>OX388315.1:1681236-2281236 GCA_947579605.1 Athripsodes cinereus
TTACAACAGGCGAAAAAAGAAGACTTACAGTTACTAATCCTGCAGCACCGAGATTGTATGGATTAATAAAACTCCACAAGGAAGACTACCCAGCGAGACCAGTGGTCTCATACGTAAACGCACCTGCAGTTAATATAGCTAAATTTCTTAACAATGAGATTATTACATTGACAAATTTCACTTCGAAATTCGGTATAAAGAATTCCATTGACCTAGCTAAAAAACTTACTAGTGTTGTTCCTCCAAAGAATTGTTTACTTGTTTCTTTTGATGTTAAGAATTTGTTTACTAATGTGCCTGTGTCTGAAGTTATTGTACTGGTGAAGAATAAATTGGATGAATTGAACATTGATAATGTTAAAAAGCAACGTCTATTAAATCTTTTACAAATTTGCATGGAGCAGAATTATTTCAAGTTCAACGATAAATTTTATAAAATCTTAGATGCCTTACCAATGGGTAACCAATTGAGTCCTATCTTATCGGAGATCTATATGGATGAATTTGAAAGGATATTATTCTCGTCAAATAATTACTTGCTAAAGTTTGTTTTTAATTATTTCAGATATGTGGATGATATTTTGTGTGTTTGGACAGGTACCCATAGACAGCTTGATATGTTTGTTAATTTTATGAACTCAATAAATCCTAACCTGCAATTCACTTTAGAAATTGGATCAAATAATATTCTTAATTTTTTAGACTTAAAGATAATGATATGTGATAATAAATTTAAGTTTGGCATATATAGAAAACCCACTTATACGGATAATATCATTCACGCATCATCAAATCACCATATTAGTCATAAGATGTCTGCTTTTCACTCAATGTTACATAGACTCTTAAATATCCCTTTAGAACAAGATGAATTTTCTTCAGAACTAAATATAATCAAATGTATAGCCAAAAATAACGGATACAATGTGGAAATGATTGAGACGATGTTATTAAAGAAACAGAATAAAATAATGATTCATAGATATTTATATGCACCCATTGTAAAAGATAGTGATAAGAATTGGAGAAAGATTTTGTACGTCAATAGTTTGACTGAAAAAGTAAATAATATTACAAAACCATATTTTAATCCAGCATTTTATACCAACAACAATTTAAGCAAACTTCTTTTTAATAATAAGGACCGTAACAATATAATTAATAGCAGCGGTGTCTATTGTATTGATTGCAATGATTGTGATGCCAAATATGTCGGACAGACCAGTCGATCGATAGACACTCGTATCAAAGAACATTCCAGAGCACTTAGGGGTTTATCTAATTGTTCGGAGATGGCGGATCATTGCATTAGTCATAATCACAATTTTGATGTGAATAGTGTAAGGGTCCTACATTCAGAAAACCGGTATAGAAAATTAATTGCTTTGGAAACATTGGAAATACATAGAAATATTAAAAATATAGTAAATATTCAAATACCCCATTCATCACCATTGTTGAAACCAATTGTTCATCCACCATTGTCTTAACTACTCCTACTTCCTTACCCCTTCTTTTCTGTTTTTAGGTACCTACATATAAAAAATATTGTTGTTGCATGTGACTTTAAGAAAAAATTTTCTTGTAATTAGTTCTCTTGAAAATGTCAAGCTAACTTGACGAAAGCGCTTGAGTAATAATAAATTAATAGTGAAAAGTAAAACAGTGTTTTATTGATAACAAATATGTTTAAAATGTCTTTTCACAATGTGAACACACAAACTCTAGATCAGTTTTTGAAATATTTCAAATTCATACTTCATCTAGACAATTTAGCGACGGGGGGGGGGGGGGGGGTATAAAAGCAGGAGGTCCACCGGAACCAGCAAAATTTTGAAAGTGGTCTTCTGGTAAGAAAAAAGTTTGGGAACCTCTGACATAGACCAAGCATTTTTATGCACTTTTGAGGTGATATATTCACATTAATTATGACACTTTGTTCCATAATTATTTTTTGCTAGTAATTAATTAATATTATCTTTTTACAATAATGAGATGGCCAATGATGAAAACTTTGTATCACGTTATAACCAAAGATCTTGATAGTAAATGATAAGTAACGCAGTACTAATTTTTTCAAGATGTTTGTTCCAAAATTAACAATAATACAATAAATAAATAAAGTTTGCTGTTTCAGTCCATAAAATTAATGGGGTGTTCACATTTGGCGAATATCGCCAGCCGAATTTCAAAATATAACGCCAGGCGAAAAAACAAAATTCGTCGTACGCCCATTGATCGTCACACCTGTTCACACAAGTCCACCGATATAGAAACGATCTGTCAGATGCGCTTTGATTTTGACACTGTTTTCAAAATGGCGTCGAGATGGAGATCGCGAAGTGTTTATTTTTAGTCGAAAATGTTATAGTAGAGGTTATAAGGCACCTTTTAATTAAGGAAACAAACGCCACAAACCAACAACAAAGATAACAGCTGTCACGAAGCGGAAAACATTTATAAAATTTATAGGTTATGAAGTTTTTACCATAGATATGAACGCCGCGCACATCTGCGCATGCGCGAATCGTTCAATCGTCCGAAAATGTTGGAAGGTGGTCAACTCGAGACGATATCGTTTCTACTGGTTTTTATCGTTTCAGACTAGCTGTCATTTTGTTCACACGGTTCAAATGGCTGGCGATATTTTGGTGCCTGGCGATATTCGCCAAAATGAGAACACCACATAAGATGGTAATCGTCTCCCTCCCTCCAATACGCACAAACAAACAAAATTACTGTGCATCTTATAGGTATACGTGATGAAATCATTAAAAGAACCGATTGAAACTACTGATTGATATTTATTTATTTATTTATTTTGGACAATAAACGGCATTTGCCTTTTATAATACATGACAAATTTACAACATTATACAGTCTTCAAACGTCAAAAAATGTATACACTTTAATTAAAAATAAAACAAATCATACCATAACAGAACAAAACCAATAATAATCTGATAGAAATACAATTAAATATTACAGGATATGAAATTATTTTGGCCGCACGATTTGATTGGTTGCATTACAAATTTTTCCTTTGAACTGCTAGTATATACTATAAAGTTCTTTGGTTATAACATCCAAAACTCTTTTGGTCGTTTTCAATAATCTGTATCCATTACTATCAGTTAATATATGTTATATAAAATATATTATACAATAGATGATGACTGTTAGTAATGGATAGATGGATTATTGAAACCGACTGTAAGTGATCAAACGTTCATATACGTAAATTTCTAAATACTTGAATGAAATCCCTGATAAATATTATAAAATATAATTACCTATATATTATTTTCCAAACACAATCGCACATAATGTGTTAATTATTTTATTTATTTTTGTTTTCACATACCTTTGACGCCCCATTAACATATTATAAAATATAATTACTTATATATTATTTTCCAAACACAATCGCACATAATGTGTTAATTATTTTATTTATTTTTGTTTTCACATGTACCTTTGACGCCCCATTAACATAATTTCTTCGGTATTCTTCGTAATTAACGTTAAAGTGTTAAGAAATAAATTATAATAACATTGTGACTAGTCGCTATATTTGGATGCTGTTTCTACTAGACACAACAGCTGTGATTATCAAGACGTAGGGACTGAACATTATGTTTGGGGTCTGCTTGCAGATTCTCATCGATCCAACAACATTGAAGCAGCATATTATATTTAAAAGTATGCTTTGAAAATGTTGTTTCTATCATAATATTTATTTATATCATTATAATAATCGATTGTTTAATTATTAAAGTCCTATAAAAGGCAGGTGTTCGAAAAAAATAAAATCATTTTACATCTTGAATTCAGTGGTGATGAGGTTTGCCACTCATTCCGAATGTCTTGTTTATTATTGGCTCGTTGAGGACAATTAGCATGTTTATTGCATGCAGTTAGTCCGCTGGCTACTCCACTTGTGGTATGTATGTTAGATGATTTATTCGGCGCCGTTTAATGGAGCATCCATCTCAAGGGCGCGGAAAACTATGTTGGAAGAGCGATGTCTTCAACTTGCTCCTGAACGTTGTTAGAACGTCGGCTGGTTTTTACGGAGGTCCTCGGGGAGTCGGTTCCAAATAACGGGTCCTGCGACGCCAAAAGCCCTATCATGGAAGCAAGACTTGTTTGCTCTGTTGTTCTCGTCCAGCATGTTGGTGGATGTCTTAGCTGAGCGTTGAGGTCTACTTGCAGGTGCTTTGAGAACACAGAGCTTAGAAGGTGACTGAGGTGCCATATTGTTCAAAGCTTTGTAGACCGTGATGTTATGACAGTAGTAACAAAATATGCAGTTCAACGATGATGTATGCCACCCATTCTGAATTTCTTTATTTTTATTGACACGGAGAGGACGAAATACATTATTATTACATGCAGTTAATCCGTTGGCTACCCCACTTGTGGGAATCCCCGTGATGGTATAAGTTAATGAATATCCTAAGAACATATGATACATATCTACTCTTTTCTTCTTCTAGAATCATGTCAAGTCCCTCCGATGTCGTCGATTATTTGTGGGAGATTTCGTTATGGTATAGATAGATAGAGAATTAGAAATGTTTAAAAACAATTCATCCGATGTTATATTTACAATAAGAGAGTATATTAATATCTATTCAAAAATCATGATTCTATTATTTATTTATCATTTTATTGCACAACATCGGGTGGGCGATGGATTATAAGTTGTGTATATTTAAATTTCACATTGTGTAGCAAGAAATAATTACACAGTTATCTATGGAAAAGACAGACAGTATTGAAAAACGATCAATCAAACTGTACAACACAATGCAGTGCAATTACGAAATGTTTTAAATTGAATTATTTATATAATTTTCTTGATAATGTTATCCATTCAATATTCGTTGTAGTACGATCTGATTATCTGGGTTAATGTTGCATACAAAATTAATGTCGAGAGGGAATCGATCTCTCCGTCTATCTAATTATATATACCATCACGACATCTCCTACAAGCAGAGTTGCCAGCTAACTCTCTCCTTCTCTCACTCTGGTTTCAATCCCGTGGATTGGTTTGTAGCAAAGCTCTGCAATTTTCTGTCCATGTGCAATCTTCTTCAGCTCCTCGTACGATCCGCAGCTCATAACTTCCATAGAACGTGGAGATAATTTTGGCGTGGATGCCCCTATGATATGTCCCCTTAGCTGTCCCTTCTATTATTTGTGAAGAAGGTTTCTGTGACGCATTGTCTCCATCTGGCGCGTCTCTCTGTGATGGGCTTGAGCAGATATTTAGGTACCTTCCTCCTCTAAGTTACCTTTACTTAGTTTCCTTACTCTGTCTAATGAATGTAGATTACATAATATCATCCTTTATGTTTATACATAGTATATAAATAAATTAGACATTCGGAATGAGTAACATAATAATAATAAACTTTATTGCACAAAAAAACAACACATGAAAATATTCAATTTAACTATACAAAAAAAATTGTGCAATGGGCGAGTTTATCGCAGAAGCGCGATACCTTCCAACTAAAATACGGCGTCGCAATATCAAAGATAGGGTTCTTGGAACAGAATACTTCTCCCACTTATCGATTGACTCAACGTTTATTTTGTGAAACTCCATATTAATTGATATAAAGAAACACAAATGGTTTAAGATTTTAATTTTTTTAAATAATGTACTAACCTGGTTTCGACTTAGTTAGTGTTCGGTGGTTTTCGGGATCTTCTTGTGGTAGTTTTTAACTCTAGCTTTCGGCGACAGCACGTTCGCCGAAAGCTAGAGTTAAAAACTACCACACGGAGATCCCGAAAACCACCGAACACGATGTTAAAGACCGTGAAAACCTAGAGTTATTTGGTTTCGACTTGGTTTGATAGTAACTTCGTAACTCAAACAAGGCCACTAGATTATTAAAAAATGTTAAGACTTAAACAATTTATGTTTCTTTGCATACATAAGTTCTCCTATCCTTTTAGTCCGTTTTTGTTTCGAGTAAACTCAGAAAGGCGGGTTTTCGAAAACATTTCTCTATTTCATTTGACATTTTCAAGCAGCCATGGGGTAGGTTGGTCACACATCCTTAAATTATTAATTTTCATGACAACAAGAGACCAATCTGTGTGTAGTTAGTCCACTGTCTGCCCCATTTGTGGTAGAGATACCGTGATGATATTATTTAAGAATGACTAACAGGTACGTATGTGTCCTTGCAATGAAATCGAGAATACAGTAAGTGGATTAATGTGTTTATTATGGAAAACAAATCATTATTATATTATATTAAGTTGTATTATGGTATCATTACATACCTTAAGTGCTACACATTCAATAATATTATGATTAACAAATATATAATCATACGGTAGATATAACATTATTGTCATTATGTTACGATCCATTCAATTTCATTTGGTTACAGTCAAACTACGCAAGCGGGCAAATTGTATCATTATGCAAATTTTCATATAGGTAAGTCAGTGTCACATAATACCCACTGTAATATGTTATCGTAATGCAAGATTATAGTTATCTGTTGATGATAATTTATTCATATCGATGTATAGAGTACAGTATGGAAATTTAGCTGAGAAAATTGTTCGTTACTAACAGATTTCTATTCGTAAATATTATTTTTTTATTTTATTTTATTTCACAATCAAACAGTTATAACACAAATGACAATACACAGACAAATCAATTACAATTCATAAACCAGCAAAGTTTGTAAAATTATTTGGTATAGTATAATGCAACATTAACATTTTGTAGTAAACACGAGAAAAAAAAACAGATATTTCAAGAAAAAAAAGAAAGCTTCAAGCACTTGCAATAAAATCATCTCCAATCAAGAAGGGAATAAAGGAATGGGACAGGAAATTGGAGCAGAAAGGAAAGCATCAAATGATTAAACCCCAAGAGACCCCGAAGTCACCAGGGATCTTTTTATAGTGTCATTGAAATGTTCCAAGGATATATCGAATATATCTATATTGTTAAAAAAATAGTTGAAATTGTTACATGCTCGGTATATGAATGAGCTCTGCAGATAGTTAGTCGTGCAAGAAGGTTGTTTAAATGTTAATGGGTTCTAGTCCGTCGTGTAGGGCAGTTAAAGTAAAGTCTGTTTAATAAGTCAATTATTTTTAACTAAAGATAAAGTTGCCATGGAGCAACTGCATGTGCATATGGAGCAAGTGCATATGGAGCAAGTGCATATGGAGCATTCTGCTTTACGTTGCGAGACGTGGACCATCAGCAAGAGGGAAAGCGGACGGTTGGCGGCCTTTGAAATGTGGTGCTACAGACGCATGCTGAAGATCCATTGGTCGGAACACATCGAAAACGAAGAAGTATTAACCAGGGTAGGCGAAAAAAGACAACTTCTTAAGAGAATCAGCCAACAACGAGCTAACTGGATTGGCCACAACATCAGGACTACTCATCGCCATTGCGGAGGGTAAGACCGAGGGGACAAATGGCAGAGGCCGACCAAGAGATTCGTATATGGACCAACTGAAGAGGGACATGAATTGTGGCTCATACGTAGAGCTGAAAAGACTGGCTGAGAATAGGGAGGAATGGAGAAGAAAGTCAAAACTCGTTGCAGACCAATCCAGTGGATTGTAACTCATTATATATATAAAGTTGCCAGATCTCGGTGTGCATACTTGATGCATGTCCGGTAAATAACAACTTATAAAATCGGTCTTTTTGTTATGTTGTGAATAAATTTCTCAAGTAAAAAATGACTTTACAATCCATCTGGCTACCCTAACTGCATTTGAACAATCAGAGCAGTTTTCATTCGAACGTAATGTATTTATTTTTTCATTCTTTTTGCACATCATCATTTGAATCAGCAATGAACATAATATAAACAAACTGTTGTGATAGGCGATCATTGTTATAAAAAGGTGTACTTCTAATATATTTATTTATTTATTAATACATTAAATTTTGTTAAAATGTATTCAATAAAATATGACACAATATTTAACAATGATAAGAACAATGCGTAAAATTAATATTTAATGGTTAACTTTAACCCCAGACAGCACCAGGTGCTGGTATTAGAGGTTAAGATATGAACCATCAATGTTTTTTTATCAGCAGCAACATACTTTTATAAATGCATCTACATGTACGTACCTTTTTAAACCAACGCTTGTTTAAACTGATTGATATGAAATTATATTGGGCGCAAAATTTGTTTGGTCGCATTACTAATTTTTCCTTTTATTTTTTAGTTTATATGATATAGGTTAATGTCTGTAGTCAATCATAATTATGGTCGATTGAACTGCTGTACATCCACAAAACATGAGGTATTAAATTTAATGTTGAGTTTTGATTTGTACTTAACGTCAATAGATTGTTTGGCGCTATCTGATACAGTGTAACCTGTCGCGACACTGCGAAGCTTTCATTTAACCTGTGAAAACTTACACCGATAGAAAAGCTATTTTATGCTAACTGTTAAACAAGCTTTACTTTTGAAATTTGAAGACCATTGCCGCTTTTAATGTAATTGAGGAATCTAGGTTGGTATAGCAGAGATCATACAAAAGATATAACACTTTTTTTTCAGAATAATGTTTTTTTTTTCGAAATGGCGTAGTGCCGAAAACAAACATCGTGTTTTCTTCTTTTCAAACTTTCAGTTTTTTAGTTCAATTATGTCGTTACCTGCTTTGAAATTTTTTTCACTGTATTGGGAAGCTTAAAGTGTTCACTTAACTCAATTAAGCCAAAGTATTGATTGAACCTTGTATACTTTCATAATTGGCTTGGTGTTTTGTCTTGATTAAGCATGTTTAAATCCTTAAATAGAGTAAGCCTGGTATTATTTTTAGCCTCTAGATTCTTATTCGTACTTTAGATCAATTTTACAGGATACTCTAGAACTTAACAGAAAAAGTTGTTATGTATTTCTTGCTGGGAGATAACGCGGAGCAACGACCTGTGATGATAATATTATGCATTCTCGATCAATGACAATGTTTTTATTTCCTAGACACTTACCAGACTGAGTGGACTTGTGCGTCTTCCGTTAATCATCATTAACATCATTGTTATTTACTCTAAATCATCGAGAGATGTGTTATTGATGTTGGAGCCACGCCAAGCGGTGCAATCAGTTCGTACGAGAGCGTTCACACAACGTGTTCTAAAGATATCCACAATCAAAACACGATTGTAACAAGATCCCTGGCGCTCTCAGTGGCTTTGAAACAGACGAGAGAAATGTGAATATCGAAGTGTTGTTTTATACTTTTGACATTCGCTTCCATCACTTTCATGTTATTTCTCATACATGCACACCGATTGATATTACTCAACGTCCTTACTTTGCATCCTTGAGAATTTGGTCCACGCGGTTAAGTTACCTAGTTCATTAACTTCGCGCTTTTGTAAATCCTTCTATTATGATTCTATGTAATACATTTAGATACCTACATAATTATGTTTAAGTCAGATTTTTCTCCCCATTTAATTTCTTGGTTCACGTTATTTATTTGTTACAACTGCACTCGTTTATTATTGTGTTATAATTATTATTATTTTAAGTTGTGTCAAGTAAGTAGGAAATACCTCGTAAATATTAGGAAGGGCGGCCATAAATCATTTACATCTCTCGCTGTCACTTCGACTAAACACAGGAGGGAGGTAGTCAATTAAATATTTATACAGTTATTTACAGAATTGGAGTTCCAGATTGTTAGATATTCACTAATATATCGATCATAGCCTAGCTTCACATCCATAATCGCATCCTTAAATACTTAGGGTACATCACGAAAAGAGGGCTAGATAATCTGGGAAAGCTCATGACTGTGAAAATTGTCGAGGGAAGGAGATATCGTGGTCACGCATCGACTAGGATCGATAATATTATGATTCAGAAGACAGCAGATTTTTTTTTTCATAAATGTTCCTCGCAGGTTCAAGCAGACACGAGTGGAGATAAATAATACCCAGGGGACTCATTTCTTCATATATGAACAAAGGAAAATAACGAGAGATATCTGCTGAACTCATTACCTCTTATTTTGAAATGATTAATTATTTTATAAGACTCTTGGCGAAGTTATATATTTCTCCAATACAATACCAGGTAATAATGTCTTCCATTGTGCGAGTGATTTAACACAAATGTTGATCCAGTAGGTGTAACACGGATTGCTCAATTCCGCAGGAAACTCCATTTTATTATGTTTTCTCTACAATTTTCAACTTGGCTCACATTAAGGGTTGCACCCTCCCTCACCCATGGATGTTGCAGGAATGTCAATTCCCATGTCATCCATACTCTTCATGCAAATTCTTCTTAAGGAAGGGCTCAAGGTTTGCCTGAAGGGCTATCCCCGACAAAATCCTCCCCAAAATTAAATACAACCGTTTAAGTCCACCGACTCCATTATTTTACATAAGAACTTAAAATTAACTTACAGTTACGTATTTACTACGTACTAGTTGATTGCCTAAATTAATACAAAATATCTTAAGACTAGATTGAAGTTCTTAAAACTAGTTACATTTCATAGCCACAATCAATTACACAAGCAGTTTCTTTTAAGCGTATAATATGTTTAGTATCTCTGTAATCATAAAAAGAAATTGATCATTACATGCACAACACACACAACAAATAAAAGTGGTAAGAAAATCGCAAGTTAGGATCCAGTCATTCTCTCTTTCTGTGTTTGGAAACCGGTTGCATTAAGCGATTGATCCTGAAAAAAAAGGAAAAAGGAATACCTCCCTTTATTGGAGGAAAGGAACTTGGCTCTGGTGTCTTCCGTGTAATTAAGACCGTCTCCAGAAGAAAGGCATTCTTTAACAAAAAGTTAATTTACTATTATTAATGGCTGTAGGCAGGAGGAAAATGAATGTCAAAATTCCAATATAATCTTATAAGACTTATGCTTAGGTGATTCACCTCTTGATTAACATTTCAATGACTCGGTCAATTCATTGCAATATGCTTTGACTGACCTCCTACTCGGTTTATCAATAGCGACTTATGGCCAGACAAGTTGTTAGAATAATAAATAATTATATCAATTGGATCAATATCATTGAAGACATATACAAAGGAAGATGATCATGAAACGCACAAAGACATCAACATGCTTTATTCATTGGTAAAGTATGACACCCATTCTGTATGTTCAGTGTATTCAGTTAGTCCATTGGAATATTAAGTCGGAACACTTGGCAACATGTCCTTTACAGCTCCATGTTAAGAGACAATTCTTGTTGTGCCGCATCAGGTCCCCCGACGTTGGCAATCACTCTGGCGAAGGTTTCTCTATTTTGCGCTACCCGGAACAGTTCCACAACATGTCTCATCTCGGTCCAATCTCTTATGTTGCGCAGCCAAGACTTTGTCTTTTAGAGAGACAGTTAGTATAAGTAAAAGAGGACAGCTTGCATATTTATAACGTGCAGCTGGTCTGCTGGCTACCCCGTTTGCGGTATATGCCGTGATGCTATAGTATAGTAGAAGTTACAAACTTTGTGTTTTGTAGAAGGTTATACTTAAATGATTTAATTTGATTTCTATTTCAATATTCATTTACTTACAATTTAATAAAATTATGCATGATCTAAATCAATATCTATAATGATTATTCAATGCGTGATCTTCCATAATAAATGTTTACTTATACTTAAAAGAATATTCCTATCATATTATTGTACGTTAGTAATCAAACCAGACATGTAATAAATCTAATGGATTTATACCTACTCTACATCAGCTTACCTACAGCCACTGCAATCCAAACACGAGTCTATCTCTATCTAAATACATATGTACAAATTTGAAAGCTCGTGTTTCACGAACAACTAATGATCAAAACGATCCTCCAGTTGCGTAAACCAACAACTCGCAAATCCAAAATCAAAAATATTATGTCACGTTGAAGTTTTAAAGCAATATGACGGTCTACCGAAAACTAAGAAAAATATATTGTGATCCTAATAGAAATTAATAAAATTTTAGATTTTTATCATCTATTTTTGAAGGATTAACTATGTAACAGTTTCGAGACATTTTGAATGTTTTTGAAAGAGTATTCTACAATGCGTTTCTGTTACTTGATTGTATATAGATCGGGATCGATTTCACCAAATCGTTGCCATTGCCGAGCGAAATGATACTTATTTGTTGGTTGTATTTCAAAGAATGCATGTTACAAGGCAAAATCTAGATTTTGAATATTTTCTGGCCCATGGAACTAGATCATATAGTTGACGTATAGAGCTGGATCATCGAAAAGGTCTAAAGACAAAAATATTTCTTTCGTTAGTACTTATTAGATCGGTTGTACGATCCAACGGGCTAAACGGCACAGCGAGCAATAACATCGTCAACTCGATTATGGATCGCCCCCTTTAGAGAGATTCAATTTATTTTTCACATGTCTGAGATTTGTATTAGTCTGTTAGGACGTATATAAATTTTGTACTTATATGTATGTAATGTATATTTTGTGAGTCGAGTATCCGACCAGGATCAATCAATAAATAAATAAATTGATGTATTAACGACCCCCTGGTACAACTTCTCTTCTGTCTGTCTACTGCAGCTTATAATATGCATACTCGTGTTATTTTATTACTTACTTATCTCGGAAGCTTTATTAGTTATTGTTTATTATATTATTGACATAAATTTATTATATTGATATTTCCGTTCCCAAAGTATTGTTGAACCTAAGTGTACTTTCACACGTTAATGACGGAGTTTTGTAACGAAATTTCGATAACAGACATCGCGACATGCTTAGATGCAAGATAGTTGATAAATCACTCTACACAGACGAAATTAATAAAACGAATGTTTTATTCTACTATGCGATTTATTACTTTGCGGTGTAGAGGCGTGGACTCATACAGTTAATATAATTAACCGCCTTGAAGCGTTTGAAATGTGGATCCACCGTAGAATGCTAAGAATATTCTGGACCGATATGATGACAAACATTGATGTTTTACGTAGAGCCAATGTAAATAGAGAATTGTTCACCACTGTTAAGCTCCGTAAAATATCATATTTTGGCCATGTAATGAGAGGTAACAAGTACACTATACTCCAGCTCGTCATGAAGGGGAAGATCGAGGGCCGCAGAGGGGTTGGCAGAAGACAGCTCTCCTGGCTTCGAAACATTCGACAGTGGACCGGTGTCAGAACCGTGGAGGAGCTGTTTTGCGTCGCCCAGGACAGGGAAGCTTTCTTTCAAATGGACGTCAACGTCGGGGGGACCCGGCAAGACACATGAAGAAGAAGAATGCGATTTATTCTCGAGAGAGACGTCATTCGTCTTGTTAGGACATTGTCAATCATTGTAGATTGAGCATAGTAGAATAAAAAAATTGTTTTATTAATTTTGTTGTGGAATTCTACTGCCTGAACACCGACACAGTGAATCATTCTACAAAATTGATAAATTGGTAAATGAATAGAAATGTTTGTAGCAAGTTGTCTTCTTCTTGCCAATAAAAATTAAGACATTCAGGATGGGTGGCATATCTCATCGCTGAACTGAAGATGTAAAATGTCTCAAACGTGATGTTTTATGAATACCTCCCTTTTACAGAACACTCGAAAACCCTATTCTTTACCGGGAACTCCGCACGATTCAAATCACACTGCTCCAAAATAAAGTTAGTTTCTTGTTGTTCTTTTATCATAGTTTACTTTCTCTGTTGTTTGACAGCCGTTATGTCTCGTGTCTGGCCTCGTCCTATACTCAGGTTGTTAATATATGAGTGCATTGAATTATAATATAATAGAGTAGATGATAACTATTGTTGTACTGCTAAATAGATCAGTGGTCTCTAATCTTTTTATCTTCGCGGACCAGTCAACTTTTTATCATTTCGCCGCGACCCACTAAGATGTTGATTGTTTACCTTTGAGGACCTTTTTTTACATAGATATCAGATTACCAGAATTATTTGATAGGACTTTTTTAAGTCTCGTATTTGATGGTTATCAGATTTGGTGATAATCAGATTTGATGATTTCCCTTACAGGGGTAAGACGTTGATTGTTTACCTTTGAGGATTTTTTAGGTTTCAGGTTCCCAGAATTAGTTGATAGGACTTATTAAATTCTCATATTTGATGGTTATCAGATTTGGTGATAATCAGATTTGTTGATTTCCCTTACGCCCAAAACGTATTCACCCCACCCCCTCGTTTGTTGTTTTTTACTGTTTTAACACTGTAAACGGCGAAAGCTATTTATTACTTGGCAATAAACCAATAAGGCAATAAACCCGCCATTTGTGCTATTTTGTTTATTCCACAATAAAGATTATTTTATTTTTTATTTTTTTTACTTGACTAAATAAATAAATATCGAGAAAGAGGAGACTACAACATAAAAGGGACTGACCTTCGTGTTCCTTTCGCGAACCGAAGGTTAAAGACCACTGAAGTAGATGACTTACTTTGGTGTGGACTATTATTAGATCCACGTAAACAATGTTTTTATCGAGTGACCTAACGGCACTGTGCACCAGCGTGTGTTTGTAGGTAAATATTAGTAATAATGTGTAAACAATTGTTATAATATAAAAAATATTCAAGTCCCAGAATAGAATAAATCTCCCACTCTTTTCTTTCAAAAGCTTTCGGGCCACCTGTAAGACAGCTTTTCCTAAAATATTTCGCACGGGGTATTTAAAATTTTCAATTCAACGATAATAATATTCTTTGTGAGGTTATTAAGAACACGTGTTTTATTATTTATTTCGCTCTCTTCTCTGCACATTATTAGTTGCAGTATGAAATTCAAATAATTACTGTTAAAACCTATCTTTAAGGCGCGATTTCTTCCAATTAATCAGATATTTATTATTTTTTTAACTGAAATATCATTCTGTTAATATACAATTTATTTAAATCAATAAATAAATTGTAAATAAAATACTTCTTTATAATTAATTAACATGAACTTCCACCAAGAACCGTCGGTCGAAAATATCAACTTTAGTAAATAAATAATATTGTCGATTTCGTCATTCAAACTTTTCTATAATATTTTTTTTTTTTAAAAAAAGATATATCTGGGTTTGTTATAAACCCAAATACAACCTTATACACCTTTCACACTAAGCTAAAAGCTTGTGCCGTGAAAGGGAAGTTTGCCGGCACCTGGGATCGAACCACGGACCCCATGTTCTGAAGGCCGAGACTCTACCTCCAGGCTACCGACGAACTCTTTTTATAACACTATTATAACACTATTATAACACTATTATTGCACATTCGTATTAAATGCAGTTGTAAATCTTATTTAGTTTTTCGCATATACACTTGCTCTATAAATAATAATAAATTTACATTCATGTTTTGATAAGTGCTGTTAATTAAATTAAAGAATTATTATATTGGTGATGGCGTGACCATGGAGCTCTTACGAAAACTCATGACTCCGTGAAGGTGACTTAAAAAATCGGATACATAAGTTGTTTGTACTGTAGTTTACGCTATTATGTACACCTCATGTACATATATTTGTGTATTAAATTAAAACACCATAATGAGTCATTCTTTTACTCATTTGAATAGCTTCTATATAATTAAACAGATTAACCTTGCCTTAACCCTTTAAGGTTTATGGGAAGTTGCTACGTGGGAGACGAGCATCCAAATTGCTACGTGTGTGGTTTCCATTAACCACGCTCTCACATAACACGTAAATTATGCTTCGTCCAACGGTCGAACACACAATTTATTACAAAAGCAAAATTAGAACAATGAACAAAGTTTCAAACTGAACTATAAGAAGCAAAATACATATTCTGTAGAGTAATACTGTTATAAATATAGATCTATATGCTCGTTAAGTAGTCTAGAGATATTAAGAAGTAAAAGGTCTATACTCGTGTTTATGTCTAGGGGTTTCTTACAAGTGTATAGGGCCCTTTTTTACTTGGCTCTGGGCGAGAGAGGCCTCTGTGTCATGCTTACCCTTAAGTCCACAAGCAGTCAGGTTACCAGGAACACCTTACTCCTTCAGTATACCATTTATAACTTATTGAATAGAATCTTCATATTATGTAACAAAGTAAATTTATAGACATATCCATGTAAACAACAAAATTATATATATATCATGTGAAACTAAGATTATCATAAGTACATCAGACCTTTCCAAGAAAGTGGATATATTATTTCCATCAATGGAGCCTTTCAATTAGCTCTTGGTTGCCTTCATAGTGAGATAATATGGTCTTCCTTCCAATGGTTGGTCAAGGATTCGAACCTTTGTTACATAACTACTCCGAGTATAAACTAGGTTATTGGAAGATTATATACAAGGAGGCGGAGAGATGTACTTTAGTATTATTAAGAGTATTGAATCTACTGGTGGGTATACAAAATGAATTTCAATAGAAAGATATCGGATGGTAAGTGATTTACATTTATTGTGTAAACATATACATTACATAACAAGACAGTTACTTTCAAAGTAAATCTGTAGGGAATACTATTCCATACAATACGCAAAATTATGAAAGTATAGCCATATTTGGATAGAGACAGTAAAACACACAATGGTAATTATTAAATACACCAACCTTGGTATTACAAATATAAATCAATACCAGGATTATCGTGTGGTCTATTAAATGTAATTGGAATCATTCACTCTTCATTCATACTCAAAATCTTATATTATTACACAAAGGAAATCAATATATAGATAGTTCAATGATAATATGAACTTAGTTATGAAAAAATCATCATTATATACCATATACAGGAGTAATATAGTCACTTACAGATAGACGGCGAGCAGGAGTTGAATAACACAAAGACGAGTATGTTATAGATGACGTATTTTGCACACATAGACGGCAGAAGGCAGGATCGTGGAAGAGACATACTCTGATGCTTCTATGGCGGTCGCTGGTTATACTCAAAGACGTACAGGAATGTGGTGATGTCAGAATCAGATAGATCCTGTCCTCAGGACGAAGAGATCGCCACTTCACAAGTGATAAGAGAAATAATTTACGTTTCAACACTATTCTCAGTGCCAAAGGAATAAGGCGTCACTATTTCCATAGTCTGTCCAAGCATATACGGGTGGTCATTTAATCACTCTCATAACAAGGGTCGTAACCAGAAAAGTTAAGAGAGGATCATCTCGTTCTCGTAAGAATGAGTGTTCATTGATAAACTACTGATGCGCAATATACAGACTCTCGCGTTGAAGATGTATTCGTTCCTTCGGAACCCATTCTTGTTTTAGTTAAATTTATATCACTGAGCAAGTATAAAGAATTGTTTAAGTGATTCTTTTATGAATCCTAACAATGAAAAGTTGTTCAGAAACAAGGGATTATCTTATTTCACACGGATATGAAAAATGGCGGCAACTGCAACAACCACGCCCAAGAGCACACAAATGCTACATCACTCAAAAAAACTCCAAATGTTATCTTAATATCACTTCGACAACGTAATCTATATGACACAAAGGATACTCAAGCCTGTTCACGATATTATTTGGTTTATTGATTACTATTGATTATTAATAAGAATGGTTTTATAGTACACTAATGTTGGCGGTAAATCCGGTCACGCGCATAACAATTGACACAGGTTGTTTTAAAGTACATTATTACACGGCACACAACAAGAATTATTTTATGAACGCAGGAGGACAACAAGATTGATCATTACACTGTTATGAAGATTGCCTCTAATTATCTAACAATACTATTAACTGGTCGTAATTACTACGGTGACTGTCCGCCGCGAGAACAGAGTGGGCACTGGGCCACCCTATACGTGTGGTCTAACCCATCGTAAAGGAGAAAACTGTTTTGTCATAACGGACTTCGAAAAGACGTTACAAAAAAAAAGAACATTCCATGGACATCACGTGTTAGTGGTGATGAGTGCACCATTCGTATGCACGAGGATACCCGAGGATTACCGACAAGGTGTAGAGAAAATATAATAATATTATTATTTATTATTGAGTGACGACAAAGGACAACTACGAATTATTGGTATAGCAGTGGATATGAACGTATTACGCGTTGAATATTTTAATGCGTAGCATTCTCCGTCTGCGCCCCCTTTTTGAAAATTTGAAGTGAAACGACAAATTTTCAAAGAGACGTAAAGTTAAAAAAAAGAAAAAAAGTTGAGAACCACTGGACAAGTTAATAATTGAGAAACACCGGTTATATACAAGAGTTAGTACGTCCTCCTTGCTCTGCCCGTCCTGTCAAAGACACGCCCCTCTCATCCGTAAGTGACGCGACATATTCTTACATATAGAAAGGGACAACACTATGAATACTACATACATATCAAACAACAATTAAATTTTCTTATAAATAAGCAACAATCCTATAGCCCAACATTTATTTATTTGAAACACACGCGATTACAGGCCATGCTGAAGGAATTTTGGCGCACTGATATTTCCTCCAGTTAAATTTCACTTCACTCAAGTAACTCTATATTATTTATAAGACAGGGCTCCTAAGCAAACATAATTAAATAATAACAACAATTACAACATTCAACATTCTTTATAACATTTATATAACAATTACCTTATATTAATAACATGTACAATATATCAATAAAATTTACAATATATGTGTATGAGGTTCCGTAGCTAATGGAATATATACATACTAATAATTATAATAAAATCGGATAGTTTAATTAAAATAGAAATATCCAACGACAAGAGTAGTCGGTCTATAACCACCACGCAACGCACAATGTACCGACACAAGTGTCCCGGCATTAGTAGTTCGCGGCTTTACACAACATTAATATTACGAAGAATTTAATATACATACAAGTTAGAGATGTCTCATTTTATACGTGTTTACCCATCCGATATGAAAGACACTCACAATTAAATATAACATACGTCATGTACTATAGACGAATCATATAGCAAGACATTATAAGAACAAAATAAATATTTACATATAACGATTTTCATATACATATGGTCACATAATATTCTCACGGCTTTGATCAATATACGTTTAGACTCTAATTCGCGCTCGTACATACGGATTAGGTCAGTATTTTTCTTTTCAATTACAACCACAGAGGCATTCCTCGTAGGACTCTATAACACATAAAAATTTCAATTTAATTTTACAATATAATTGCGAACAATACAATTTACACATACGCTTGTCTCATATAATGTACAGCCAGGACGTCTACTGCTATACATCATACGACATTCCATATATATACAATATGAGTATTAAAATTTTACAAGTGCTCCACTTACAAAACGATATCGATGTGGACACAAAGTATACACAATGACGACAGAAGACTACAACATTTGTGGGGGGTTATTATTAAAGAGAATCTCTGTCTGGGGTATTCGATATTTTTCATTCATCATACTACATACATCAACTATAATTCCTCATTCAGGGCTCACACAGTCACACTCACATGCATACATCATACTACATACAATTGTCACCAATATCGAAAGACAGGATAGAAAATGAAGGGTTCAAGGAATTTATATTTAATCGATAATTGTCATCATTATATAATCCATGGACCAGTGTCGTTGGCGCTTGTACCTATGTCTACTCTATTGTACTTTACATTCCATTCCTCAACAAGACGATACAACACACAATTCGCTACATATAATATTTTATTTATACTAAAATTGGCATAAGTCACAATACATAACAGGGATATTCAATACTTTTCATCTTTCAGAATATCCTTCACGTGAAACTTTCCACTATAAACACCATCCATTGACTCTAAAAGATACACGTTATCTGACAACTTTGACCTAATACGATTTTTCACAAAACGAGGGGCCAATTTAGACATGAATTCCGCAGCTGCATTGGATTTTACAAAATTTCTACGATAGACTACATCACCAGGACGATAATCTACTCGTTTTCGACGAAGATTGTAACGAGAGGCAGATTTTTTATATGATTCAGTCAGCATGTCAGTAACCTCATTATATACATCGTACAATACATCCAATTTTTGTTTGTAAGAGTTCTTCAGTTCATCCGAAGGATTTTCATCTACATTAGAACTCAAACTTTTGAAAAATGAAGCATGTTGCACGCTTTCAAATCCATGCATAAGAAAATGGGGTGAATATCCCGTCGCAAAAGATACATTATTATTCAAACTGGCTTGTACTATGGGTAATTTCTTACTCCAAATTCTATGATTATTATCAACCAAAATCGAAAGAGCGGTACCAATGGTTTGATTGTACCTTTCAACTGTATTAGATTGTGGAGCATAATATGCTGAATACAAAATCTTTTCTATCCCATACGATTCTAAAAATGATTTGAATGAACGGGAACAAAAATAGGTGGCATTATCCAATAAGATACATTTCGGCACAGAATATGGTAAGAAAATTCTTTCCTCTAGGCATTTCTGTATTATGGCAGAGGTACATTTTCGCAATGGAAAAATCCAAACAAACTTAGTAAAAACACATACCACAGATAATATATAAACGTATCCTTCAACACTTTTGACAAAAGGACCAATTATATCAATTGATAGAGTCTGTAAAGGCATGGACACCAATTTAGGTTTTTCCATAATACCACGTGGTCCAGAAGTAGCAATTTTATGAGTTTTACAGACTTCACAGTTGTTTACAAATCTAGCGACTGAAAGATGCATGTTCGGCCAATAGAAATATCTTCGTAAATGTTTGTACGTTTTATAAGTACCTTCATGACAAGAATCGCCACTACAATGATATTCTTGAATCATTTTTAAAGCATCGAGTTTTGGCAATACTAATTTCCATTCATGAGGTGACAATAAAGTGTTAGAAGATTTGGTATATCTATACAATTTTCCTTCCATAATCTGATAATTCGGGTAGGCTTGTGGGTAATTTTCACAACCTTTCTTAAGCTTGTTATACACTGCATCACAGGTATCAGTGATTTCTGTAGGCAACGTCAAAGTTCCAATTTCCACACGACTAAGGCAATCAGGTACAACATTTAATTTACCTGGTCGATGAGTTACATCAAAATCAAAAGCACTCAAACGAGTCGACCAGCGAGCTAATCTTCCTGTTGGATTCTGTAACTTGTGCAACCACTGCAAAGAAGAGTTATCAGTGATCAAGTGAAAACGTACACCATCTAAATAATTACGGAAGTGAGTTATAGAACACAGGGCTGCCAACAGTTCCTTTTCACAAATGGAGTAATTTCTTTCAGGACCGGTGAGCTTACGTGAAAAGTATGCAATCGGATGTTCACCATCTTCCAGTTTTTGCATCAAAATTCCTGACATAGCAAGATCCGAACAGTCAGTATGTAAATAAAATTCTTTCGCATAATCAGGTTGAACTAAAACAGGTGCAGATTGTAAAGCCAATTTTAAACTGTGGAACGCATTTTCAGCTTCTTCGTTCCATACAAACTTTTTGTTTTTTCTAGACGTTAGGGCACTCAAAGGGGCTGCTATATGTGCGAAGTTTTGTATGAATTTTCGATAATAAGAACACATACCCAAGAAAGATTTTACCTGTTTCGGTGTAGTAGGGGTGGGAAATTTTTTCATGGCATCTATTTTGAGTTCGTCAGTTCTTAACCCTTCGCCATCTACAATATAACCCAAGTAACGCAGAGATGATTTACAAAATTCGGACTTAGTCATATTGATAGTGAGACCATTTTCCTTCAAGATAGATTGTACAAGTCTTAAGTCATTACAGTGTTGTTCAAAGGTTTCACTTACAATCAGGATATCGTCAAGATAACAATGTACACGACCAGGAAAGCGGTGACTGAACAGTTTGTCAGCAATCATTTGCATGTGACTAGGAATATTACGTAGACCAAACGGGCACACAGAGAATTGGTAAGATCCACGTCCATCAATGAAGAAGGCGGTTTTCTCCTTAGATTCAGGCGATAATGGAAGTTGCCAGAAAGCCTTGGACAGGTCCAGAGCAGTTAAAAACTTGGCATCACGCAAACTGTCCAAGATACGATCAATCCAAGGTAGACAATACGAGTTTGGTTTAGTTACTTTGTTCAGGCCACGACTGTCCAAACAGAAGCGAGGTTCTCCATTCTTTTTATTAACTATCAACGCAGGCGACTGCCAAGAAGAAGAAGCAGGTTCTATGACTCCTAATTGTAACATTTTATCAATTTCCTTGTTCATGATTTCTTTCTTTGCATGAGGAATAGGATAATGTCTCTGCCTAACAGGATCTCCAATGGTTTCAATCTTATGAAAAATTCCTTTCAAGCGGCCCAATCCTTTCTTTTCATATGAAACATCTTCATAGGATCGCTTGATATCATCGATAATAACAACTTGTTCCGAGGTTAAATTGGTCGGACCAATCAATCCTTTGGTTACAACAGGCGGTTCAGGAGTGAGACCAGCAGAAAAAATACGTTCATCTATTTGGGTTACAGCATTTAAATGTAATACAGGAGGTATTGTACAAACAGACACAGGAAAAAGTTCAGGACAGATATTAAATCCTTTCCAAAAGTCAATTCCTAACAAGATGACGTTATAGATGGAACAACTAAAAACGTGATACATTTTTCAATACCCTGATACTGTACAGGTAACGTTAAGGTTCCTAAAACAGATTGACCATTCCCATCCGCAGTGAGTACACGAGTTTCACAAGGTACAAGAGGATATCCTAAGTTCAAAAATTGGACATGAGAATTCTTTCCTAGAATTGATATCACCGCCCCACTATCCAATAGTGAGAGACAGATTACAGAATGAATTTTAATATTAACGTAAGGTCGGCCATCATTTTCTTTTCTAACAACACGAGTTGTGCATAAATTTCTGGTTACCCCTCGGTAATTATACCGTGAGTTTCCGTCTGACGATATTACATCTGAAGATGAAGAACGAGCTATCGTATCGGAAGGATGTCTTAACGAGGGAGAAATTAGTTTTTTGAAAACGACGGGGGTGGTCTAGAAGTATCCGGCATCAGCGATGCAGGTTTTTGTTCACGCATGGCATTGTTATATCTATTCCTGGGTGAACGACGGGGTGTAAAATGTCTAACTCTGTTTTTACATTCCTTAGAAATGTGTCCAACATGTCCGCAAGAAAAGCATCGTATGACTGGTTTGGGACGATTCTCTACTGCATTAACTCTCATGGCAGTAGGTCTCGAAGAAGAAGAAGAAGTATGGCCCTTGGTCAGACGATCGAAGTTGGAGACCATTCTTTCCAGTTCACTTACTGACGAAATGTGAGAACTAGCCAAAAGAGAGACATATCTCTGATGTAACCCGCGTTTGAAGACTTCCAACAATTCATTCTCAGTCAGTTTCTCATCAAGGGAGCTATTCATTTCTATTATTCGGGCAATATAGTCTGCTGAAGTTTCGTAATTGTTTTGTATCGACGACCAAATACGTAATTTTCTATCTATCATAAATCCAGGGGCTTCAAAACGGTGGTAAAAGAGTGCCTTGATAGCTTCCCAAGTCATTTCCTCTTTAAAAATTATTCGAAAGTGTGTAAGCGCTCGATCCTTCAGAAATTCAGGCAAAACGTATACCAATTGTTTATTTGGGAACCTCCTAGCCCTTGCAATTTCTTCCAACCGCGTAAAAAAGTTTCTTACATCACCGAGACCATCAAAAGGGTTTACTGGCCAAGATCCAAAATTTACATTCAAAAGTTGTGAAGTTTTACTAAGACTTAAAGCATTATCGAAGGATTTCTCGATAGATGCCGACTCTTCTACAGCAACAACGTTCACATTGCTAGACACGGATGTACAAGGTGGTTCCATATCAAGAGATATTTGAGCATTCATACGCGATTGTGGAGCAACTTGTTCGAATTCTACTTCCAGATTTTGTTTATTATATTCTAACGCTTGCCTTCTCAAACCAGGAATTGAACGTTTCGGTATAACTCCTCTTTCAGATAAAGCTTTCTTTAGTGTAGCACCGTTAGCTTTGTCTACATTGGGAATTGGACCCAAAAATAACAATGGTTCAAATCGAGACATTATTATAAAGAAAGTATGACAAAGGTTCTATAACTTTAGATGCTCAAAAACTTTTAAGTTACACACGAAAATTTATCTTTGAATGACAAAGGTTCAAGAGATATTTGGTTGTGCTGACAATGTTACTATCTTCCGACGCTTCAATGTTTTATTTTATGTTTTATAAATAACTAAAATTATTTTCACACTCTCCTATGCTTTTTCTATTCTTACAAACTAGTTTCTTAAACGTGTCTTTCGACACTAGGGAGGGACTCGGTGCTCTGGTAGATAAAAGAAGTTTATCGCCACCACCCAATTCGGATTAAATCTGATTACACAATGAGTAATCAATCGTTAACAAAACAAAATTCTGATCACGAGATCTATTTAATAAATAAATAAAATTTCTTACGATTATTTACTCGCGCACAGTTTGAGAAAGTGCGTACTTACCAATTATACTTTGTTTATACTTCGTATCTACGGAAATTCCCGCGCGAAACGTAATACATTCAATATTTCGCGGGAAACTTGTGTTCCCACCAAATCTTAACAAAAGTCGGTTTTCACACTACGCTATATTCCAACCAGTCGCGCGGCGATTTACTCGTGAGATTTAACAGTTATCACTTCACACACATATTTGCATTACACATGATTGCTACAAGACATATCAATTGTACATAAAATTTATCACAAATGGCATTAAAAGCAACATGTAAACCCAAGCGTAGTCATGACACAGATTTTTTCAAGTTTGTAATTATTCGAATTACTGTATATCCGAGAAACGAATTCACAATTTATTCGTCTTCTTTTTGATATTATCCCGGACGAGCCCCCAAATTGCTACGTGGGAGACGAGCATCCAAATTGCTACGTGTGTGGTTTCCATTAACCACGCTCTCACATAACACGTAAATTATGCTTCGTCCAACGGTCGAACACACAATTTATTACAAAAGCAAAATTAGAACAATGAACAAAGTTTCAAACTGAACTATAAGAAGCAAAATACATATTCTGTAGAGTAATACTGTTATAAATATAGATCTATATGCTCGTTAAGTAGTCTAGAGATATTAAGAAGTAAAAGGTCTATACTCGTGTTTATGTCTAGGGGTTTCTTACAAGTGTATAGGGCCCTTTTTTACTTGGCTCTGGGCGAGAGAGGCCTCTGTGTCATGCTTACCCTTAAGTCCACAAGCAGTCAGGTTACCAGGAACACCTTACTCCTTCAGTATACCATTTATAACTTATTGAATAGAATCTTCATATTATGTAACAAAGTAAATTTATAGACATATCCATGTAAACAACAAAATTATATATATATCATGTGAAACTAAGATTATCATAAGTACATCAGACCTTTCCAAGAAAGTGGATATATTATTTCCATCAATGGAGCCTTTCAATTAGCTCTTGGTTGCCTTCATAGTGAGATAATATGGTCTTCCTTCCAATGGTTGGTCAAGGATTCGAACCTTTGTTACATAACTACTCCGAGTATAAACTAGGTTATTGGAAGATTATATACAAGGAGGCGGAGAGATGTACTTTAGTATTATTAAGAGTATTGAATCTACTGGTGGGTATACAAAATGAATTTCAATAGAAAGATATCGGATGGTAAGTGATTTACATTTATTGTGTAAACATATACATTACATAACAAGACAGTTACTTTCAAAGTAAATCTGTAGGGAATACTATTCCATACAATACGCAAAATTATGAAAGTATAGCCATATTTGGATAGAGACAGTAAAACACACAATGGTAATTATTAAATACACCAACCTTGGTATTACAAATATAAATCAATACCAGGATTATCGTGTGGTCTATTAAATGTAATTGGAATCATTCACTCTTCATTCATACTCAAAATCTTATATTATTACACAAAGGAAATCAATATATAGATAGTTCAATGATAATATGAACTTAGTTATGAAAAAATCATCATTATATACCATATACAGGAGTAATATAGTCACTTACAGATAGACGGCGAGCAGGAGTTGAATAACACAAAGACGAGTATGTTATAGATGACGTATTTTGCACACATAGACGGCAGAAGGCAGGATCGTGGAAGAGACATACTCTGATGCTTCTATGGCGGTCGCTGGTTATACTCAAAGACGTACAGGAATGTGGTGATGTCAGAATCAGATAGATCCTGTCCTCAGGACGAAGAGATCGCCACTTCACAAGTGATAAGAGAAATAATTTACGTTTCAACACTATTCTCAGTGCCAAAGGAATAAGGCGTCACTATTTCCATAGTCTGTCCAAGCATATACGGGTGGTCATTTAATCACTCTCATAACAAGGGTCGTAACCAGAAAAGTTAAGAGAGGATCATCTCGTTCTCGTAAGAATGAGTGTTCATTGATAAACTACTGATGCGCAATATACAGACTCTCGCGTTGAAGATGTATTCGTTCCTTCGGAACCCATTCTTGTTTTAGTTAAATTTATATCACTGAGCAAGTATAAAGAATTGTTTAAGTGATTCTTTTATGAATCCTAACAATGAAAAGTTGTTCAGAAACAAGGGATTATCTTATTTCACACGGATATGAAAAATGGCGGCAACTGCAACAACCACGCCCAAGAGCACACAAATGCTACATCACTCAAAAAAACTCCAAATGTTATCTTAATATCACTTCGACAACGTAATCTATATGACACAAAGGATACTCAAGCCTGTTCACGATATTATTTGGTTTATTGATTACTATTGATTATTAATAAGAATGGTTTTATAGTACACTAATGTTGGCGGTAAATCCGGTCACGCGCATAACAATTGACACAGGTTGTTTTAAAGTACATTATTACACGGCACACAACAAGAATTATTTTATGAACGCAGGAGGACAACAAGATTGATCATTACACTGTTATGAAGATTGCCTCTAATTATCTAACAATACTATTAACTGGTCGTAATTACTACGGTGACTGTCCGCCGCGAGAACAGAGTGGGCACTGGGCCACCCTATACGTGTGGTCTAACCCATCGTAAAGGAGAAAACTGTTTTGTCATAACGGACTTCGAAAAGACGTTACAAAAAAAAAGAACATTCCATGGACATCACGTGTTAGTGGTGATGAGTGCACCATTCGTATGCACGAGGATACCCGAGGATTACCGACAAGGTGTAGAGAAAATATAATAATATTATTATTTATTATTGAGTGACGACAAAGGACAACTACGAATTATTGGTATAGCAGTGGATATGAACGTATTACGCGTTGAATATTTTAATGCGTAGCAAAGTATACTTTTCAAATATCTAGGTTCAGCGGACTAAAGCACATAAGTCAAAAATTCCATTTTTTTTATCGTTTTAACTTGCCTGTTTTTAATCAATACACAACTGTAATAAAGAACACAAGTCAAATATGTCTACTAATTTACATTTTTAATAAACTTTTGTGAATAAAAAGTACTCTTTTTTTATTTAACTAAACTTTTATTGTATTTTTATTTCTCCTGTAAAGTTGCCATTTCTGACTTATGTGCTAGTCCGCCGACCCTAGATATAGGTATAATCTATTTTTTATTGGGATTATTATTGTAAGTAGTATTTATTTTTTGTTATAAAATAAAAATGTATACTTCAGTTCATCATTATTTACATAATTTGGTGCTATTTATAATCTCAAAGTATTAAAATATTTGCTCGAAAAATGTGTAATGGTAAAATCAGACTTTTTTACGTTATTGCTTCAATTTATTCGATTATAGAATTTTACTACTTGTGTACTAATAGTATGTTGTGCCAATAATAATTTGTGTTACTTGATTGTAGTTTTTAGTTTGAAATCTTCCATTTTGAGAATAAAACAGAGATAGTAATTTTAAAATACCTATAGAAACCTACGGTCTTGAAAAGGTTTAACTCATCAAGGTTTTGAGTTTTAAAACAATAACAGGAATTCCATTCAAACTAAAAAATATATGATTAAATACATATCATATCTACAAATACCCATCCTGAATGTCTTCATTTTTTGTTAGTACAAAGAGGACAGCTTGCATGTTTGTAACATACTGCTGGTCTGCTGGCTACCCCAATTGCGGGACTTGCCGTGATGATATAATAATAGTACCTAGTAGACAGATGTTGTCAAATAACAATAAATAAATATATCTATTCCACCAAGGCATTTCTTGCAAGGGAAGTAGGCATTGGATTGTCTGCTTGCAATTAACATACAGGCATTCCTCCTCATGCCACAAAAACACGTCATTTAACATTAAAATATGTCGTCTACCAATTTTAGGAAAGAAATAACAAGGTAACGTCTTTCACCATCAGCTATTGAAATGGAAAGATTTAGACCAGGCAAGTAACTGACATATTATGAAAAACTATGGGTTATTATATATATAATGAGTAACAATCCATTGGATTGGTCTGCAACGAGTTTTGACTTATTTCTCCACTCCTCCCTATTCTCAGCCAGTCTCTTCAACTCCATATATGAGCCACAGCTCATGTCCCTCTTCAGTTGGTCCATATAGGCGTCTCTCGGTCGACCTCTGCCATTTGTGCCTTCGGTCCTGCCCTCTGCGATTGCGATGAGCAGTCCTGGGTGCCTGATGTTGTGGCCAATCCAATTAGCTCGTTGTTGGCAGATTCTTTTGAGGAGTTGCCTTTTTTCGCCAACCATGGGTTATTATCTTCTGGAAACTTTTTGACGATGGTTTTGCGACATTTCCTTTTCTTCTGTCAAAATCTTAGGTTCTTAATACATACATGCATAGACAATACACACAGATCGAGATAGTCCCAAACTAAGATGAATCTTGTGTTATGAACATTGCTTCGCTAACATCGTTTGCTCAATAATAATTTCTGACGCGCACAAAGGTTACAGTATCGAGTTTGTTTTAAAAGAGTAATGTATGCACCTTATTTACCATTACCCAAGCAAACATAGAATAATATTACATATATGTAATATATACAGATTACAATAGTAGGTATGTAAATATCCACGTGGGACAACGCTCCTTGAAAGGGGACATTTGATACACATATATTTCATTGTATTGTATTATGTCATACGTATTGTTTCACTACTTTGGTTATACAAACACTGGAGGTCATTGCGCATATAAACACTAGAACAGTTGTTATATTTTCAAAGAAACTTTACCTGTATGGTTGCAGGTAGCAGGTCTGTAATGTACCTACAAATTTAGAGTACAAAAGATATTTCATACTTCACAGTGGATTGTCATTTAGTAATTATAATTTCTCGAGTCACTTAGATTAGAACTTGACTTAACCATGAATTAACAGTTTGTTCACAGCATAGCCTTAAGGGCGCCATATTGTATTTCTATTGTCCAAAGCTCGGCAAAAAGGTGCGTCTTCAGTTTTCCTCTATTCGCCTCCTCTCGCAGACAAAGGAGAAGCTTGTTTCAGCATCTGGGACCCGCAACACTAAACGGTGATATGGTGAAGGTAAAAAGAATGATTATTATAAAGCGAACGTTTTTCCTATTATGGATTATAATTGAAAAAAAAATGAGAAAGACGTGTTTCGACTTCTAAGATCATTATTAATCGAAATTGGAAAATGTCTCTCTCAATTGATCCATAGTGGAAGAAAAGCTTGTTTTATTAATCTAATTGTGGAATAAATTCTAGTGCTTGTGCAGATGTACCCAACACATTTTTTCAAATAATTTATAACAAACTGATATTTCTTTGAGTTACTCATACTTCTGTCCATTGACTACCCCACTAGGTGCTTTTACGGTATAGATAAGTAAATAGAAACACTTCGTTCAGTGCAAAGCTAATTAAAAAAAATCCTGAATGGATTACGATCTTTTCAAATTGATTAAAAATGACATCTAAAGTTATCCAATAAATACAAGTACAACTATCTCTTGGACTCTTGTCTTCAGTGTATTGAGTTTTCAAATAATCAGAATATTCATATTATTTCAAGTTGAAAGAATTATACCTCTTTGACGATGTAAGAGAACAAGCAAACAAGGCTGCCGTCGTGGCTGGGTGCTTGAAGAGTGCTGTATGGAGAAACAAAGACATGCTGAGAGAGAGCAAAGTAAGGATCTATAAGACCTGCATAAGACCGATCATGACATACGGCATAGAATCAAGAGCTGACACCACCAGAACAAAAAGCCTTCTTAGAACCATTGAAATGAAAACTCTACGACCCATCGCAGGTGTAACTCTTCGTGACAGAATAAGAAATTCAGAAATTAGAAGAATCTCTAATGTCGAAGATGTTGTGCGATGGGGCAGAACGAGAAGACGTTTCTGGAGAGATCATGTGGGGAGGGCGAGCTCAGATCGAGTGGTCAGAATTGCAGCAGATGAACGCATGACAGGAAACAGACCCCCAGGAAGACCACCTAAACGATGGAGGGACAGTTGGACATCCACCTCCCAGGAGCAGGCTCCGAAAACCACAGGACATAGTCCTAACTGAAGCAAAAGAAGGAGAAGAATTATATTTTTAATCAATTCAACTTCTCATGTCATGTGCATAAAGTTCAAATTAATTGTACAGAAAAACGGATATGTTCTATTTTCTTTCAATGTATAACTGATATTTTACGTAATTCAAAACCAATTTAGCACAATGTGGATGTTTCATACAATAATTTATGTATTTTCAAACACACCCACAACAGTGTCTCCTAACAAACAGTACTTATTTATAATATGTAGGTCTTCTTATTATTTGAGGTTTTATCGCATTCAATAAAATACTTATTTCCGAATTTGTCCTGTCGTTTTTGCGGTTGATTTATGCGTCTGCAAATAATTGTATATAGTCTGTGGTCTGCATATTGTTATATTATGCATATTAATGTATAATAATCATACATATCAAGACGTTGACAAAATTTCCATCCACATATTGTGACCAAGTGGTTTGAAATCCGACCTCCCACATAAGTGAATATAATTTTTAATTGGGTATGTTAATAATAATACGTTCTAAGTACTAATGCATTCGTATCTTGCATTTGCCAGATGAATATTTTTATTAATTTTGAGGAGACACATTTTTTTTTAAATTTTATCCCGACATGAACACTCATAAATTAAGGGTTGCCCCCTCCCTCACCCATGGATGTTGCAGGAATGTTAATTCCCATGTCATCCATACTCTTCATGCAAATTATTCTCAAGGAAGGGCTCAAGGTTTGCCTGAAGGGCTATCCCCGACAAAATCCTCCCCAAAATTAAATACAACCGTTAATGTCCATCGACTCCATTGTTTAACAAAAGAACTTAAAATTAACTTACAGTTACGTATTTACTACGTACTAGTTGTTTGCCTAAATTAATACAAAATATCTTAAGACTAGATTGAAGTTCTTAAAACTAATTGCATTTCATAGCCACAATCAATGAACACTCATAATAGTCATAATATAGGCTTCACCATTTTGCGACTACAGAAAATATTCTCAGATCAGACGTTGTCATGCTATCAAGATATTGTCTAACTTCCTCCCGCCCCACATTTGTCCTTTTTCCTTCACCCTCCTACAGTTTTTTGGTAATGTGGAAAAAAAATGTGTTTCGACGATAAAACTAGGTAGGTATATTTATTCGTAGCATTCTCTCTGATAAACAAATGAATATTATTCTTTCTCTTTGATAAAAAAATATTTTATTTACACTTTTACACATCAGAACCTTTTGCATGTTAAATTAAAAAAAAATGTGTATTATGTTTTCGTGGAATCTATACTCGGAATGACTTCGGGGTCATCGGCAACAGTTTTTCCTCTATCACGAAGTTAAAAATGAATTTGAAGAAGACCTTTTGTTGTTACATTTAAGAATGCTTTCCGGGAATTGGAATTTTTGTTCTTGATTTCTGGTTCTCAAAGAATCACGTTCGCGAAATGTCAAAAAATTGGTTGAACTGTAAAAAATGAACAACATTGAATTGTTTCAACATATTATTATCGCGCAACAAATTCTAATGATTTTAAACTGACGAAATACACCGATCATATCGGGAGCATTACTTGTGCTCCATTTTATGGCTCATTGAACGTCGTATTTGTCAAATACCTAGTCGATATTTACATATATTGTAAGTAAACGATTGTGGTGAGGATACTTTGTGTTACAGTGGTCATTGCAATTAATGCAAGGTATCTATAGTCACTTTGCAAAGTACGTTGTACTTTGTAATACATAAGATCATACAATATGAATCACGCTATCGTTTTCATTATAATATGAGGCATTCTCGAGAGATTTCTCTAATAACCTACTTACTTACAGTACACAGAATTGCAATATGTACCAAGTATAAAATTATTGCTTCTCTTTTTTCGTATTTTCATTCACATTTAAAACTAACATAGGTATATACTACGACTCTACGAGTATACAATGTATACTCGTAGAGTATGTCATACAGTGTATGTCATACAGTGACTTGAGAATATTATTTGTGTTTGTTGTTATAATCGTTGCTGGCGTCATTTTGTTGTAAATGGATATTTTGTCTGGTAGCATTCAAATATTTAAAATCAATAAATAAGTCCATTTTATTATTTATTTTTATGTTTTAACGATGTTGTTTTCTATCTTAAGATGTTTGTTCCTTTTAAAAGCATGAGCTTCTCTCGGAATAAAAATATGCACCTAAACTTATGAAGTCAATAGTCGAACGGTAGTATTACAAATGATTGATTTTATTTATTTTTAAAAATTCAAATTATATAACAGCTGTGAACCATATTCATAATTATTTCGAAAATAAGATATTTTTTTTGCTTGGTTTAACACTTTTTATAAACTAAAAGCTTAGTAGCCTGATCATACGTAAGCGAGTGTATGCCTTTGAAAATAAAATAGAACAGATGCTTTTTGCCATTACTTGTTTTTATCCTAAGGGACGGTTTGTTTTGCAAGTATGTAAAAAAACCAGATCGTAATTTCAATTTTATAAAAGCACAGCTAATTATCAATCTGATGTAAGGTGGGTCAAGGTGGATGCCACCCAACTTGACTTGCATGTTTATGGCATGCAGTTGTTCCTTAGCTACCCCATATGTGGAAAATGCTGTGATGGTATAGTGAACGAATCAATCAGAACTACCATCGACATGTTTCACATCCAAAACACAAACACGTGTCGCTATTGTTTAATTTGAGTATGTTTGGTGAAGTGTTGTAAAGGTTACCACTAACTTTCAGATTAGAGTATAAAATAATGATTGATTTGGTCTTAAATATATTTATGACAGTCACAACTTCGTTTCGTTCTTCTCTATTCATCAATCTCATTCCTCGCTCTTCTAACTCATGTTTCCTATCCATCCATCTTAATTATATTTTTTTACCGTTTCTTAAAATAAACGAAAAGTTATAATATTTTGTGTTTATCTTTTATCGTTTATTACAGTCATTATCGAAGCGTATTTTTCCCTCACACTAAAGAAAGATTGGTAAACAAATAATACCTATATTCATTTTACTATAGTGCTTATTTTTTTATTGTAATACCGTTTCCTTTCTCTTGTACAGAACAACTCTATTTCTAGCTCTCGTTTTCCGTTGAATGGTTCTAGACAATACCATTTTCTTTTATGACATAGAATCCAATCTTATATTAATATTATTGAATATGATTTCGATTTCAATTGATTTATTAACGCCTGCCTTATTAATCATAATTGGTTTGGAGTGCATTGTTTCAATTTATTATATCCTGATATTTATTATCTTATTCACCTATATTGATTATTATCTATCGCTATTGAATGCATTGATTTTCATTAATGGGGTGGTCAGCGAATACCTTGTTTGTTTGAGGATATTACATAATTTCCTCTCTTTGACAAAGCTCACATTTATAATTTAATAACACTATATCTCATTCCTATGCATGTTCACTTATTATTTTTTCCCTATATAGATAGTTTATTGTTTTTGTCCTTGAGCCGCCAGCGAGGAAAAGGAGGATCTCCAAATGCGGACAAATAAGAGTCCTCGACTCCTGGGATGTCTGAGTATGTAGAGTTTTTTTTCAACGATTCTGTGCACGTTGCATTAAAATTTTTATATTTCTTCTAATCAGCTGGCTTTCCACAGCTGAATAATATATGCCATATCCAAAAGTCACACTTGTAGCTTTTGCATCCATTTTTTCCCGGTTGGGATAATGTCGTCAGCTCATCTCCTTTCTGGTTCACCAGTTCCTCTTTTCATATTTTAAGGTCGACATTTGAAGATTTCTGGTATTCGGCTATCATCGTGTTGTCATTCACTACAGGAAACAAATTACCCGTACCATAATCGAAACATAAACGTCTTCATCTCAGATAAGTCTCAGAATAAATTGAAGTGTTCGAAATTAGTCTCAGAATAAATTGAATTGTCGCTTATCTAAAATAAGATATCTACGATTCAAATTATTTTGAAGTTTCCTTGATAACCAAATACTTTATTTGCTATAATATGCAGTGTTATCACATTAACCCTTTTAACTGTATTATGCTCTATATTTTTACACTCATGTATCGTTACATATTCTAATAAATTCATTTTTAAACTTTTACTACATTTATACATTAGGCTTACGTTATTAAAATCAAAGTCATGTTCTATGCAGTGATCCGCTATTTCTGACATTGTCTGTACAATAGTCTGTACAATACTATACAATACTATACTATACAATACAATACTATACAATAATCTGTATGCATTGTCTGAACATAATGCATCTACTGCTACAACTACTATCATATCACAGCATATCCCACAAGTGGGGTAGCCAGCAGACCAGCCGCATGTAAGAAACATGCAAGCTAACCTTGCTGAATTAAATAATATGTCTTTATTTTTTCCAACTTCTGTGTTATGCATTCTAACAATACATTATGCATTCTATTATATAATTTCATTGCAACGTATTAACATTAGATGTGTATCTATATCTGCTATTTGTTTTTATATAAACTCTTATTCTTATTCATTATATTGTCCTCGTATTTGACCTCGGCATTTTAAACGCAATTACCTCATTCTGCAGTTATATCTATAACCTTTATATGCATTTTTGCTTTCAATGTGTGTCAGATAACCTGTGCTTGATTTAATCTTTTACCCTTTCTCTTATGATTTTGCTAAACCTTGCTTCTTGTTTATTTACCTATACTAATATTATAAAGAGGAAAGATATGATTGTTTGTATTGAATAGGCTCCGAAACAACTGAACCAATTTGAAAAATTCTTTCACTGTTGGGAAGCTACACTATCCTCGGGTGACATAGGCTATATTATATTTTCAAAAAAATAGGGATCATTACTAACACTAAATTATTTTTTTAAATAGGTACCTATCTACCCGTGCGAATCCAGTGCGGACCGCTAATAGTTTATTATATAACAACATAAACGACCAAAGAAGCCTTTACAGTAAAATACAGTATATAATACTACCCCAGAACAGATTTAAGTCAAACGAGACAGTAAATTCCATTTGCTATAATTATTTTAAAAATATTATTTGTATTTAGATTTGATAAAGTGATGTTAACTTATAGATTTTTGTAGTCCGCTAGTTTTATATTTCTGGAAATAAAATAAAATAAATAAAAAATGTCCCTCCTGCGTTGTTTGATCTACAGGAAAGCGAAACGCTTGTTTGAATTCAACCAATAATTTTAACGCTTAAATTCAATGTTTTCTTTTATAAATTGTGACATTTGTGGTTTGGTAACGAAATCGGACTTATTTAAAAATATGTATTTTATTGCATTGTGCATTGTATATAGGTATGTGTATCGTCGTGTTAGTACCCATAATACAAGATTCATATCTTAGTTTGGGACTAGCTCGGTCTGTGTTAATTGTCTGTACATGTTATGTTATGTTTTTAATAAGTACGTAGAAATATTATTTTTGTTGAGTTCCATAAAACTGCATTTTCCAAAATAGTCGACTCCTATGGAATGCATGTGAAAAATAGTGGAGAAAATCAATGTTAGTATCGAAATCGGTCAAATTGTAATAGGTTTTTGAGGTCTACTGATATTTTACAACAAATTGATTTGTCCAGATCCGATCCCAAGCTACACATATTTTGTATCATTAGAGATCGCATTTCAATATAACTTATTAATAGCTCTGAACCCTGACCTATTAGCTTACTGTATGCTTTCTACACGGCTGGCGATATATTAATTTTGTAGGCACACCGTATAATGATTCTAATCAGTTAATGAAGAAGTTAATTTCGTTACTCTTTAAGTCGTTAATTTTTATAAAATGTAGGGCTTCTACTATACCTACTATTTTCATCCCAAATGAGACATATTTACATATTTTTTTGTCTTCCCGTAAATTCATAAAATTTCTCGTACACGCACGGTGATTTTTCTCACGTAATCATTCTAGCCATCACGCGATTTTCGAACGCCTGCGCTTTCTTATCACACCGGAGATTTCATTATGTATAATGTGAATTATGAAATTATTTCTATGTTTTACAGTATGAGAGTCTATACTGTTCTACAAGACCTATAGTATGGCTTATAGGAGTTATAGGGCTACCAAATTACTCAATTTTCAGCTAGATACCATAGAGTTAGTAATTAGTTGATCTTTGCTAGATACTTAATATAAAAATAATAATACAAGAAACAGATAATTCACGGAGCTAAAAATATTAAAATCTAAATAAAGTATGTGACGGCTCTTTGAAAATCGCCAGGGGACCCTCTCCTTATAAGAAAAGTAACGGACTCAATTTAACAGAACGTAATTTTTTGGAGGAAAGTTAGTTTGACATTTTTGAACTGTCTTTTTTCAAATTCAAATATTTAATGAGACAATAATAAACACGTTGTATATATACATACAATAAACACAATTATACAATATTTATAATACTTATATTTTACCCTCAAAATTGAGCAGAGCTCGTGCTTTGAGGGATTGATTAATTTTTAATCGTTAATGTCGAGTTCTGCATAATATTGTGTTAATATAATATGTAGGTACTGCACAGCAGGTTTAGTTAGTACATATTAGGTATTATGACTCACCAGTTCCAAAACATTACTGAGTACAATAATATATAATAATATTATAACACAGAAGAGAGGAAGTTACCGGCCTAAAGTAAGCAGTATAATATACGTATTATAGGTAATACGAGTATAAGAGCGATACACTTGACTCAATATAGCAGCAGCAGCCACTGGCAAATAATATAGACCATTCCTATATTTACACACAATGTGCGCTTTGTCATATTTTATCGTACCTATCCAGTGTACCTACATATAGACTCTCCAGTTTCACAACTCAACAAGATGAAATTTTCAAAAATTTTGATTTAAGGGGCCCATTTAGCAAAAACGATAAAACATTCAATTTTCAACAAGTTTGGTACACAAACTCTCAAAACTTGTTGACCCTACGAACATTTTGATTTGATAAAATATGAAAACAAATATTAATTACCAATATCAAACTTTAACTTAAAAAAAACTCGATTTTAGCTTCATAGTATTCGTTTATAAAAAAGCATATTTCTAAAAATCGAATTCGGGGTGTGTTTGGTACATAAATGCACGAGAATCCTACAAATTTTCATATATTTATTTTAATATTGAAAATATTTAGATAGTTATTACAATTATAGAACAACAAAAAATCTATTTTTTTTTTGGTTTTTTTCATGGATGTTAACCGACTTAAAAAATATTTTTTTTTTGATAAAATTTCTCATATTTTGAAACCAAAAATCACCACATGAACTCAATTTTTTGTATACTAAAAAAAGTTTGCTAAAATCTATAGTATTTATATGCTTGATAGGATGAATAAAAATATAATTATATATTTTACAAATAATTTGTATTTTGATATAACAAAGAGTACCTAAATAAATCTCGTCAGTCTGCGATTTATTTATTTTTTAGTAAAAAACTAATATTGGTAATAAATATTTGATTTTTTATTTCATCAAATCAATATGTTCGCAAGGGTCAACAAGTTTTGGCAGTTTTTCTATCAAATTTGTTGAAACTTAGTTTTCGTGGTCATTATAATGATATCATCATGCGCGCAAATAGAAAACTGGGATTTATAAGTCGTATTTCGCATAAATTTAAAAGAACAAACAGTTTCCAGATTTTGTATTATTCCTTGGTTCGTAGCTCTCTGGAATACAACTCGCTGATATGGTCCCCAATGTACGAGGTGCATATTGATGCATTAGAGAGGGTCCAGAGACGCTTCACGAGAGGTTTGTCATATAGGGCTGGACAGGGCAGATTTTTGAAAAGTTACGAGGATCGTCTTTCCTTTTTTAAGATGGATAAACTGAGGGACAGGAGAATACTTGCGGATCTCACTATGCTTCATAAAATGATCAATGGTAATGTAGATACTGTGTCGGTCAGTTCATTGAATTTTTATGCAGCAAATCCCCGCCTACGTAACCTAAGAACTTTCTTAATGGACAGACATAGTAACAATGTTAGTCAAAATAGTCCAATCAGCAGAATGTGTAGATTATATAATGTTTTATGCTCACATTGCGTGGATGGTGCGGATGTCTTTTGTCATTCACTGACGGTGTTCAGAAGGAGTGTTGCCTCCAACTTTGGTATCTTTGTAGATTGACATTTTTTTGTTTTTTTGATCGGTGCTTGTTTGGTGCAGGTTCAGTTTGTACTGGGCCTGCGGTGATTGTGATCTGCTTTTGTTTGATTGGTTTTTTTTTTTTTTTTTAATTTTTTTCTATCATTCTTTTGTTAACATTAATATGTGTATGCTGTAGACACACTTAATTGGGGGCTTGACCTGGCCGAATCAATGTATGTTGTTTTATTTTTTTTGTGTGTATTTTGTCAACTTTCTGTTTGTGTCTCTGATTAATAAATAAAAAAAATAAAAAAAAAATAGAATATTTTACCGTTTTTGCTAAACGGGGCCCTTAATTGGCAATATGTACATATTGTAACTATAAAAAAATACACGGTTCCCTTTATATATTAAATATTTAGTTATGTAATGAAAAAAAATGTAGGTACCTATTTTCAATTCCACAAATGGATGTTTCGAATTGTTTAACTATTGAACGGAACAAAGACAACATGATACCTTTAACAGTGCGTTTATTGTTATAGTATTTAACATTATATAAATATAGCAAAATTACAAAAATAACGATATCTCGAATATAATTATGACACTTCGACTTGTTTAGGTATGAAATTGGACAGTCGATATGATTTATTTATTGTTATCTATTATATCTCGTTTAATTTTCATATAATATATATTTACTATACTGACAGTTTCCCGATTAGAATGGGACTCCCACTTTTATATGCTTATTAAAAAGAAGTATCAGACCTATAGAGCACAGGTTGGCAAAATTGTCCAAAAGCTTTGTCTGTCTCAGTGTGCGCCTGTTCAACAAGCTGCCTGAAGAAATAAAGTCCGTGAAGGATGAGAAAAAATTTCGAGGAGTAGTGAAGTTATACCTCGTTGAAAAAGCTTTTTGTTTTTGTTGAAATGCTGAATTGAACCATATACATTCATTTCAGCATGGAAATAATTTCCTTACGTTTTTTGTTTTTATTTGATCTATGATGATTGATGATGGAATCTGTATTGAATACTGTTTGACGAAATGCTAACAGAGCCCTTTACACTCTGCTTAGCAATGATATTGTGTTTTGATCTATGATTCTGTATTTTTTTTTTTTTTTTTTTTGTATATATATATATATATAATTGTATGATCCTGTCTTCTGTAAATTGACGAGTCCAAGTACCAAAAACTTTGGTCTAAGGACGATAAACAACAAAAAAAAAAAGTTTGAAAGCATTTAACGAAAGACAGGTGTTCGAGATACTCTACTTGTATGACATCATAATTATATTGGACGAAAATGTATGCTATGCTTGCTAATATTTCTAACTGTCTCTATTTTTCATGGCACCAAGTGTATGTGTTTCCACAAGCAGATGGTTCCCTGTTTACCACAATGCAATATATAATTTATTCAAATATTAATTTATGCGTAGTTTATTATACTAATTACCTGGTTAACATCAGTCAAAAAGGACCAGAGGCCTGAGTCAACAACACACTTTCGTCTCACGTTCCCGCTCCGTTAGCGTTCGGGTGCAGACGATGTTGCAAGCAAGTGTCAATTTCGTTGCTAAGATACACAATAGTTACGAAAATTAACACTTTGGCGCACCATCGTCTGCACCCGAACGCTAGCGGAGCGGGAACGTGACGCGATAGTGTGTTGTTGACTCAGGCCTCTGGAAATCAAAGATTGGCTGATTAAGTACAATAATTTAGTTGAATCTTTTATTATATTTTATTTTGTAAAATTTTGATGTTACCCGTAATAATATTTTAAATTCAGTTTTTGGTGATTCAATTCCAACGTACGCAATGGAATCTTTATTTCAATTCCCGTTAGAATTGTGCTAAAGACTATATTCCATCTCAGTTTTGTGCTAAATCGATTGACTGTAGTGATGGATTCTGCAATTTTACTATCACCAACATAATTATTATAATGTTATATTAATTTTACCAACGCTTTTTCAAATATAACGGATTAGTCAAAAACAAACAGCTTGCCTCGATGACGTCATATTTATAACCCCTATATTTGTTAATTCGCGTGCGAATATCAAATAATATCGTCTCAATTTCATCACACATTACAATGTATAATTTTACTATCTCCAACATAATTATTATAATGTTATATTAATTTTACCAACGCTTTTTCAAATATAACGGATTAGTCAAAAACAAACAGCTTGCCTCGATGACGTCATATTTATAACCCCTATATTTGTTAATTCGCGTGCGAATATCGAATAATATCGTCTCAATTTCATCACACATTACAATGTATAATTTTATATTTTAATATATTTTTTACGTGTGTTTTATTAATAAAAATACCCTTTAGGGCTATGAAGAGAGAAGGAAAATATTTTATTTACCAAATGGTTGGGTTAGGTGTGACAAAATATTACAGTGCAGACTGTGAAATTAAACTGAGTGTTTTAACTTTTATAAAATAATATTGACTCGAAATAATTATAAAATAATATCATCGAATTTCGGGGTAGATTACGGAATAAACGTGTGTACTAATAATACCTATAGTCAGCATTCCGAAATAAACCATTGAATTTAGGCTCTAGAGTTCAGACTCTGCTTCTCCTTTCATTCTCATAATGAGGTTTACATTTTTTTATTAATTAATATGTCATTATTTAGTCATTAACCATCTACTAATATGCCCACTGACGAGGGACTTTGGTGGTCCTGAAGACCCGACTTTAGGAAATAATGAGGCGATGGCCGTCACCGCCCATTGTTATTGAAAGATTCAGGCTGGACAGTGGACACGGAAAGAAAGTACTTAGTATAGTTTTTTTCTTTAGCTTCAGCTCGTGTTCAACCATAACTGGATAGCAGTATCTTTATCCTCATTTGTAACTATTCTTAGCTAACGTCTTACACTTGGACACCCACATTATCGTCGTTCCATCTTTATGTATTTCTCTCATCACTCGTAAATCATTTAATAGCCTTAGTCTATTCGTAGAATCTCCGTTTGTTTGATGTTGTAAGAATAGAATTGATACCATTTTCAGGATCTTCATGAGTAGATAAATAATTTTCTGAGTTGTGCATTGCAATGATAATTTGTTTGATGAAGTGTTCGTAGTTTGTTGACGGGAAAACTGTAATAAACCTAATGATGATGGACCGTGTACTTAATGAATTAGTGGAACCTTCGAATAGCTTGTTAGTTTAATAACATATTATACTGTAACCTCGATTAACTAGTAACTCACACTCACACAGTTTTGTACCAATTTTAATTTCCCATACATCACATGGGTATTTTTGTATTTGCTGTTGTCGAATGTCCTGAAGTATCATGTTTGGGCCTGAGAGTACCCTACTTGGGTTATGCATTCATTAAAGACTCTTTCGTGTCCGAAAATCTCTGAATTAAACAGAATAAATAAGGAGCATTGAACGACTGATTCAAATTGCCCAGAATCGGGTAAATAGGAGTTCCCAGACTTCTGAGCTATCCAGGCGGTCGTTAGGTCTCCTTCAATGCCAAAAATAGGGTAGGCACACTGTCTTCCAAGTGATAGTCAACGTTGGGAGATTTGACGCGACACGACACTCAAAGAAGAATATTGTGGAATGATGGAATACTTTTGATTACCTGTTGCTGGTGACGTATTGTGTGACACAGTGATCTATTTTGCGCGTCGTGCAAATAATAGATTACGAACGCGAAACCGGAAACAGGACGTTACGTAAAAAGTTTGATGTCAGTGTTTTAGCAATAATTAATTTACTACAATATCACGTATTGTACCTATTGTGTTGTGTATTGGTCCTGTTGTTGGAACCACCCAATTGCCGAGAGATAGACATATTATTATTATTATGGATACATTATTATTCTGATGCGATGAATCATTGCACCGTATCGCGGAGGATATCGCTTTAAATTCCAGGGAGTTTATATCGGTAAATGTGCATTCATAAAGTACATACATATTATGTATAGGTTATGTTCTACAATATAACGCTCGCGGAAGATATTGTGTAGGTGTCTTTATAATTAAGTTTGTAATTATTAAATAAGTTTTATATTCAGTCCTGATGGGCGAATGCAAGATGAAAGACTGACGAAGAGGATGTATTTGTCTGAAAGGGGAGGTGTGAGGAAGCGCGGACGGCCAAGAACCACGTGGTTTTAACACGTGGATCAAATCCTAAAGGACGGCCGCGTGTTGAGTGAAATCATCAAAGTTAAAAACAAAATAGTAAAAACAAAAACACCATAAAATGCATTTAAATTAATAAATAAGATTCAGGTGAACGAATTAATTAAGACTTAGTGAACAAAATAAGACTAAAAAATCAACGTACGCAACAATATGAAATAAGTACATGAAATTTTATTGGTCGCAAAAATTTGTTGGTCTCGTTACCAATTTTCCCTTTGAATTTCCAGTCTATATTATAGGTCATTGGTTTCGTCAAGGTTTTTTTAATGATTTTATGCTCAATTTGCATTTTTACTGTTGTACAATAAATCCTTTATTGTTACGACTGTACAGCTGCATTATTTGCTCATATTAATTTCTTTGTTTTTACATATTTGATGACTGCATTGCAATATGCAAACCAGCTTTTACATTTTAATCATATAATTATAATAAGTAGGTTAAATTGCATCGTTTATGTTATTGTGAAGTAATTGTGATGACACTTTGTCACAGAATTGCCAGAGTAATCAAAGTACTAGGGCAGATCAATAAGCAGATGGTAACTTTCAAATAAAAAAAAATATATATCGGCAAAATTTCTTCGTTTCCTAAGACTGAAGTTTTTTTTGTTGGCGTGTTCGAAAAATGAGACGTTTCATATCTTAAATTTAGTAATGAGGTTTGCCACCTATCCGTAATTCCTTATTTTTGAATTGGCACGGCGAAAACAGCTTCAGCAGAAAAGCAGCTGGTCTGGCTACCCCACTTGTGGGATGTGGCTTGATAGTATTTTAATAGTTTTTTTTTCAAATTTGTGAACAGAAAATATTCACTATAAAGCAAATAATATTACAGAAAGTAGTCACTAAAGAATGTGATTATGGCAATGAGATTTCTAGCTTAATTTATATTGGCTGGACGTCCACGAAATTGCAGACTTATCAATCTACTTCTTTCTGTGCCATATCAGATCCTCCCGACGTCAGGGATCGTTTGAATGAATGCCCTCCCTGTCTCCCGAATGGCCAAAAAGCTCCTTCACTCTTCGGATACCTGTCCAATCTGGGATGTTTTGTATTGATCTTCCCTCATAACTATGTATTTTTTACCAGAATAATGAAAGTAATTATTATAATATTATCTTCACAACGTAATCATGTATATAATAAACGTTGGCTTGCTTGTTGTTATAACTCTTATTATTACTGAATTCAATTACCTAATGATAATTATTCAATAACCATCATTGTATTACAGTACAGTGTCTATGTGTAATCTAATTTATATTATCGCCACTAATTACCTCATTAGAGGCATTTACAATAATTATTTATCTTACATGACAATTAGCTATTGTCATTAATGTTGCGGTTACGACTCAAGTATTATAATATGATGCTGTGTAGAGGTAATGAACCAATCCATTTTTTTTAAGATATATCTGGGTTTAGTTGTAAGCCCAAATACGACCTTAAACACCTTTCACAGTAAGCTAAAAGCTTGTGTTGTGTAAGGTGAGTTTGCCGGCACCTGGAATCGTACGACAGACCCCCTGTTCACGAGGCCGATACTCTACCTTCAGGCTACCGACGAACTCGCTCAAATAAATCGCTTATTATTCCCGGTAATTTTTGAATATTACTGTTAAACCGTTGACAAGTAGGGTAACCAGCGGTTTAACTGCAATTAATAAACATGCATGTCTTTCTCTACGCTAAATAATAAATAAATCAATTATTCTTTAACGATCTTGAAATTTTCAAATTACTCTACCTTTTCGAAAATTTGGCGACGAAGGTGTACAAATTGCCAAGGAAAAAAGTGAAATTTTGAAATGTGAGACCTTAAAAATCTCCTCACTTTGAAATCTCGACCAAATTATTGATGCTGGGAATGTGAAACCTAAAAACAATCCAAAACTACCAAATTGTCCGAAGAGATCGAAGTTAGATATCATTGCATTCTCAAATTATGTCTCAGGCAGGACGAACATCTCTCGTAAGCACAAAAACTACATTATTATCAAAAATAATGTAAGCTTTATAAGCTCATGTTTATATCGACTTGGTGTTGTTTAGTGTTAAATGTCTCGTTATTATTATTATTGTTTGTTGTTTTTGGTAGGTACGTTTCACATTAAAGGTAAACTCGGCGTCCGACCTAGATTCTAATTCGAGAGACGACGGTTTACCTTTTTCTATTTTTGTTTTGTTTGTTTCTGTGATGTGCACGCAACTCTGCCCAACCGAGTGAATTCTGAATTACACCAAAAGCTTTGATGAATGTGGAATAATAATAATATGTTTGATTTCTAAATTTGGACAAGTTTTAATGATTATTTATGTGACGAAGGTTGTGATTGCTTAGCTGAAATAAATCGACATTTAATTTGATGGTTTTAGATTTACAACCGACTCACAAACAAGGAATAAATCACATGTGGGGTTACCAGTAGACTCGTAATAAAGAGGAGTTCTTTATATCCAGCTCTTCTTAACGTCATCATCATCATCATCGCCTTCAACGCTCCTCTTGGGAGCACAGTGCAGAAACCAGCCTTCTCCATTCAGAGCGCTTCTGTGTCAATCGCGTCACCTCTTCCCACGACATTCCCTGCGCTCTGATGTTGTTGTCATAGGAACGGTGTATTGTGAAGGGACGCCCAGGCCGACAAAATCCTTGCGGATGGAAAAACAGCGCTCTTTTTGGCCAACTATCATTGGGCATTCTACATTATTTTGTGACCCTATCAGTCCAAGGAATATTACATAGACATACTAGACTTGCAGCGCGGAACATTTTAACGGAATTTTTGTGTACCAACATCGATGGCCTTCGAGCATTAGCAATGTATTGTCCTACAACCAACGTCAGTATAAAACTGGATGCAAAATTTGACTGGCGGCATGACCGATTTTTTCTTTGAATTACCTAGTAGGTATATCTTTGGAATACGAAGCATTCTTCTATGAAGCCACATTTCAAATGCTTTTAAGCAATTCATCTTATCTGAATAAAAAAAATATTAGAAGCTTTTTATATCTTTTTAATATGTATTTTGATTGATTTTCTTATTAAAAGTACATTGACAAGTAGACTGACAATACATTTTCTATTAGACCAGAATATTCTACAAGCTACATATGTTTAGACGATAGATTGTGCTGAGTGAGTGTCTAACTTACTACAATATTCAAAGATTTTGCAACATGACTTTGCAGTCAGGTGCGCCGGTTGGCCCTGATCAGATCACTTGTATATAAAGTAATTGATAATAAGTATAATATGTATCTTTTATAATACAATAATATATTGCATCATATACGAGATTTATATCAAACAAATACCTATACATATAATGTACAAGAAAACCTGATTTATCTACTAGCAACACTGTATATAAGAATAATTATAAGTATGCACTATTGTCTGAAATTGAATTAAAATCAGTATTACGTATATAGTTATAATTATAGTTGTACATTGCAATCTGCGACGTTATACTTAGATTAAATCGTGAGATTGCACATTACAATGTTATTTCCATAGAGTAATTAATAATACTACCTACACTTAGTTGGTCTTTGGTAATTTCTAACTAATAATGATTTGAAACTATAAGATGAACTGTTTATAGTGTAACAAAAGCCTATTCCACAATCTCAAGAGTGTTTAGTTATATCGTCTTTTGAACATCTCATAGTTAGATATATTAATATTTTTTATAGTGCAACAAAAATCTAAAGCTAATTCGGTAGGAACTATGCCAAAGTAATTAAGGAAAACAGTTGCAGCAGAGTCAGCCTCTATCAAAGACGCAAATATTTATCATTATTTCAAAATTAATTTTATTCAACGAAACCAATGTACTGGACCCTATATTCTTCTAAGACATTTCGTGGGCTCAATAATAGAACTAGATATTCTGAGTTTTGGTGGTTTTGATTTATGTGTTCCCGATTCTTGTTTTTAATGTTAAAGTAATTTCTAGTAATAATATTGTAATGTTTAGAATATTTACTAATTTTTTTATTGTTTAACCGGAATCGGGTGCAGATGACAAAACCAATCTAGTCGAACTAGCAGCCGATAAAGTATTGAACTTAATTGTTCCGGCGCCATTTAGACGGGAGATCGCGATCCATTTGAGATCTGAAAAATGAGATCCCAAAAAGATGGTTGCTTCTAAGGTTTGCATAAAGCGTCTCTCAATTGGTGGACTTTACATCGTGACAGTGAGAATGGTGGAATTGGTGAACGTTGTCCATGGACACCGAAAGTGATCACTTAAGGCAGCCTAGAGCCAATTCGTAAGCGTTGGGACACCTTTCTCACTTCTTCCGATTAGATTTTACACAATGTTGCTTTGTGTAGACATGGTTCTCCAATCGAGGTTTCTGATTAAAATTGTAATGTCTTGATTTATCCATTTTCTCAAAACTATGATTATAAGATGTCTAGTTGTAGTATTGAGCCCACGATATTATAGTTTAGTTTAACATACTATCACTGATGTATTTGTAATTATTCTGTAGAGATTGCTCATGCTCTCCATACACTCTCTCTCTCTCTCTCGTGTGATGCAGTGTAATAAAAATTTCTGTGAGTCATAATATCGCAGTCATGAAGTTTTCCTTGTATCTCCAGTAGGTACCTACCTACCTATATACCACTGCCTAACTTCTGGGAGACTCGTCATCTCGGTAGGTACGACGCCGGAGTCAGTTTTATAATACAATGATACCTTGACATACGAGTGCCCCAACATACGAGTTTTTTGAGATACGAGCCGTCGAGCGAGCGATTTTTGCTTTGAAATACGAGCAAAATCTAACTCATTTCCGGAAAATTCTGAAAGGGAGGAAAAATTAAACCTCCTTGGACATGTTTTTTTTTAAACGGCCTACATGTGAAAGTGAGAAAAGCGTGGCGAAAAAGGCAAAGACCAGTGAAGAGAAAAACAGTGACGAAAATTCAGCGAAAGTAACACTTTATAAATCTAGTTTATTTCTTTACATTCTCTTTTATTATGTTTTTGTACAATATTCGTCATTTATAAATATATTTTTCTTATTCAAAAACACGTAGGTAACAAAAATAACTGGGTCGTGACATTTTGGGAGCTGGAACGGATTAATGGCAGTTAATTTCAATGGGGAATTTTGCTTTGAGATACGAGTAATTTGAAATACCAGCAAGGTTGTGGAACGAATTAAACTCGTATATCGAGGTACCACTGTACTATTCAACATAGACACGTGCCCTCTATTTTTTCACATACGTCACGTGACGCTTAGTTAAAGTCTACCTCTCTTTTCGACGCATGTTTTAATTGTCGTGTTGAAGGTACATGATTTTGAAATTCTTATTTTTCATGACACTTTACATAGTAGATATTTAAGGCTTTGACATAATATGAATCACAAACGTACAATAAAAGAACACCTTTTGAATAAATTTAAAAATAAACTATTCCGTAGAGCACCTGGCAAAGAATTGAGGCCTGAGTCAACAACACACTTTCGTGTCACGTTCCCGCTCCGTTAGCGTTCGGGTGCAGACGATGTTGCAAGCAAGTGTCAATTTCGTTGCTAAGATACACAATAGTTACGAAAATTAACACTTTGGCGCACCATCGTCTGCACCCGAACGCTTGCGGAGCGGGAACGTGACGCGATAGTGTGTTGTTGACTCAGGCCTTTGGTCTCCCGCACTTTTCCGTAAGCTTTGGAACACTGGTTTTTGACCTATGGGGAATCCCCCACTGGTGGGGAATGGCGGAGTTGCCAGGTGGGGAATTTCATGCATTTGTTTCCACCAAAGGCTAAAATTAAAGACTGTAAAATGTCACAAAAAGACAAATCGTATATCTACGTACTGAACACTGCATAGGTTAAAATTGAATTTGTCAAAAACCGATCCTGTGGTGGAGAATGGAGAGTTGGCTCACTGAAAATGGTGAATTGGGGAAAAAAGGTTAAGAACCACTGCTATAGAGTTTCCTGTAAAAGGCAGCTGTTCGATAAAATAAAGACACTATGCATCTTAAAGTGAGCGAGATTTGCCACCCATCCTGAATGTCTTAGTTTTTAGTTGGCACAGAGAGGATAGTTTACATGTTCATTTCATACGGCTAGTCTGCTGGCTAACTCACTTGTGGGATACGCCGTGATGGATTAGCAGTAGAAGTAGTTAAAAAAAACTCATCATTGCCGAATTGAAGATGTTAACGTGTTTTTTTACGAATAAGACTTCTCTTTTACAGGACACTCGAATACTTGCAAAAAATGGTTGCGAAATATTCAATAAATTATGTACCTATTTAAAAACTCGTTTTGTCCTAGCCAGGCTCTATATAATGTGCTGGGCAGGCAAGGCCGTGTTGCTGTACCGGCTGGTGACGTCATCCGTGAGTGACGTCACTAGTTTCGCTTCGAGACTCCCTGACGTAATGTACGAAAATGTTACATGACATTCACCTCCTTATAGTGTACAGTCAATAGTCATTCATTACTCATTCATTAGGTAGGTATACGAATATTATACCTACATGTGTTATAGTAAGTTATATACCTACCTATATTGTTCGTGTTAAAATGTACCACGTGACTAAAATGTTTTCTTTATAATATCTACAAAATGTGAAATTATCTAGGAGCCGAAACATTTGAGATTGAGAAAGTAAAATCAAATCGATAGAAAAAAAAACTATTGAACAATATTAAAAAAACTAAACATAAGGCGGGCTCATTGCCGATTGTTTATTTCTTCCAACCAACTGAAACTATTAAATATTGCGGAATGAACATTTTCATTTTAAAAATATCTATGAAAAAAATGTTACTTTACCTACACATCAAATAATCATTAATGGCTGGTTTTAATCATCTATTCATCCATTATATAAAATATTCTATACAATAGATATTAACTGATAGTGATGGATAGATAGATCATTCAAACTGATATAATTATGAAGCCATAGGTTAGAATCACCAGACCCCACCACCATGTGGGACTAATAATTGCCCAAGGAGAAGAAGAGAGAAGGTTAGAATCACCTATGTGCAAAAGATTTTCTGAGAAATTTTACATTCTCTATAGGTTTTTGTTCAATAACTCATTTATTTAAAAATGTATAGGATTAAGTTTATCTTTTTTTTTCGTATTATTATTATCACTTATTAGCACCACTGAGGGACAACCAATCTATCACCAGCTCAAGCAACACACTAAACACTGCTCTCTAATGATGTAGTTTTAGTTGTACCCAATAATACTAATGTTTCTTCTTATCTGGGCTTCAGTGGTTACCTCTATACTTCAAACAAAGACTACATTTTTCTGCATTCTTGAGCTGGTCTAAAGACTGTTATACGGCATCTAAATCTTCCGCAATCTTCATCAATAAATATTTAAAAAATTTCTTTCAGATGAAGCAGACTTGGGTCCATGTCATGCCACAGTACAGTTTGTTGTATATTTAGTGGATGGCAGCACTGGTAAACACACAAGAGAAGCACGTGCCCTAAGATCATGGTTCAAATCCCCCCTGCCACAAGACCAAAGACATCGGAGGGCTCAGGACTTCTTCAGAGATCTTGTCTCTCCACCAGATTTTCCCAGAGGTACTTTATTCATTAATTACTCAACATATAAATGTGAAGAGGCTATCATGGCGATATGTGTTTCATTATAACTATAAATAAATAAATTTATCTTTTCTCCACTGTTTGATAATGTATTACATGTGTTGAAAGCAATAATACAGAAAACAGACAACTAATAAAATCTTTGTGAGGTAGTGTGAGAGGACATAAGTCCGGTGGACCACCCCAGAAAAAGCTAGAATGGACAGGTGTCAATCATGTGTATTGAAAGACTTGATTTGGTTGAAGTTTATCACCATACCATCAAACTGCTTCTCTTACGAGACAGGCAGAACGAATCGAGAGCCGTTTACACCTGTTAATTGTACTCTAGTTTATGTTATCTAGTCATTTAATCCTTGGAGATCTGTGTTTCCATGTACCGTTTTTCTCAGCTGTGTGTACCTTTTTACTTATTTTGCCTACTCGATCACAATGTTTCAATGTTTATTGTCATACTGATTTATTGCAGATTATGTTGGCTTCATAAAGAAGATAATGAAGTTGATGCAGCACGAATATAGGATGCTACAGAGACTGGAAGTGGAGCTTACACAACTAGCTGGAGAGGCTGCCCCACCACCCAGACCACGTAAGATTATGCAGTATTTACTATTCACTTTATTATAACATGAAGTAATCTATCTGTCTATCTTCTCACTTCACATCGATTGTGGGAAGTTAGAGATGGGAAAAAAGGAATTTATAATTAATGAAACAAATTATGGTATTGAAACTGCCACTGTTATAAATTTTCATGAAAAGAAAATGAATATTAAATAAAAAATATAATATGGACATGTGACTAATGTAAGTCAAGGACAAATTATTTAGTATGTAAAATGACACAATGTTTTATGTAACGAGGTAATGTATTATTTCTAGCTGGTACACAGTACAAGATAATTCATCTAGGGAAACTAAATGGAACCAAGGGTATTTTATTATTCCACACCATATCACTTTATAATACGAATGGTTTGAGTGTTTCAATTTGTTTGCACAAACAAATTTCCTATTTCATCCTTACATATTTGTTCTTCTATCTTCTAACTAAGTAAATTGCCACTAAAGTCTAAACACAAACACAGTCATACTCAGACAGAAAATGAAAGTTTATACTTGGCTAACTAGACATGTTTAAAGTTAACCGTGATTAAATGAATAACTTTACTCACAAGACATTCCTTTCTACGGTGCAACTACTCAACATAATGCAGAAAACTCTCTACAAATTACAACATAAAGAATAATTTTAGTCTTGCTGGAAAATGTTAATTTCTGTCTATGAGTAATATGTGGCTTAATCAGGTTTAATAGTTGGAATAGCAGCTATTTCTTATTTGTGAGTTCTTAAAGCTGAAAGAAATTACATAAATAAATTTGAAAAATAAAGATTTTGAACTAGTTGGCTTTTCAAGGGGAATATTAAAAAGTCAAAGATAAAAATATTGACTATTTAATGGCGGCGCTCACACAGCTGGATGTGAACGTCAATCATCAAGCAAAAATCTTAAATCTTTCGGCGACAATTCGAAGCATTCTCCGAAAAAATATTAGAGTGATTGGCTTCATTATGTCTCATGGACGGGTAACGAAGGCATTCATTTGAATATTTTTTTGGAGAATGCTCCGAATTGTCGCCGAAAGATTTAAGATTTTTGCTTGATGATTGACGTTCGCATCCAGCTGTGTGGACACCGCCAATCTAAAACTTCAGTAACACATGTGTTATGTTTTGTTTGTGATGTTATTTTTTCCTAATATTAGTTTTATTGAGTGTAATAGTAACACGGTTTTATGATTTGCTAATAACACAAAACAAATGTATAGATTTTTATTTTGATATGAATGCATTGCATACATATTAATGTTTGTTTTATTTTAATACGGCTTGTATGTTTTTTACCGTTTTATTACGCTCTTGGGTTTTATTAAAATTTTCTGATAATTGATTGTATATAAATGTTTTACTCATGTCAATGATTTTTGTTTTTTCTTATTTAAAATAATATTAATGGATTGTTTACTTAACACGTTTGATTAAATAAATTGTTTTTATAGCTCACATTTTTCTTAAATTACCTTTGTTGTACGTTTTTTTCTGTTCCTCGCTGCAAACAGCAGATAGTTTTCGCTTATGTCGCAAAAGTTGACAGCAATATATTGGACTTTGAATTTGTATGTAATCGTTATGTTCTCGACTGGAAAGCATCGCCACAAAACTGAAACAGCGAAGTTGCGAAGCGCGAAAACATACATCAAGATTAAAATTGCGTTGCAAAATGCATCATTAGATCAACAAAACAAATGTTTTTTTCTCTTATAAAGATGTATTTCGACTTGTAAGGTCATTATCAATTATATAGTTCTCTTACTTTAGTAACAATATAATAAATAAAATATCCATCACCATTTAGATAAAACAAATGGAGAGTTTAAGCACTGGTTTGCTGATAAGTTGATCAAATTCTGTGCATTGAATTATATATACTAGTGATGTAACGAATGTGTGATTTTGGATATTCGCGAATGTGAATGTGAATATTTGTTGCCGACATTCGCAAATGCGAATAGCGAATATTGACTTGCTTAGATTTATACAATGTTGCTCAATCATCAAAATTTCTACCCCCCCCCCCATCGCCGATTTTTCAAAATGGTATAGGAATTTAAAATATTTCAAAACTCCTCGGTTTTCTTAAAGAATATTTCCTTGCAGTACCTTTTTCTACAATGTACCGGGTAAGTATCCGGTACTTTTACCGAATTTCGATACTTTATTACCGAAATAATATTCGCAAAACATTCCCATATTTTTTGCGAATACCAATACTTTGAAATATGCAAATGCGAATACGAATATTCGTTACATCACTAATATATACATAATGATCAATATTGTAACCAATATGCAGTGAAACTCACCCTCTGTACATTGAATTGTATAAATAATATTTTTATGATACTGTTTTATTTTGTAATATTGTAACCAATGTACAGTGAAGAATAAAATAAATAAATAAATGTTTAGTAATGTTTGTAACTTTTATTGTATTTTTATATGTTTCAGTTTCCACAGATGAGAGCATAGGACAAATCATTATTCTGACAATATATAAAGTCTTGGAGCTGATTGAACATGCTTACCCCAATCCAATCACTCCAGAAGAAATTGCCAAGTATGTAATTTTTAATTTGTCATAAGTTTCGTGAGTAGAATTTATTAACAAGTTGAGATTGTTTGAATGTGTGGAATTAATGAAATACTAGGGATGATGATGATGATTCTGGATGATTTTGTTATGACGCCGTTTAACAGTCCCTAGACCGTTTCAAAGGCGCTGGTGAAGAGTGCAGGTTTCAATTTGTTTCTGAAGCTGGTGACAGTTTGATTGTTTCTCAATGGCACCGGTAGACAATTCCACGTAACCGGCCCAACTACACCAAAAGCCCTCTCATAAAAGTTAGACTTACCGGCTCTATTGGGCTCAGCAAGTCTATTCACAGCCAGTTCTGAAGGTGATTAGGATGGGATATCTTATAAACCAAGGATGTACCTACTTATAAATGTTTTTCTAACAAGTAAAATTTAAAGTACTGGATAAATAATTATGTCACATAAAAAGTTTCATATATTTTAAAAGAAATACATTATTTATATTGATCAGTATAGTTAAAGATTTTGAGTAATCACACGTCTTGTATCAGAACTGCAGTATAGTAATTTTCTCCAGGTTTCTCGCTAATTGGATAGATGTCTCTGACCTACTGTGAATACATAATTAAAAAGTTCATGTAATGTTTGGCAGATTTATAATTATATTCAAAAATTGTTTGTAGTGGTATGATATCAATTTATGTGGTGATTTTAGGAGCCACGGGTGGTCAGAAGAGGATGTAGTCAACTGTCTTCGGGAGCTGGTGGACCGAGGAGAAGTGAGAGCCTTGGAACATGGAGCATTCACAAGGCACCATGAAAATGATACCCACGTTCAGGTTGGGAAATTAATCTACACTATACATAAACTTTATTAAAAATAAGCTTAGAAAATACATTGTTACCGTATTTGAAAATTCTCCATATGGGACTTGAACCCTTGAATGTGTTAAATTTACACATTCACATCATAATACAGCTTAGATAATCTGAATTAATTTTAGTACTACTACTACTACTACTATATTTATCCCATCACGACATATCCCACTAGTGAGGTAACCAGCAGACCAGCCGCATACAATAAACATGCAGCTATCCTATCCGTGCTAACAAAAAAAAATTGACATTCAGGATGGGTGACAAACTTCATAGCTGAATTTATGATGTTTAATGTCTTTATTTTTGTGAATACCTGACTTTTACAGGACACTTGAAAACTTGCGGAAAAGAATGGGAGACAAGTTTTTTTTCTGGGTGCTCTACAGATAGTAATATTTGTTTACATTTACTATTTCTAAATGTACACAACCAGATTATGCCCGAAATAGAAAAAAGCGTATATCACCATGAGATAAATAAAAAAAAAACACTATTAAAATGGATCAAGAAAAAAGAAAGGAAAAGAGAGGAGTTTCATTTAATTTCATTCATTTATGATATAATCTCATACATTTCTTTGGATAGCTGGAAGAAATTGTCCCCAGGCAATAAGCGTTCGCCAATAGTTTACATGTTTTTTGTCAATAAAAATTTGCTCAACATTTCTTTTTTAGGTTGTGAAACAAATGCCCAAAGTAGTTTCTGCCAAACAACCAAGTATAGCCATCATCACAGCCCTGTATTGTGAGAAACTGGCGGTGGATGCAATGGTGGACAACAAGGAAACCTTTGTTAGGTACACAACAGTTGGTGAGTCTAAATTTCTTTTTATATTTTTACTCCCAAATCTCAACTGCAAACTCCATGTATTTAATACATAAAATTATATTGTGTAAATATTTTTAGTCTTCAATAGAGTGAAGTGAGGGAAATAAAATCATTTGTTTATCATATGGAACAGATATATTTAAGTAGGTATAATAGTTTATTATGTAAGAAAACACGCTGATTTTTTATTTTATTTGGCGTGACTATTTTGTATACTTTTTTCATCAAAATATTTATTTCAAAAAACTACTGATAGGACATAATGTTTGATGCATAGTACAGCATATGTGTGGTAACCACCGAAGCCCAGAAATGTAACTCATTTGAAATATATTGGCTGACAGTTTTTTTTTATTTATGCACCACAATGCTGTTACTTAAAAAGTTAAATAATAATAAATCTAATGTTTTTGTGTTAACACTTTGGAAATTCATTATTAACATGTAATTAAATAAATATTCATAAACACTGTATACTTTTCAAATTAAATTTATTCACCTCAAACGTTTTCGCCAAGGCTTCTGCTTGGCATTCACCTTCAAACTCCCCCCCCCCCAGCCCTAGTATAAGTTAGTATTAGAAAACAGACACACTACATATGAAGTTTAACTAATTAGTCCTCCTGATGATGACAAGCAGAAACGTTGGCGAAAACGTTTGTGGTAAATAAATTTAATTTGAAAAGTATACCTACAATGTTTATAATTTTTTTTAAATAAGTTAACTAATATGCCATTGCTCGTGTAATTTTTAATGCTCGTTTCCGTGTTTTTGTAACTTATAATTTAAATTTTCTGCCACTTTTAAATACCACCTTAAAGAAACTATACATTATTACAAAAAAATCTTTAATCAAGGTAAGATATTCACATAATTATGGAGTGTTGATATAAAATTTAATAACAAAATATGATTTATATAGAAATTGTTTCAATGCTAGAATAAAACAATTCATATATTCATTTTCGCTCTAAGACATCTTACTCCCTGTACCTCTTTTTTTTGTATTTTTTTTTCCATTTTCTGTTATTATTTTGGGTGTTTTAGCTTATAAATTGTGTATGCTGTTGTGAAAATTGCATCTTGACATGGTGTAGTTTATGCAAACCTCGCCAAATTTCTAGAAACTTTAGATTCTCAATGTGTTTACTAATTTCGAAATCAGAGTGAATCATTTCATTGATATACGCACGTACGTGGTTGCTGTCTATCATAAAGAGGAACATTGTGAATGTCTCACCTGAAATAGAAATAACACTTGTCTAAATTTTCGGCATTAACTATCTGATAATTTCCAGACATATTGATATTGTTTTAGAGTAACTATGTATAAATTATGTATAACATAACGTATTAGAGAACACAAACTTTGTTTTAATAATAATAATTATTTGGAATTCGCAAACCATATTATCGAATCCTGTCATAGCTTTAATTCTAATAGAGGTAAATTTAAACATTCAAATATCACAGCATTTAGAAAATTAGCCTCATTAGAAACATGAGAAATAAATAAAAATATAAATTGAAATAAAAATATACTTAATAAAATTATCAATTCGAATCCCCCTTCTGTCTTCATTTACCCCAAAGCCCCACCCTCCCCTGACACTAGTCTTCATATCCCATATCTCACACTTATAAAAAACACTCCCTCCGCCTTGCTACCCAACCCCGTCCCCCATATAAGAATATGTATACATATTTTTTATAATAATTTTGATCTCATGCTTGCTTACTTAGTTTTAGATAATCGCTCGTTAATGGTGGATATTCTATCGAAACCTCTGTACCGAAAAAATCATATAAAATAATAATTTGTATGTAATTACTCTAAAACAATATCAATAGTAATAACACTTTATTATAAAAAAAAATTATACAGAAGGCATGCATATATGTGATTTGAGGCAATGTCGTTTAGCAAACTTATTACAGTGTTTGATGTGTATTGTTTAAACAAAAAGTGAGTCTTTGATCCTTACGCACTTTTTTACGTCTTCTACAATCATGCTGCTTACTGCAGTTTCTTATGCATGAATGGCCACATTCGTGATTTCTTATTCGACGCACAACCTTCCTTGAGTATATGATCCATGTGGTATGCTGACAGTTCTCAGATAGCCTTTATTACCCTTTCATGCATCTCAACTCATTTATATGCATTCTTCCCACAACACTCTTCTCGCAGCTGCTCATTTTTCATTCACTAAAACCATCACGGCATTTCTCATCCTGTGATCTCTTGAGAGTTGCAAAAACTCTCCGATCCAAAATTTATTCGTATTTTGTCAATTAAACAACTGAGTATTATAATGATATAAATAAATATTATGATAGAAATAACATTTTCAAAACTTTGTTTTAAATTTTATAGACAGAAATAGAAATTGGCTGTTTTCTCAGTTTCAATGTTGGATCGATGAGAATTTGCAGACCAACCCCTTAAATGTCTTATCTGCTAATTTTCTCAATATTTTTAGCCAATAATGTGGTAGCTATATATTTATGAATTTGCAATTACCTGCTTCAACATATATTTCTTTTTCCATTTGTACATTGGACCAGAAGCCGTCCTTGTTAGTCAGTATAGTTCTCTTTCTATCAAACTGCATAAAGTGTACATAGGGAGCACTTCTTGCACTCCCATCCCTCCCGTAATCTTCAACCAGAGCCACTGAAAATCTGAAAAATTTAATTCTATATAACATTTGTATGTTTATTTTATATTTACTTTAAAGACACCATAATTGGACAAGACAGATAAAATAATACACTATACTAGTTCTCATCCTGAGTGTCCAAAACACAACATTTTTTTTAAATATGTAAAATATAAATTTATCGAGGTGGATAAATAAAATATCATTATGTTGTTATGATATTGGGTCATTCACTGTGTCAGTGTTTAGGTAGTAGAATTACATAATGAAAAAAAAGCAACTAATTTTCATTAAGAGAGACATCTTACGTTTTACAAGGACATCAGTCTCATTACGAATCAATGTAGTAGAAAAAAGATTTGTTTTTAATTTCAATATATGGTTAGTCGGAAGAATTGGTACTTTGCGACAAACTCGCCCTCAGTATATTGATAGAATTTTATTCAATGTATTTCTCTATGAAATTGTTTGTAATCAATGAGCAGTAAAAAAGAATGAATAAATAAATTAATAAAATGTCCACCACAATTCATCTCACAAGTGGAGTATCCAGCGCACTGATTTAACCGCTCTCTGTCCCAATAAATTCTATACTATACCCTCACGCCGTATCCCAAGTGGGGTAGGCAGAGAGAACGGAACGCCATGTTGCTCTATCCTTACATACTTTCGCTTCCTCTGCATTCATCCAGTTTTCTCATACATGCACGCCGATTCCTCTTACTTAACACGCGACCGTCCTTGAGAATTTGATCCACGTGGTTAAGCCACGTAGTTCTTGGACGTCCGCGCTTTCTCACACCCTCTCTTTCAGATAAATACACCCTCTTCGTCAATCTTACACCATCCATTCGCTCCACATGCCCAAACCATCTCAATTTCAAATATTCAATAAATTCACATTCAAATATTCACTCAACTGAATATGGTTAATGTCTTACTGTGAATACCTGCCTTTTACAGGATACTATAAAACTTACAGAAAAGATTGGCAGACTTGTTCTTTACAAGAGGCTCCACAGAGCAGAAAAGAGAAAAAAATTAATTCATATAAAAATATTGTTGCAAATTAATTTTGTTTGTACTAACTGTTTTGTTCCTGGTGCCGTTTCCACGACTATCTCCAATGCGTCTCCTACTTTGAGTGGTAGAGGAAGACTTAATGAGAAGGGTGCCTTGTTAGACGTCTTCTTAGACATGGTGCTATTATTACTAGCAGACGCTCTGTCTTGTCCTTATGCAAGATCAGTTATTCCAATCGGAACTTTATCTCCACTTTAGTGCAAATCTGTAACTGAGTATTATTATTTGTATGCCAGAACGAAACTACACTACATACTATTTAACAATATGCTATTTTTCAGTATGTTCATTCTAAGTTATTTCAACAAAATTACATATGCTTCTCACAATATGTGGTTTGTTAACACAAAATCGTTGTCAAAAATGATTGTAGATGATCGCTATTAAGTACTAAGTAGCTAGCAGACCAGCCGCATGCAAAAATATGCGAGCTGTCCTCTCTCTTGCTCAGCAAGTGGCTATCGTCAAGAATTTGATTTACGTCATCGAGTCACGTATTTCTGGGAATTCTACACTCTCTCGTGCCTCCTCTTTCAGATAAGTATATTCTCTTCATCATCCTTTCATCGTCCAATCGTTCCACGTACCCAAACCATCATAATAATTATTTCCACAACAATTATAGATAGATACATTAATTATTATTTTATTTCAAACTAGTGTACAAGAGAGTGTATACTTACTTGTATAAATATTTTTTTAATAAACTTTTCAATTAATTAAAATAAAACACTTATTTGTAGTATATCCACGGTGACTTTTTATTGGACGCGAGCCGGCTTTCAAGAGCTTCCGCTCTCATCATCAGGCTGGCGAAAAGTGCCAGTCTGATGATGAGAGCGGAAGCTCTTGAAAGCCGGCTCGCGTCCAATAAAAAGTCACCGTGGATATACTACAAATAAGTGTTTTATTTTAATTAATTTAACATGAATTTCCACCAATTACCGTCGGTTGAAAATATCAACTTTAAACTTTTCAACTTTATATAGTTAACTTGGAAATTTATCTTGCTATTTTTCTGTCCTCTTAAATACAACTGTTTGTATCAATGAATAAAACTATTTATTTGATTTTGGAATATTTGAATAATATTATGTATAGTAACATTCCATCATAATTTCTCACAGTATTTGAAATAAGTTTATTTGCAGAATTATTGATGAGTAAGTACTTTATAAAATTACAGAATTCACTCGATTTTGGGTGTTTTATCACAAAAAAACTTTGAAAAGAAAGTAAAATATGAACTATTTGATAAAAGTAATAACAATGTCTATAATTTGTTTCAAAAATGCGTCCTTTTGGTAAAAAAAAAACTTGAATAATAGGGTATTTTACCTTGTTTTAAAAATCTCTGCGCTCTCCACTAAATATTATTATCATTTATTTACTTCAGAAACTGTAATCTTTTTTTGTACCATAATTGTTTTTTTAGTATTTTTCAGCTATAGGTGTTCCTATTTTAATTAGGCGTGTTTCAACCATCTTCCAAAGGTCTCTATCTTTGCAAAAGTTTTTGTTTTCTTCACATTCATGCATCTTTCCAGTATATGGTCTGCATAGTCGAGCCTTTTAATCCTCGGATGGCCACAGAACCATGCGTCCTTTCTCTCAGCTCATGCTTATCTCCTTTGTCACTCTTTGCTCTTTCATTCTTTCACCTTGGCTATTACATCAGCTTTCATTCCAAATTCTTGTGCTTACTGTGACTTACATACTTTGAATCAAAGACTGTAGAAATAACCAACTTAGATATAAAGGAATCTAAATAAAAATGATATGTGTAAATTTTCATTTTATTAACATTATAAAATAAATTTATCTCAACATTTGGTTTAGTTTTGTGATATAACTTTAATTTTTTAATAATTAATTTAGTTTTATATAAATAGTAACGCAGCATGTAACACACTATATTTTCTTCTAGCCAATCTATATCTTTTCTCTGTTATTATAATAAGTATATATGTTGTCCAATATACTGTGTTTTATTTAAAATAAAATCTACAATACACTTCCTTGTACCTAATTTTTAATTAAACAGATTTATCAAATAATTCTTAATTTCTTCCAATCAATCTGTTAGTATTGTTTTAATAATGTCTTCTGTAATTGGAACAGTTTGATGTAGAGCTAGGCACGCTGTTAATCAAAGTTACAATAAAAAAGTCATAGAAAAAAAATATCAATGAGATTAGCCTTCAGGTTATTAACAATTGAGGGAGTGGCTAGCACAAGGACTTTTGGACCCACGGGTCTTTATTTATGAATCTTGTCTATGCCAATGCAAACTTACATTGAGATATCTTGGTTTTTTACATTAATACCTCTTTTTTGTTGGTGGCAATTGCAAAATGTATTTACTCTGTTAAAATCTGTATTTTGTATGTAAAGAATATTAACATTCAATTTATTAACTGTGTTAATGAGTTTACGTAACATATTGTGAATGAATAAAGGTTTTGGATGAATTTACGTAATTTACGTAACATACTGTGGATGAATAAAGGATAATTTACTGTTCATACAATGTAAATAATATTGAAGGCGATACAATTAAAAATTTTTTTATTTATTATACAATTATACATTTATATATTATTTATATTTGTATGTATATGTATGTGTGTGTATGTATGTATAAATGTAATATATATATATATATATTACATTTATATAAAAATTATACAATTAAAAAAACAAGCAAAAAAAGTCTTGATTTTATATTGGCACGAAGAGGACAGTTTGCATGTTTCTTACATGCAGCTGATCTGCTGGCTACCCCACTTGTGGGATATGCCGTGATGGTGTAGTGTAGTGTAGTGTACAATTAAAAAACTTTGAATAAACCTTATCGCCCATTGTGCAAATATTTGTATATACCATCTTGTAATCTAATTATTTTTGTTTAAATATATTTTACAATAAAGTTTATTATTATTATTATCATCTCAAAATGCCTTTTTAGCTAATAAGACCTTATTCTTGCTACATTCTAATTTAACAGAGGTAATTAACTGGTTAATTATAAATGCCTAGCTCTGATTTCGAGTTAATGATGGTGTTTGTTGATTGTTACGCATATTTAAATTGTAGAAAATTCAATCTTTCTATATTGCTCCAGATCTGAAAATATTTTATGCTCTGGAGGTCTCTTTCCATCCTATAGTCAGAGTGATGAATGTCATTGAAATAGGCTGCTATAACTTCACTTTCTTTTGCAACCAGGGTCATTTTGAAGGTTTGTCCTGTAAAAAAATATGTACCTATAAAAACTTGTTTGAGTTGCGACAGAATCACCTTGTCATTCCTAGAATCAGGTCTTCAAGACTACAGTAGCTGTCCAGTACAATATTATTAGTAGGTGGCCAACGTGCCATGTGTCTTCTGTAGACACGTATTCCCACTATGATGGATTCAATATTTTAATAATTTAGTGATATATGGAGGTACACATAAGTTTTGATTAGAAATGTTTCTTAGGGGCGTTCACATTTGTGCACATCACTCTGGATGATACTCCAAAATGAAAACGTGTGAACAGGCGTTTCGTCAATAGTGATCACTAGCAATGACGGATTAAAGCGATTACTACCCGACACAATTTTAATGAAAGGGAAGCAATGTGAATGCTACTTTATTTTTTTAATATTTTATGAAAATATAAATCTGTGATTAAAGAAAATGAGAGATAAGTATATATTAAGTATTGGCGTATTGCAATTACCTGGTCCCACATACATATCTGTATTTATTATCTCATTTGTCCAGTTGCTTTCTCTTCTACTAGTTAAAAATATTCTCTTCTTGTCAAACTCTGCCTTGTGGATGTATGGCGCATCTTTTGGCTTTGTTCCTTTATTATATTCACACGCAAGGCAAACTTCAAATCTGAAAACAGTTCAATATTATGAACAATCGCAACTTGCATAGGTACATACAAAGAAAAATAATTAAGCTAGGAATAGCTAGAAAACAGGGGCCTTAGACAAACCGCACTTTGCGATTGACTACTGGTGAACTTTTTGACAATCTACCTACAATGTACCGTGTAATTATGCGTTATTGTTAAAAATTCATTTGTTTTCGATTGCCAAGTACAGTTTGTCTAAGGGGTCTTATGCGGAAATTTAAAAGATAATAACTAAAATAATAATAGGTTGAAAGAAAATAGGCATACTCAAGAGATAATAATTTAATTAATAATAGATAGAAAATATAATGGCTGGTATATAATTGTAGGTACTGAAAAACTTTGATTGGCCATACTGAAACATTACTTAGTAAATCTAATATATAAAATTCTCGTGTCACGGTGTTTGTTATCATACTCCTCCGAAACGGCTAGACCGATTTTGATGAAATTTTGTGTGCTTATCTGGTAGGTCTGAGAATCTGCCAACATCTATTTTTCATACCCCTCAAAGTTAAGGGTGGTCCACCCCGATTTTTTTATTTTATTTTTTGGACAAATTTTTTTTTATGGTGAGGCATTAAAAAATACATACAGCCCTAAATTTTCATCCTTCTACCATCAGCCTTTATTTTTTAATGGCGATATTATTATATGGCAAAACAATGTTTGCCGGGTCAGCTAGATATATTATAATATTTGATAAATTATTTTGTTTGTACTTACAATTTTTCATTTTTACCCAGTGTCACTTCGAATTCAATCATATCTCCCGCATAGAGGAGCTTAGGGATTTTGCAGGAGAATGGTGTAAATCGTGAAGTGGACATAATTTTTACTAGTTTCTAATCCTTTATAAATAAATTAAAACCACAGTCCTACTTCCAAAATAAGTTATTCCAAGAACTTGCAAGTATCACCTTTTGACTTGAATTGACCTGTTAATATTGCCAATTGATGATGGTAATCAATGAATGTTAATATGAAATTAGTTAAAATAATATACACTTCTATATAGTACTTCCTCAGTGACTTTGTAGGTTGTAAACCGGCATTCGGGGATTTCCGCTTTCATCATCAGGCTAAAGTAATGTGAAGAAATCACATTCTTATATCAAACCATTTAACAATGTGTTATTAAGACAAAAGCTCTTATTGGAAGCCGGCTCGTGATCAATAAAGTTACTGTGGAAGTGCCATATAAAATTGTTTTATAATAACTAACATATGTTATGAAATTTGTTTTGATTTCATAAAAATCAACATCATCATTATAATAATGACCTACAGTTTGCCCATACCATCACAAATTGTAATGAAAAACATAATATAGAGTGTGAATTTAAATTCAACACATAAAACTACTATATTAGGCCTAGAGAAGACAACGTTTTGTGTGTTAAATTTACACATAATATAACCTCATACAAAGTTGAATTGGAAAAATAATATTGATTATTTAGAATGTTCCATCAGTGTTACAAATAACAAAAATATCTGAGTCGGGTGCCAAGACTCGTCAAATAAACGCTAGCTACAGTAGAGCACCCGCACTCTACTCAATTATGTTCAATTAAATGCTTCATATTGTCGGGGAATCCATAAAACCTCCCGTGGGTCAACTTTTTTGATACCAAATTATTCGTCTCATCCAGCCACAAATACCAATAAAATAACCCATACGCTAAGATATCCACAGATGTTTTTTGGATAATGTGTGAAAACTCACACATACTTAAAAGTTGCTCCTGTGAAATTGTTTGTATCATCTTTAGAATATCAATCTTATATATGAAATTCTCGTGTCACGGTGTTTATTATCATACTCCTCTGAAATGGCTGGACTGATTTTGATGAAATTTTGTGTGCTTATCGAGTAGATCTGAGAATTGACCAATATCTATTTTTCATACCCCTAAAAGTTAAGGGAACCATCCACCCTGATTTTTTTAATTTTATTTTTTGGTCAATTTTTTTTATTTTTATATGTTGAGGCATTAAAAAATACACACAGCCCAAAATTTTCACCCTTCTACCATCTACCCCTATTTTTTAATAGCGATATTAGTATATGGCAAAACAACGTTTGCTGGGTCAGCTAGTATACTATAGAATTTATAAGACATCTTACACGTAACATAAACATTAGATCTCCTATAAAATCTTGATAATTGCACATAGGAAGTTTCATGAATCCCCTGACAATATCTAATTAATATAGTAAACATACTAAAACATTTAAATTACCTATGAAATTTTATCATATATTGTTAATATGTATCACTTGGCTGGTTAAACATATATTTAAATCATTCATTCTTGTCTTAATTTTGTAGAAAACTTTTCAATTTTACATAGTTAACTCTTTAATTTATCTTGTTATTTTCTGTTCCTATGATTTCAACTGTTTGTGACAATTAATAAAACTTATTTAATATGTATATCTACTTATTTTAAATACATTCCAATACATATCATAAATTTCTCAAAATATTTGTTTAAACTAAGAACTAAGTGCTGTAAGCAGTTATGAACTAAGCAAGAACTCATTAAATTGTATTTCAAAATGTTAATAGTTTATTTTTAAATACAATTTAAAGAGTTGTTGCAGAGCAATATCTTCCAGTCATGAATGGTTGACTGGAAATGTTGCTCTGTAACAACTCCGCCATTTGGCAGAACACTGTTTTTATTTATCATGTGTAATTTGTGAAAACATGTATTGTGTTCTGTCAATAAAGATTTATTATTATTTTACCCTTTAACAATTGTTTTGGGAGCACAAGGCAGAAAACAGCCTCCTCCATTCAAAGTGGCCTCTGTGCCAATTGACTCACCTTTCCCACAACAATCCTTGTGCTAGCGTCCTTGATTATTTTAGTTAACTTCTCTATTGTTGGTTAACATTCCAAAACCTTAGTCCATTTAGAGTCACCAATGCTGGCTCTGTGGTGGCCAACCCAACTCGAAGATTGGTGACTCTAGACCACGTCAGTGATCTCGGTCTTTTTTCAAACCAAATTGTTGGTTATTCTGTACCATTTCCTCTGCTCTGCATCATTTTCATGTTAAAGGCTCGGTATAACCTTTCATTGTATAAATAAATAAATAAATTTATAATTTGTGTAAACACAAAATCTCACAATCGTAAGTGAGAATGTAGGCTTATGTTCTCACTTTCCAATTTGAGCATTGTGGTAAAATTTCAAATAAGATCAAAATAAAATTTATATATTTTATACTTCTATTTTTGTTATTATATTAACCTGAGAAATGACCTAACTTACCCAACCTACTATCAATCAAATGGAAATATTTAAGTTTATTTGTGATACGTCGAGTGCGTACAAAAACTACAAATAATTAATTTTGTACTTGAAAATATGCAGAAATTAAAAAAGTTTCAATTTTTTTTTCTGTGTTTTGTTAACTGCATGCATTAAGATTACGAGCTATTTCACTTGAGGAAAATGTCGGTTATGTATTTTAAATTGGATAAAATAAAACAAAAATATTTATAGGAATATGGCTGTAAAAATAATAATTAATGTTTATTTATTTATTTATTATAATATCAGTACAACAATACAAATTATTTTATAAAATATCCTAAAGAAATACACCTAATAATACTTATGAGATACAATGTAATGAATGATCTGAAATTAATAAAGGAATGGCTAAAATAATTGTGATTAACTCTTACATTAATTTCTCATGAAACTATAGTTACATTTTCAATATTGAATTTTAAATGTGTATTCATATTTTTATTATATAACTGTGTACAAAAGGAAAAGGGGATGTGTCGACTCATCCCCAAACCAAATTTGTTTTTAAAAAAGATATATCTGGATTTTTGTTACACACCCAAAGACAGCCTTATACACCTTTCACAGTAAGCTAAATGCTTGTATCATGAAAGGGGAATTTGCCGACACCTGGGATCAGGGGATCAAAAGGTTGAAAAGATCAAAAGGATCATGTTGTATCTAATTAAAATAACAGACTTATTTTATATACTTATTATCTAAATTAGTTTGCTCCTGCCCTCTTTGGCTTTGTAAAAGATCTTATCTAATAGTTCAAACATTCATCACGCACGGGACAGGCATAAAGGATAGAGCGCCACTTCCCCCTGTCCTTCCATATCCATACCACTGTAACTTATTTGCATTCATCCACACTCTTCTCATATATTATAACACTGTTACACACTTGCTATATAATATATAAAAAATATTAAATATAAATAGTTGCCCAGTCACACAACAGTGTACGCAATTACATAATTAGTCAATACCAAAACATTCAAAATAATAAATAATTATCTACATTGAGTGTTAACCTAGTCTGCGAATGTTATTTTGATTGATTTTAATTTGCCAAGTCCATTCCAGATCTGGAAATATTTGATGTCCTCTAAGTTGAACTCGTGTTCGTAGTCACTGTGTGGTATATCGTTGAAGTACGCTGTTATAACGTTGACATCCTTTATCAAGATGAGCATCGTGAAGGTGTCTCCTGGAAGACAAACTGTTGTGTAGGAAGAAGCCATTATTTATTTATTTGGGGACATATCATTGTGGGGTTAAGTTCTGTTTTTACTACTTTTGTTAGTTTAACTCTTAGTTCATTATCTATGTTATGTAAGAATGGTGAGTAAACTGTCTTCGAATATTCTACAAAAGGCAGATAATTCTCTTACTTTTTCATTAGCACAAAGAACACAACCGGCGAGTTTGTTACTTGCTACTAACTACGGTCTACTGGCTACCCCGTCTGTGGGAGTCATCGTGAAATTATAAATAACAATTAATTAGTATAAGAGATAGTTGGAAGTTGGTTATATTGGGTTAGTTAGTAGAAATCGTGTCCTGGCAATAAACTTCATCTCCGTAATTGATTATACTTAAGCTTGTAATTAGCATACAGTAAAGAATAAATGAATGAGTAAATATAATTACCTGGTGATACATGCATCTCAGTGCTGTGTCTCTCTTCTCCCCAGCTCCCATCCATCTTACTATTTAGCACAGTCTTCTCCTCATCAAACATCATCTTGTGATGGTAGATTACGTTGTGTGGCCTGTATCCTGACTCATACTCGCCCACCAGATTCACTGTGAATCTGAAAACAAGCACACCATGACCAAAGATTGAAAAACAATTTTTTTTAAGTTTTAAAATAAATGGCTTAGAAATAAGAGTGTGTATTTATGTCATTCGAGAAAACTGTAGAATTAAAGCTGGAGACAATAAAAAAATACTTAAATTACTTACATATTAGTGTCTTCAGCTATTGTGGCTTCTATCTCTATCTGGTCTCCGACTTTGAGTGTCTTGGGGATTAAAGCTGAGAATGGCCACTCCATCTTGTGAATGTTCCTTTTTACAGTGTTACTGCTGCTACTCTGTATAGAGTTCTGATTGTTGCTCAATGCTCTCAATCTGAAAATACATAGACCAGATATGTATTTAATATTTTGTACATTGTCACCTGTATTAAATGTAGAATAACTCATATTTCAACTGTTATTATATCTGTCTTAAGTAAAATCTCACTCACAAATAGATTATCAACATTATTCCAGCTTTACTATTCCTGGTCGCTATCAATTTATTGGAGCTTCTTCTACGATGTTAGCCATAGATAAAAAGTGACACGTTTTACATTTTATTAGAACAAGTTGTTTTGTGAGCAACGTTGTGCTTTGGTCAAGAATAATTTTAAAGTCCAATATTTCAATGTACCCTTATCCTGAACTATCCCTCAATTTGGTTAAATTGATTTTACACCAAAATCTAAGGGACAGTTAGAACAATTCTCAGTGATGACCATCAGGCCTTACATTTAGGTATTTTTATTATTATTATCAATTCAATGTGATCAATATAATTTTGATAGTAGTGATAAAAAACACCTAGCCATAAAGGCTATCACTGAGAATTATTATATCTGTATCTAGCATTTTGGTATTAAATAATTGTGAAATATTCATGTTTATTGGCTGTAAAAGCAAATCAAACAAAATTAAGGCGTAGCTCAAGATAAGCATCACCCAATTGACATATATTATGGAATATTGAGTCTAAGACAGGGTTAGTTAAACAGGCTTATTAATACATGAAATACAATCAATTTATAGTATGCAGAGGGTGTATTATACCAAAGGTGGTTTTTTTTCCAATCAGCCCAATATTTTCATCTAAATACGTGCATAATGTTCATCGATATTTTAGATTTTGATTAGCAGCGTCCACACAGCTAGATGAAAAGTCGATCAATCTTCAATCATTGGGTGACACTTCGGAGAATGCACCAAATGATTGATTGATTTTCATCCAGCTGTGTGGACAAGCTATTATTAGAACATCATCTTTACCCAATGTAATATTGTGGAAGATTCAATTTCAAGAATCTGTGCTGGTTACTCCACTTGATTGAGTTGCCAGATGGTATGAATAAATGAATGAGTAATTGCAGGTTTTAAGATAACAAATGTATCTAAAAATCAATTATTTTAGATTATTTTTATATTATTTGTAGGTATATTATTTTTTCATACATATAAAGCCAAAATATTTAGCCAAGTAGATCAATAAATTTAAATCGACTAAATTTCTGTTATTAGTTTTGTTTCTTTTCTATTTGAATGTATTAGCGCATTTTTTATATATATTTATAGACTGTTATATTATTGATTTGTCATACATATGTATTAAACCTATTGTAAAAGGCAAATTGCCGTTTATTGATCAAATAAATAAATAAATAAATAAATAAAATAATATTGGGAGTATGGAGGCATATTCTTGGAATGTTGCCAGAAACATATTTGCTGAACTATCTATATATTAGTAATCTAATACTATTGTAGATATTCATACAACATTTGCAAATGTTTCAATGATATTCAAATTCAGATAGAAATCACTAAACCATACGCCTAGATTATATATTGTGAAAATTAAATTCTCGTGTTCCATAGAGTCCCTGGTAAAAAATGTGTCTCCTGCCCTTTCTGTGACTTTTGAAGTATCCCGTAGTAGGGAGTAGAATAAGAAACTTAGCATCTTCATTTTAGCAGTGGTGAGGTATGTCACCCACATTTTTATGACATAAAGAGATCGACCTTCATGTTCACTACCTGCAGTTAACTAAAACTTGTATGTTAATATTCCACTTTGTCAATATCTTACCTTTTTCAATAATTTATGAGGTTGATTGTCAGAAATGTATGTCAGTCTGTTTTTTTATGCACAAATTTAGTTTACACACTAAGTATAACAATTATATAGTGCTTATAAGTACCTCAAGAATATCACTATATATTGATTTAAACAAAACTAAATTAAATACCAAACTTAAAGATTCACTTTTTCAACACGGCTAATCAATATTTTTATGCAGATTATTGCGAAAAACGCCGGCAAAACAAATCACCCACTTCTCAATTTGACGTTTCGTTGAGTTGTGTGACGCACAAGGTCGATTTTATTATTATCTGTACACAAGTTATGTTTATATCGCGCGGTAATTTTCTCTTGGATTTTCTTCTCGCGTGGCACGTCGTTCACCGTCGTATATTTCCGCACAAATGCCGGTGTTACGTATATCTCGCTCGTATTTAATACTGTATGTACCTAGCAATAGATGGGTTCTTATTTATACTATGTATTTGTATTTCGAACGTACACCAGAGCTGCATTAGGATGTTTCGTAATATTACGTCATTCAAATATTTTTGATAATATTCTCCTTTTTATCAGAAATTGCCTTTTTTTATTTGGTGCATTATTCTTTCTCTGGTGAAATGTAATCAATATGATATAAATACTATTATTATAAGTGGGGTAGCCAGCAGACTAGCAGCATGTAATAAATATGCAATCTATCCACTCCGTGCCAACAAAAATCAAAACATCAGGATGGGTGGCAAACCTTATCGCTGTATTTAAAATATATAATATCTTTATTTTTTCGAACACCTGCTTTTTATAGGACAGTCTAAAACTCAAAGAAAAGAGTGGGAGACCAACTCTGTGATAATATGGAAGAGGTGACGTGGTTAGACACAGTGATAATCTTGCCACTGCATAATAATCATCTCAATATTTTGTATTCTTTGTTGTTTTGTAATAGTGATGATGTGCAAAATATATTTTTTACTTTTTGACAATACATATAAAAATAATTTTATAGAACAGTAAATGCGCAATGGGTCCCCGACCCAACTAGGACAAGGGGAAGAAGATGTATGCATGTATGTAGTAAATGTGCTTTTCAAAAATGTTTCAGATGTTTAATTATTCGCCAATCCTTACCTGTAAAAATGCACGGATTACGAATACAATATTAATCTATGGTTTTTTAAACTTTTGATTGTGGTTTGTAATTAATAACAATTTTAATCTGTCACTTCCGTAGTGCTGGGGGGGGGTAAATGTTTTAAGTGTCACCGGCAAAGGTTATCTTTATTATTACATAGGTACTTCTACATTGTTTACATTCATACGAATTTTATTTTATTATTTATTTTCTTTGAGTATTGTTTCTCCCGCTTCACTAACCGCATTTGCCGTCCATCTTTTGCTTATAATCATATGTGTATCAACCTTAATATAGAATTCTCAGGAATAATAATTATCTCACTATGCTAAAACTTCATTAGAGTTATTTTAATATTTTACCTAAGAACAAATTATTTTTTGTGTATTAAAATAAGGAATCCCATCCGCGTCTGGATATTTCAGAAATCGAAGGACTTCAAATATAAAAAAAAATCCTCAAGAGCGTGAGCAACCCGATGGGCTTTCCGATTTAATTACTGCCAAGTATGTAGTCGGACAGTTTGCAAATTAAAGAACTTCAGGCCGTGTTCTTTTTGGCGACTACACTGAAAAGATAATGATGGACGTTGAGTTCTCTTTCTCAACACACGGCCGTCCTTTAGAATTTGATCTACGGATCAAGCCACTTAGTTCTCCGACGCCTGCGCTTCCTCGCACCCCTTCTTTCAAACAAGTACCTATATTATCTTCTTTGTCATCCTTCTCTAATTCGTCCGCTAATAATTCACAAAGTTACGTAATCTTTTTTATCGCAGCTAGATTCATAATTTATGTCAAATGTGTAATGGGGTTTCATGAAAGGTATTTGCGCATTATTAATTAAGCCACAAACCACTCGATATTTTGTTTTTATATTCCTTTTCCACGTGGTGAATCTTCCGTTTTCCTTGTTATTTGTTGTACCTACAGTAAATAGTAATCTGTATGACGTTAGCTAATAAATTTTATTTTTACAATAATGACAATTTATCAGTTCTTAAGATATTGGTTGAGATTTTGAATTCTGAACGTGTTGGTTGAAACTATCCTGAACCTATATCGGAAATTAAAATTAGAATCAATCCTTGAATAAAAAATTCGATAACGTTGAATGGATTCGTAAAAACTATTTTAACCCATGTCTTTAAATTTTACGTTGTCTTTGTTACGTTATTATTTATCTATTTGTAATAGTAGAAAAATTAGAAATATTTGTTATGAATCTAAAAATAGGTACGTACATTATTTTTTCCTTAACTAAATGTTTATTTATTTATTTTATTCTTCACTGTACATTAGTTACATTATTTAAAATCAGTACAAAGTATAAAAATATCAGTTATTCAATGTACAGAAGGCGAGTTGATCGCTAGAATGCGATGTCTCCCAACTAAACATCAAATATATTTATTCAATAAAAATTACACACTTAAAACAATAAACAATCAATATAAAATAATAATTAAAACTTATAATCTCTCCTTTTTTTATTCCTTCAAAATTGAGCAGAGCTCGTGCTTTGAATTAATTTAATAAATAATAAGAACCGTGCATTTTCATAGTTAATTGTTTGCGGAATTGAAAGTGTATAGTGTTTACCAATTAAATCAAAAATTTTGAAAATTTCGGCTTGTTGAAGTATATAACTGGACGGTCGGTTGTTCTGAGTGTATGCCATTCTCTGTATGAAATCAACGATCCAAATGACTGAAATTTTTCAGAAACGATAACTTTTCCAGATTTGGGTAGAGAAATTCTGCAAGCAAATTCATATTTTGACGTAATCAACGATCGTAGAATTTCAGAAGATGAATAATAACAACGCCCACAGAAAAATTGGTTACGCTAATACAAATATAATTTTGTAGTTTTATCGATTTTTTAAACAAATATTTAACCAGATGAGATTTCTGTGAAAGACGATGACGTTGCGTTTGTTTTAAATAATAATATTCGATGTTCTGGAAAGGGTCGATAATTATGCAAATGGCAGCTGGCAGACATACTACGCAGAAAATTAACTTTTATTATAATAATACAGTATTATGTTTTGTGCGTGCCACGGTTAACCTTAAACGACTACACCACACACATCCAAAGCGTTCTTAAAATTGGTAATGTTTCTTGATTCTATAAACGTGTCCTTTTAAAAAATAATCGGAATAATATTAAATTTGTTATTTGGACCATAAAATGTATTTAGTAAGAATACAGTTCTGCATGATTTATGCATTAAAATGTTAGCATCGGGAAGACGAGTGATACGAGTCCAAATAAGTTTACTGACTTACTTCCGATGGCCGAACAGCCCTTGTAGGACCTTTGCCTCCGAAACAATAGATCTCCAAGCCTTTCTATCCTGAGCAATGAACTGCCAGTCGTCTTTAGCATTGAGCTCCTCCAGATCTCGGTTGATGTTATCTAACAATCTTTGTCTTGGTCTGCCTAACGGTCTTATGCCCTCGGGTACACCCTGCAGAATACCTTTAGTCGCCCTTTCTTCTCCGGATCTAACAACGTGGCCAATCCATGCCAATCTTCGGGATCTGATCTCACTTGTGATGAAAGGTTGTTTAGTTGTGGAGCGAATTTCTTCATTACCAAATAAGTTTACATTAATTAAAAAAAAATAACGTAATTAAAGAGTTCTCTATATTTTTATTACTTGGTCACTACATTATTTTTTTTATTCTAAATTCAATTTGGAGAAAGGAGCCTTAGAACCTGGAAAGAGTAATAATAACGAAAGCTGTGGAAGGGGCTGAGTATACCACCAGCAAGATGAAGCGACCAAATTAAGGAGACCACACAGAGCTGTCACTGTATGTGGCCCTGCACATGGCAGATGATCACTGAGGTGGAGACGGAAAGTCTATAAGAACGAAGCATGATGGTCACGATCCTCGGAATTAAGAGACCGACGGAGATGATGATGATTAAACAACATCGATCATTGGACGAATAATAAAGTTGGTTATTCCATTCCCGGATGCTTTCAAGTTTAGCCCGATCATCATTACCCGAGACGGTTATTGATCTGATAAAGCGATAAACAACATCACAGTATTATTCTACTATTATATATTTATCTGTGCCATTTTTCGTCGAGGCCGGATTCTGCCGCCAGATTCCAAGAAATCCAATTATCACGATCACTGTGCCATTATTTGGGAACTACTATAATTTGGATTACATCACCCAATCAATTTACATGTGCTTATTATTATTACCTAGGTATCTCATATATATCCTATAATTTTACATACGTCTAAATATTATTGCCATCATTGTTTAATATTGTGTATTATTTGCACGAAGTTTATCACCCGTGCAAATAATATTGTTATCTCGGGTTAATCCCTCGCTATCTCCATTTCATGATCTGTCGCAATTTATTGCGTCATTGTGTGGTGGTAAACGCAATTGTTTAGATTATAGAAGTAACTAGCTGACATATTATATCTACCGGATTTGAATGATTGAATTCCTAATATCGCTATTAAAAAATAGCAGTTGATGGTAGAAGGGTGAAAATTTAGGGCTGTATGTATTTTTAATGCTTCACCATAAAAAAATAAAAAATTTTGACCAAAAATTAAATTTTAAAAAAAATCGGGGTAGACCACATTTAGAGGTGTGAAATATAGATGTTGGCCGATTCTCAGATCTACCCGATAAGCTCACAAAATTTCATCGAAATCGGTCCAGCCGTTTCGGAGGGGTGTGATAACAAACACCGTGCCACGAGAATTTTATGTATTAGATATTCCCTTCATTTAATTTATTTTCTAATGATGTCGTTTTACCGTTAACTTGCATTGCCCATAACAAAGTTTTTACGAGAAAAACGATCATTATGTATGTGATACAGAAATGTCAACTCAAGACAAAACATTTAAGAATTGTGATCTTTTTATATTTCTTAAATATTATTTATTATCAAAGATAAATCTGGGTTTGAAATAAACGTTAAACACCCCCAGACACCCTCCCAGTAAGCAGGTGGAATCGAACCCGGAACTCTCGATTAAAAGTTCAGAATCTCTGCCATTGGGCTACCGACCACCTCACTTGATAATGAAATATGCAGCAACAACAAAAAATAGCACTATTTAGCACTATTCTGAATTTCTGTGATTTTAAAAACAAACCATTCTTTCTGTAGTTACATCCATCAATCGATCTGATTATTTAACTTGGTGACGTATTGTGAAATAATATTGTTTCTTGTCATTGCAACGAGCTTCGAAATCTGATCAAAAAGCTCCGTGCCACGTGTGTTTTTGAGTTCAAGTTTTGCAATGTTTGCTGGTCGGTCAAGGCAATAATATTATTAACAACCTGTCGAACCTCCTAATCTAATTTCCTGCTATCGTAACCCACATTGGCCACATATTATTATTGTCTACGGTCGTGAGTCAGGCGACTATAATGTAAATTACTACTATAGATAGGATGTAGGTACATATTATAGGCATAATCAGACTAACATTTACACTGTATGGTGATTCATTTGTTCAGACAATGACCTCCCGCAAATTTCTACCTACTTTAACCACAATTTCTCACACATCAACTGATTAAAGATAACATTAATTCTAGTTTATGCACATTACCAATTTAAATAATTAATAATTATATCAACATGCACATTTTGTCGCACTGACCTATAAGTCTATCTATCTATCTATACCCTCACGTCGCAATCCAAGTGGGCTTAGGCATTAACGCCGTATTAACCTATATTTACATACTTCTTTCACTTCTTCTACATTCATACAATTTCTCATAAATGCACGCCAATTTCTCTTACTCAACACGCGATAATTTAATTCACCTGCACCTCCAACCATGTGGTTTTATACTTTCATGTTTTCTCGTACCTCGTTTTTTCAGATGTATACACTCATCGACGTCCTTTCTTCATTCATTCGCTTCACATGTCCAAAACATCGTAACTTATTTACAGGAATTCTATCCACAATATTCCTCTCGCATCCGCTCATTCTCCTAATATGATGATGATTTTGATGATTTTCTTTTGACGCCGTTTAACAGTCCCTAGACCGTCTCAAGAGCGCAAATATCCTCATTCCTCACTCTTAACGCGCAAAGTTTTACCAACCGACCTCCTTTAAGGTCGTTTCCTATAAGTTTAGTTAAAAAAAGTTATGAGTAAAAAAACTAAATAGAAAAAAGTGACAATTTCATTACAAAAATAATTTCTGATGAAACACAATATTCAGAGGCTATATTTAAGGAAATAGTTTTCTTAATTATAAATAAAACACTTGTTTAGCACTTCCACTTTGACATTATTGGTCGCGAGCCAGCTTTTAAGGGCTTCCGCCCTCATCATCAGGCTAGCGTAAAGAAATCACAAGGTGGTGACAAATATATATATATAGACGTTATTGGATAGCAATACAATAGCTCTTGAAAGCCGGCTTTGCGACCAATAAAGTCACAGTGGAAGTACCAAATAAATGTTTTGTTTTAATTAATTTAACAAGAACTTCCACGAAGGACCGTCGGTCGAAAATATCTACTTTAAATTATTTTCTCTTTAACGGCTCTCTTGAAAGGCGTCAGACTATTATGCCACGGAGAGGACATTTCCAGGACGTGCCTTGATGGTATCAACAGTTTTTTTGGATTTTCCATTTGCCGCTATTAAATAGTTTATGAGTCAATCGCATTCAATAGAAAATCTAATGTCCGTCCGCTAACAGTGTTGAATTCTTAACGAGATTCTAGTAGTGACGAAACTTTCTGGGGACGCTAATTTATTCCAAATTAGGTATAGAATCATTATTATTACATAGACAAATACCACCCAACAACTCTAATTCGGCAAAGTTAATCAATCACCTATTCACCTTGAACAAATTACATTAATAGTTCACATTATCATATTTGCATTGAATACATTATATAATAATTATACACCCAATGATTGTGTTCATTTCATCATTTGTCTAATAATAGTGATTATTGAGAATAATATTGCTCCTTCTGTTTTAGAATAGTTCTATCTGTCAACTGAATTAATAAAAAACGTCGTATTTAAAAATAATAATATAATATCTAATGAAACAGTAATCGATTAAGTAGATAGTCTGTCTCCAAGCACCCTTTCTCTCAGCCATGCGTATTTTCTTTTTGTCACTTTGTATATACTATACTATACCGTCACGGCATATCCCACAAGTGGGGTAGCCAGCAGATCAGCTTTGTACTCTTTCATTATTTCTATGTACTCCCCGAAACCACCGTAGCTTATTTGCACTCATGCTGATTATAACATAATCTTTCATTCCACAATCTGCTCATATGACTGTGTTATCCGTATTATCTGTCCCGAAATTTTCCATATTTATACAGTAGTTAATACTGTCGACCGACGCGACGGTACTTGGTAGACGTTCATGTAAATTAATAAAAATAAAACACTTATACATATTTAGTACTTCCACAGTGAATCTATAAATCGCGAGCCGGCTTTCAAGAGCTTCCGCTCTCATCATCAGGTTAACGTAAAGGAAATAAATAAAACACTCTTGTTCTCTCAAGCTTTTGAAAGCCGGCTCGCGATCGATAAAGTCACTATGGAATTACTAAATATAAGTGTTTTATTTCCATATGTATGTTTAACGCAGAATTCGCATTTTACTGCCTCATAAGCAACATATTATGCAAACTCCCTTCATTAGAAAACAGAATAGGTGTCCGCATGCTTACTAGTGATGTAACGAATGTGTGATTTTGGATATTCGCGAATGCGAATATTTGTTGAAGACATTCGCGAATGCGAATAGCGAATATTGACTTGCCTAGATTTCTACAATATTGCTCAATCATTAAAATTTCTCCCCTCCCCGTCGCCGAATTTTCAGAATGGTATAGGAATTTTAAATATTTCAAAACTTCTCGGTTTTCTTAAAGAGTATTTTCTTGTAGTAACTTTTTCTACAGTGTACCGGGTAAGTATCCGGTACTTTTACCGAATATCCGATAGGTACTTTATTACCGGAATAATATTCGCAAAACATTCGCATATTTTTTTGCGAATACGAATGCGAATGCGAATACTTTGAAATATGCGAATGCGAATAAGAATATTCGTTACATCACTAATGCTTACGAATCGTCTTAGGCTAGTTAAAGTGCACTTTTACCGAATATCCGATACTTTTTTACCGGAATAATATTCGCAAAACATTCGCATATTTTTTTGCGAATACGAATGCGAATGCGAATATTCGTTACATCAGTAATGCTTATGAATCGTCTTAGGCTAGTTAAAGTGCACACTTACGGTGATAATATTATGAAATCAACGATACATCAACGATCGAAGTAATATTTTGAAAACAGAGATATATGCACCTACATCGTTCATTACACTATTAAAAAGAGTTAAAATCCAGTTCATTCATTCCACATATTTCTCACTGTTACGCACTCTTGTCACTCAAATTTTCAGTATTTTTACTCGTGGAATAAATTATGGTATGTCTTAGAAAAAATATTGCGATAAATTGATACGACATGCATAAATCATAATTATTTCCCCTTTTAACGTTCACTGACTCAGTTCCTATGTAGATACGTAGATACAATACATAATGACAAACGAAGGAAGGATATGAATCAATGAAATGCTTTCAAATAATACTATGTATTAGAAATTATTGTCCTTTTGTCACCTTACACATTCCTAGAAGTGTTTAATATAATAGGAACTATGTAATATGCTACGCCCATACATTATATTATTGCACAATCATAACTGCTTTACATGACATGTTACACTAGAAATTTTATCAGTGGGTGTCAATTTATTTGATTATTATCATTGCCTTTTGTATGTACCTACCTTATATCCGTTTTTACGTGAAATGAATATTCGAAAAAAGTGGAACATTAATTTATATTATGCGTGTAAATAAATTTAGATGGTTTGGTTTCGTGGAACGAATGGAAGGGGAAAGAATGACAAAGAGGATATTATTCTTGTTTGAAAGAAAGCGTGTGAGGAAACGCGGGCGTCCGAGAACTACGTGGCTTGACCACGTGGATCAAATTCTCAAGGACGGTCGCGTGTTAAGTAAGACGAATCGGCGTGCATGTATGATAAACAGGATGAATTTAGAGGTTGGGAAAGAAGTAGGTATGTAAGGATAGAGCAACATGACGTTTCGTTCACTCTGCCTACTCCACCACGAGGCACGGCTTGAGGGTATAGTATAGCAGTAATAGATATAGGTATATGTTTTATTACGTACGTGAAATACATTGAAGGATATAATAAATGTGCAAAACATAATTGCGGTTATAAGTTCCAAAAATTTGCATATTTTATTTCTTACGCGTTGTATAGTCGTATTCGTAGTCAATGAACACTTTTAACATGATGTAATGCGACAAATCTACTTCCTTACGGCGCAACCTTTGTGGAATAACCATTGAAGGATCCACCGATCACCCAAATAGTGGAGAAATCTGGAGACTCTCGAGACAGTGAGGACAAAACGCCAATTCTATCTATCTTTACACATTTCCTTCGCTTCCTCCGTATTTATAAAGTTTGGTTCAGCATGCACGCCGATTTCTCTCACTGACACTCGACCGTTCTTAAGAATTAGATTGACTCCACTTGTTCTGAAATCGCAATTTGTTAACATGCAGAATCGTCTCGCTTTCGCTTAATTCCTCAGCAGAAACGATATTAACTGAAAGGTAAATTCAGGTTGAAAATGTATGCAAATATAACTTAAGAACTTTCACAGCACATAAGTAATATACCTCAGTCATGTTTTGAGAATGTCCGGTGAAAGTTAGCCAACTGTTCTTTCGGCCACAACGACTCCCGGCTGCCCAGACGTCCCTCATTCTCAATACATCGTTCCTATGACAACAACATCAGAGGCCTGAGTCAAAACACATTTTAACGTTTGAATTTCAGACGACGTTTGCAAGCAAGTGTCATTTTCGGTGCTAAGATACACAATAGTTACGAAAATTGTCACTTTGGCGCAACGTCGTCTATACTCGGAACGATTGGAACACGAAAACGTAACGCTAAAATGTGTGTTTAACTCAGGCCCCAGAGCGTTAGGAATGTCGTGAGAAGAGGCGTCTCAATTGACGCAGATACGCTCTGAATGGAGGACTTTGGTTTCTGCTATTGACAGTAACGCTCTGGATGTAGGAGGCTGGTTCCTGCCCTTTGCTCCCGAAAGGATCTTTGAAGGGCGAAATGATGATTATGATATTTTATGGCTTGTTTATTGTTTGAATGTCAATAATATCGTCGATGATAACTTGATTAAGGATCCACCTGGGTACTGTTTATATTATGATGATGAGGAACACATTTTGTTTATATTGTTGTAAATGTTAATACTGTGCTGGCTGATGTTATTGTGTTGAATTGGATTACCTACGTATTGTGATGCATATAGGTTAGTAGGTATATAAGGTATATTGATTCATAGAAATCTTTGAATGATAGTCGATTCTGCATTAGTCTTAAAATATCTCACAACAACAACAAAAAACACAAATTTGGTATGTTGAAAGTAATATCATTATTGTAAATAAAGTATTGAATCTTGGAATAGATCTGAATTCTCAATCTTCTTAAAAGTATTTGAATGATGTACGTCATTGTTCTCAAGGTATTTGACTGTCGGTGTATTGATATTTCATGTTATCACCATAATAAGTACATTATGTTATGTATTATGGTATTGCTCACGCATCAATATATTGTATGTATTTAATTTAAAAAGAATGTTGTACTTACTACATGTGTACTAAGTAAAAACGAGTACAGGCAACTCTTTGCTATTAATAAAATAAACTAGGATCTCAATATTATTCTCGAGAGAACAAAAGTTACCAAGGTTAACGACTCATTATTTACTATAGAGGGCGTACATATTACATACTTTGCCTATAATTTGTATTACAGGGCTATGATGACCTCGTCTTCTTAATATTTACCTAAATCAATTTGTTACCCGTACTACCTAAAAATGACAGGTGAATATAACGATTTTGTTGTAGTGTTTCTTAAATCATAGTATAAGAATCCTAAACAATTTATTTAGAAAGAGGCCGTTTAGAAGATAACCACCGATAGGGCTCGTCATATGAATAATAAGGTCTTTGACCTTGTTTTATGTACTTCTGTAGTCTCCGGGTTCCTCAAATCATGTCGAGTTTTGTTTCTCAGCTTAGGTCCAGCTACGTAGAAGACACGGTCATAATAGTTAGAGTTAGCCAAACCACATTTACGTGGCACCACAAGTACGTATATGAATAGTCTGTCTATGTCAGTAGCAAATCTGTGTGGTCTCCGTATTCCTGTCCACTAGTGTACATTATGGATCCAGGAGATTCACCTTATTCCAACACTTTTTCGACCTTCGATCTTGTCCTTAATAATCAGGTGCAATAACTTGTACCTCTAAAATGACCGAAGTAAGACACTTTCCGGATTTTAATTTCCGTATTTTCAAATGAAAACATTATGACAGATACTTACATAGTCGATGCTTTATTCCCCATATTGCTCTAGAAGAGTCCGTGAGGTACTTTCCCCACTCTCTCTTTCTCGTTACAGTTACAGACTACTTAGATCTTCACTGATGCGTCAGCACGTGTAGGCGGTTGACGTCTGGAAGCCTGAATTGAGAAAAAAAAACAAATAATCAGACTTTTGTGATTCATATAGAGAATAACACAAAATATGTACATATTTCGTTATTGACACTATTAAATTTATTCGAGGAATTTCCATATAGAGATTAGATATTCAGTATTTATTGAAAATGATAATGTTAAATAGATCATGTTGGTGACGCTGCGACACCCACACTATGTACGGAATATGGTAATTTCATGGTGGCTTCTTATTATTTGCTGCACTGTGTTGTGCAAATGAAAAGTGTCTCTTAACTTTAGTATTGCAGTTAATCATGATTTTGGCAAGCCGAAAAATGGTTGTTAGGAAAGGCGTACCCGACACCATCTCTTGGTAGTGGTCTCTTTCTACTCTAGAAGTTAAATAATATGGAAACGCTTGTTTCAGTTTATCTAATCATCATCATACTTATATATTGTATAGGTACTTATTATTTTCATTGTTTTTCTTATTATTACTTTTCTCTTTCATTTTTACTATTTATTGTAACTTAGCTAATTAAAAATACTTAGTATTGTCATAAGTGAGTAAAATAATTGTTTATAATTAATGTGACAACGATTTAAAGATGTCACTATTATCAATATTGTACCTTGTTGGAATCTGTCGAGAGTTGCAGTCTGTCAAGTGTTGCAGTACTTGCGGACGGTCAATAAATCTAAATTAATACAGTCGCACTACATACACGCTATTATGTCGTTATAATCTATTAGGTACTAATATGTTGCATATTATAGATATTAAATTGATATTGATTATATATATTAAGTACACACAGCTGTCGCGGTAAGTAGGTACACTTACGATAATCAAGTGATAAGTCTATTTACAGTGTGAGATAAATATACGAAACACAATGTTACCAGCGAACGACTCGTAGCAAACTAGCGAATAATTCCTCATTTCTAAGAATATCACAGTATTGACTTGCAACTGTAATATCTATACTTGTGTACACAATGTATCGATATTATAAAACTGACATAAAGTACATAATAATATTAGATTTATTTCTTCTCAAGTACCTATTTATTTAGGTACCTATACTGTATGTTAAGGGGTATTCACACTTGTTCAATTTCAGCGGTCACTCTGGATAATCCTCTAAATTGTAAAGGTGTGAATAGACGTTTCATCAGTAGTTATCACTAGATTCACTAGCGATGAAGGATGATAGCGATTCACACCCGACGTAAAGTTAATGAAAAGTCCTTTCACTGAAACAACCATTAACAAGTTTTTTCCTATTATTTGCCTCATTCTCATAGAATATCAGAAGCATAAACATTATAAAAATGCTGTTGTGTACACGCGAGATTTTTCTTTGTTTTAATTTTTTTGACTGTTTATTTTTTTCATTTATTAATTTAAAAAAAAATTATACGAAAATGCGTCAAATTACAGATAATATTATGACCGTGATTATTGAATTGGTAGTGAAAGCATAGGATGAATACATGTGAATAGACATGGTTACTTTCGATGAACAGCTTTGACCCTGACACTCGGGATGATCATCCAAAGTGAACCAATCTGAATGCTAATTGACGGGCTGAAAACCAGACAAGTATAAGTGACAAAATGATGAAACTGAGATACACCAATAAATATCTATATTTTTGGAGATGTTTATTATAAAATAAAAAAAATCACTTGATTCATTATTTCTAGATGGCGTTTATGGTCATATTTTTTACGTAATCTCATTGACACAAAGAGAAATGTGTATAAAGTTTTTTTTTTTTGAAAAATCACTTGTACCAGTCTGGTTTTCAGCCCGTCAATTTACATATATGCTGTTATACAGTATTACTTATGTTATTACCAGAGATGTGCAAAATACTTTCAAAAAAGTATTTAAATACAAAATACAAATACTTTTGAATTTTTGTATTTCAAATACAAAATACTAAATACTTTTTCAAAATGGTATTTAAATACAAAATACAAAATACGTATTTTCAAAATACTTTTTTAAAATACCTTTTTAAAATACTTTTTACAAATAGTCGAACAAGGTGTAAGACAAAAGTATTTAATATTTAAACCATTGATGAATGAAAGAGAAAATAAAAACTGGACAAAAGTATACATAAATGGAGAAAGGGTTGACATGATTCGATATAGCATTGCTTGCAGACAATTGATGAATGCCATTGATGAATGAAAAACTGGACAAGAGTATACATAAATGGAGAAAGGGTTGACATGATTCGATATAGCATTGCTTGCAGACAATTGATGAATGAAAAACTGGACAAGAGTATACATAAATGGAGAAAGGGTTGACATGATTCGATATAGCATTGCTTGCAGACAATTGATGAATGAAAAACTGGACAAGAGTATACATAAATGGAGAAAGGGTTGACATGATTCGATATAGCATTGCTTGCAGACAATTGATGAATGCCATTGATGAATGAAAAACTGGACAAGAGTATACATAAATGGAGAAAGGGTTGACATGATTCAATATATCATTGCTTGCAGACAATGAGGATGAGCCTTAGGAAGAACTGTCAAAATAGAAAAAAAAATTAATTAAGTCATGACAAAATGTACGGTTGTTAGAAGAGATAAGCCGAAAATTGTCATAAATGGATTGAGTATCATCAAGCAGGTAAGAGAATTCCTGACTTGGGCTGTAAAATAAATCAGAATGGATAATCCAAATCTGAAATCGTATGGACTACTGTAATATCATACATACAGTATACAGGACTGCTCCAGACTCTTCCTTATCGTCTTCAGATGGTTTTTAGTGTTGCCTCCGGATCATTTACAGAGAGAATAAGAGCTACCACATAACTTCACTACTAAGAAGTCTACACTAACTGAGAGTCCTAGAGATACTGGTGTTTAAGTCCTAGAGATACTGAAGTGAAAAAACTAATTCTCCAACAACCAAATAAACAATCAGAACTTGACCCTATTCCAACATGGCTTCTTAAAAAATGTGTTAATGAATTAACGCCTGTAATTACTAAAATCATGAATCTCTCCATAGATCACTGCATATTTCCACAACATTTCAAACTTTCAGTAGTTAAACCTATATTGAAAAAAATCAACTTAGATTCCAATAGTCCCGAAAACTACCGACCAGTTTCAAATTTGCCTCTCTTATCCAAACTATTAGAAAAAATTATGTCAAATCAAATTACCAACTTCCTAAATTCAACGAACATTATTGCTAAAAATCAATCAGCGTACAGGAGGTTCCATTCTACTGAGTCCATACTTATAAGAACGGTATCAGATCTTATATCTAATATAGCTAGGGGTGAGGTTGTGTTAATATCATTTTTAGATATGAGTGCTGCCTTTGATACTGTCGACCATACCATATTGTTATCAAAGTTGGAACATGAATTTGGTTTCAGAGATGACACCATAAAGTGGATGTCTTCATATTTATCAGACCGAGAGTATGAAGTTAAGTTCAATGACAGCATGTCAGAAAAGCGTTCCACTAAATACGGAGTTCCCCAAGGCTCAGTATTGGGACCGATTCTGTTCAACTTGTATACTAACCACTTGGAATCTTTAATACAACAGCTTGGTTTCGAAACATATTGTTATGCAGATGATCGTTTGTTTTTTAAATCTTGTTACCCCGGATCTGAAGACGTTCTAAAGCAAGATGTAGTCTCGTGCATATCGAGAATATCCTCCTGGATGTCAGACAATATGTTAAAGATAAATCCCACCAAAACTGAATTCTTATGGGTAGCTTCTCAAGGGAGACAACATCTTATAGGTTCAGATCCCATCTCCGTTCAAAATGTAGAGATATTTCCATCGAAAAATGTTAAATTTCTTGGTTCTCATCTGGATAATGCGCTTTCTATGGAGAAACATATATCATCGATTGTTAGTCAATGTTTCTATACTCTACGTCAGCTGAGGAATGTGAGAAGGTGCTTGTCATTAGATGGAGCCAAGACTCTAATAAATTCATTTGTTGTTTCTCGATTAGATTATTGTAATGGTATTTTGGCGAATTTGCCCAATGTACATATCTCGTTTCAAGAACCAACTGAAGACTTATCTATTCAAAAAATCTCACGGAATAATCCAAGCACAACCTTAGCTAGCAAAGAGCGCCCTTGAGGTGAATTTTTTTTTTACAAAACGGCGCTTTACAAATCATCCAAATAATAATAATAATAAAATACATCTTCAAAGAATTCAGTCGGTTTTTAACGCTGCTGCACGTTTTATATATAAAATGGATCGGTTTTCACACATATCGTCGACACTTCAGAATCTTCACTGGCTTAAGTGCCCAGAGAGGATTGAATTCAAACTTTGCCTAACAGTATTCAAGGCATTGAATGGTATGGCTCCGGAATATATCTCGGAACTCTGCAATCGCCAACCATTAAATCAGAGACAAAATTCTCTAAGGTCTCAATCCAACATCTCAAAAAGATTAGAAGTAGTTAAAATGAGTCCAGCGCCAGTGTACTTGGATCGCGCATTCATATCTGCGGGTCCTAGTGCCTGGAATAGGCTTCCCACAAACATCAGGGAAGCACAGACCTTGACCCAGTTTAAGACCCATTTGAAAACGCATCTTTTTAAGAAATCATATGGATTAAACTGAATATATATGTAAGGTCACTGTTAATACTTTGCAACGCTATAGCGAATACTTTAAAACATCCTATGCGCCCTTGAGGTGGATCTGTCCACAAAACGGCGCTTAAAAAATCATCCGATTATTATTATTATTATTTAAACTGTGTCTCACTGTCCACAAGGCAGCACACTACCCACTGAGCTGTTCCGCTGACGAAAATGTGTGGCGAAGGCTGTGCTCAGCTTCTTAAACTCGTTGAACTCAAAAGGGCAAATACCTCTAAATTTGCAGAAAGAAGAAACAAAGTCGCAGCGTCATCTGCCTGGAATAGATTGCCTTCAGACAAAATTGAAAATGCTACCATTCAGGAGAAATCACAGCGCCCTTGAAATGGCCATGGATCGTTAAACGGCGTCATGTATAATTTGTTCAATCATCATTATTATGTGTGTATATCTCTAACATGGAGTACTCTAATGGAAACGTTGCATTTGTAATTCAACAAATTGGCAAAAAAGCTTGCGTACGCGCATATCAATTAATGGCAGAATTTTGTTTCAAACAATAAAAAGGTATTTTGTAAAAGTATTTTGTGTAAAATACAAAATACTCAAAAAAAGTATTTCAAATAAAATACAAAATACTTTTTACAAAAAGGTATTTGAAATACAAAATACAAATACGTATTTTGTATTTGTATTTTAAATACTTTTATTTGAAATACGTCACATCTCTGGTTATTACATAGTAAAATAGGTTTACTGGAAGACATTGCCTCAAGGCAATATGTACGCCTTTTGTAAAATATTTGTATATTTGACAATAAAGTGTTTATTATTATTATTATTAGCTCGTAATTCGCTCAACTTGTGTAGGTATACATAAGTTTTATGTGGTCTTATTGGGCATATAATAATAATGATGTAATTTTTCTCAGCTCTTGAGATTGTTCTACTTGTGTACTTACATTTTATATTTTCATTGTAGACCATCGATAACAATGACCAGCATTGTTTTAGTACTTACACGTATGAAACGTGTTATGTTTTTATGCTATTTTTATCTAGTAAATGTACGAGTATAAAAACGACCTTCCCGATCGACATTGTGAGCCTGTCTTGAAGCAATATTTCAATCTCAAATATTTTGGAAACGTCAAATTGATGCTCTTGAAAATAGTCGCTTGTTAGCCGTGGAGAATCCGGCAAAGAATAAGTCTCTCGATCTTTTCCGTTACTTTTCAAGTGTCCTGTTCACAAAAAATACATTTTACATTGGGTTAATTAAGATAAAAGTTTTGTTCTACGATAGTTTAAACAATGCGAGAGAGACGTCTTTCGACTTCTTAGGTCACTATCAAACATTTTAAATTCGCAGTGAGGTGTGCTTCTCATCCTGTATGTCTTCTAAGATGCTGGATTGTACTTTCAGATTAAACTCACTTCAGAAGTAACACCTCTGAAGTAATGAACTCCATAAATCAACTGATTCGCTTTTGAAAGAAATCAGTTACTCAATCGAAAACCAAACCCGGATTCTAGTTTATGCTAAGTCGATGCGGCGACCTCTGCTTTTGTTCGAATTAAAACTGAATACCATATCGTCGGTCTAACTTGTAAACCTCATATATTCAAATTTACATTTTTTACAGGAGAAGGTTAAAACTATTTATTATTAAAATGGGGAGGAATTTTAAAATTTTAACAATTACATTTAATAATTATTTTCCATTGCGTATGATTTGTATTAAAAATAATCAAAAATATAAATGCGTCCATACTTTTTTTTCAATAATTTGGATTTAAGAGTTTTTCACTCTTAACTCTCTAGTACTGGAACGGGATTTATTAGTTTTACAAAGAGTATTAGTATGGGAAAACAAGAACATCAAAGTGAAACAAGAACTTAATTTATAATTTTAAGATGACAAATATTATTTTTTTATATATATACATACATGCATACCATCACGCCGCTTCCCTCGCGGGGTAGGCAGAAAGGATCGAACGCCACTTCCTTCTATCCTTGCATACATCTTTCGCTTCCGTCACTGTCATACAATTCCTCATGCATGCTCTCCTGTTCAATGTGCTCAACACATGAACGTCCTACCAGCCTATAATCTATTTTAATGTGATAAATTGTTATAGTAAGTTCAAAAATCCTTCGGTAATATCCTTTTCAACTCGTCATACTTTCTCCGACATTAATGAGGCTATGATACAACATTTGTGGTAGAATTGCTCAGGTATCTGGAATCATAATTTGTATTTTATTATACCATTCAAATTACTGAATCCTCAACTTTTCTCCCCAGGTATAAAGTTTTCGAGAAATGAGCACTGTCGATTATTTAAAATTTGTCAAAACTCAAAAATTCTACACTGGACGTCTCAAATTTTTACATTCAAACTTGCACATATTTATAAATTCTGCTGGCACATTTATGTCCCTGGAAAACCATATTTTGTGAAATGGTCAAATCGTCAAAACAAAAATAATTGCCTTTGTAGTAGGTATAGGTTTGAGAAATTTAATTTTGAGCTGAATCTCGAAATAATAACACTGCTCGCAAATATGGACACATGTCTAACATTTGTCCTTTTTTAGTTTGAATAAAGATATGTTTTCCTTTTCTCAAGACTTTGTAAAACTTAAATTGAAATAGCTGAACCATTTTTTTTATTAAAAAATAATACCTTAATGTGACTTAGAACGCCATTCAGGAAAGAGATAAGGTTCTGATAAAGTAGCTCTACATAATGGAATTACAGTGAAAACAATTGATTAATAACATTCATAAGTTAATAATTTTTCTCCACAAATTAATGTTGAGAAATTTTGGAAACTTCAAAATTCCTAAAATTATCTTTCCGATTTTTGACCGATCATTCCCCTATTCCGAGTGTGTTCAATACATTATTTTGTACACTACATAATACGAGTATAATGTTGTCTTCATTTTTAGGAAGATTATTAAAAAATGCACATAATATTATATCTATGTGAATTCTCTTGCGAATATTATCTGTTTTATTTATTTATTTATTTTATTCTTCACTATACATTGTTTACAATAATACAAATTAACATAGAAAATATCATTTATACAATTCAATGTACAGAGGGCGAGTTTATCACTAAAATGCGATGTCTTCCAACTAACCCGATTTTACTGACTTAACCATCATGTTTATAAAAGTCTTCTTTTGGCCCCAGTTAGTTGACCAAAAATCAGCAAACTTCTCCGCTCATCGTCATCTAACGTTGCAAATTTCAAAGTTCCTTTCTTTGTTAATTGATATTTGCATCTATTTTTAATTAATCTCTTATTTCCTGGTATTTTTTTTTCAAAATACTGATTATTCTCATTCAACTCTCTCTAAAAAAAACAACACCGAAACTTCTAAATATGGTCGAATCACAATGCAAAGAAATTTATACCAGGCGGCAACACTCAACCAGTATCTGTCATACAAAAGGCGCGTAAATTGGGATTTGAGAGGTTTGCGAATTATATTGTTCTATGGACTGGATTTGCGTGTTTTTTTGATGACCATTTTTTGAAACAATTTCAATAATTTGAAAATAAAAGTTTCACACAGTGGTGAGGAATAAACTGTACATTTGATTGGTATCAAAAAGTCACTTTTGGCCAAATCGGGATTTACGTGGTTTACAAGTTAGATCGACGATATTATGTTTGTGATAGTACCTAATTAATTTTTAAGTTACTCATTGATTTAAACCAATTCCAACCGTCGCGACGCGTCGATCATGATATTTGCAGTTGTTACTCAGTAGACAGTTTAAGAGATGTGTTAACAATCCAATTTTTCCATCATAGGCAATTGGTTTCCTTTTCATCACGATCATCCATGATTTAAGTGTTCAATTTAAGATTTCATTTGACGATACTAAGGTGACCAACCGTCCTCCGCAAATCATCCAAGGAAAGTTTTCCTTTTTTTGAGTTCTGTCTTCCCTCTATAAGCGTCCACCTTTTTGCTCTCCTATTTGATATTTTAAAACTAATCAAACAAATTTGTAGAAAAGATTTAACAAAACCAAAGATATTGTGCAATATTTCAAATTCCTATATCCACTCGAAAAATTGGCGACAGGCTGAGGAGTAGAAATTTGAAATATGAGACCTTAAAAAGGTTCCTTACTTTAAAAAATATTCCAAAAATACCATATCACAAAATATTCTTGAACAAAAATGGACCGTCCAAATTTTCATTGAAAAAATTCCTTAACAAATCCTAGGTGATTGCGAGATATTTCTAATCTAAAAATGTCTTCTTTTTCGCTGTGCTGTAAAAAAGGTGGTCATCTTAGCGACAGACGCTGCGCTGCCTCATTGACTCACGTTAATTTATTGCCTGTATGATATCACACGACGCCTTTAAAGAATTCATATTAGATAATATCGCAATAAGTATATCGACTTGGCATTATCCATAACAAATTGTGATGAATAGGATGTATGAGGCACATTGACTACTCAGACACTACTTGAACTTAAATGATGGAGGGTATCAATCATCGTGACAGATTTGGATTTTGCGCTAATGGTCAGATTCTATGAAATTAACGCCCGAAGCGAAAAGCAGACAAGGATTTAAATTTAAACATCTTTAACTGACAATTTCTTAGTCCGTGTAAAAATATATTAATATCCTTTTAAAAGCTTGTGCCCAAATTATTATTCTGAGAATTGTTTGCAGCTAAATCTATTTCACATTTTATTTCTTCATTTATCTACATTTATCTAAATATACATTTATATTCTTCAATTGTTTGTTTTTTTCTTAGATAATTATGATGCACATTTCAATATTTTAATGATTTTTATAATTATATAAATTACATGGAGTTTGCAGTTGTTTATACGTGTATTATTAACCTGATTTACTTTCTCCACTGAGATTTTTGTTTATTTTTAAGTTACTTTATGGTTTAATTAAATTATTTAGTAACTATTAATTTTTTGACTGTTTTTTTATGTTTATTTCTACTTAATCCATGAAATGTAACTATGAGATTATTTAAAACGCCCATGTGTGAGGTATGTTTTTAATCATGGTACTAACAATGCATCCTTGAGGAAGACCCTACTTTTTTTTTTGTATAAAATGGATCAATACCATGGAATACTAAATGGATGTTGTTTTATATGATTTATGTATAGATTTTAATGAATTATTTTACTGACACCTTCTCCTTTTGCATGCTAAGGTACAACAACTTCCGAAGACGGGACGCCTAAAGCATTACGTTTTGGTAAGAGTGAACATAAAACACGAAATCACCAACAAAAACAACACTTTTGCTGATTTGTGTTTGTCTGTGTTGTCGTCTTCTTCATCTTGGAGATTTCCAATTTATTATCAATATTATTCTCAGGCGTTCTGTTCATCAGGGTTCTAAAGATTTTATTGTTAATTTGGAAATTTTTCAGATGTTTGCTTGCACCGGTTAAGGAATAATTATAATTTTGTGTTTATATTTTGTGTTCAGTGTTTCACATTTTGTCCACAATTACTTTATCACAGATTCAACAGCTGTTTGTGTTAATCACATCACTTTTAGGTGAAATTTGTATAAACACTATTTAATTTGATTATAAAGCATTATCTATTAGTTTGTAAATAATTTTGTTGGTACACAGAATTGCTTTTTCATCATTTGGGCGACAGATTCAAAACTCTAAAGTATTCTTAATCTGGAATGCAAAATGAGTGATAATTTTGATGTTGCAAGTGCATTCAAAATTTTATAATTATTAAATTAAAATAATAAAATATATTAAAATTAGATGTCATAACAATATATAAATAAAATAACTCAAAATGCGCCCTATCGGTGGTTCGTATCACAAAACGGCGCTAAATAAACTGACTAGATTATTATTAATTTAAATAAATTAATAATTAATTAAATAATTGAAATAAATTGTCTAGATTATTATTATTAATCTATAATTCATTAAAAATCTTTTACTAAAAGAAACACGAAGCTTTTTGGAAATCGTTTAAAGAAAATGTCTAAAAGATTAAAGTCATGGCTTTCCAAATTTTCTTGACCTTCTCGGGTATCTATTTAGAACTATTAATACTATACTATTATACCCTCACGCCGTGTCCCAAGTGGGGTAGGCAGAGAGAACGGAACGCCAAACAGATCTATCTTTTAGAACCTTTCTAAAAATCAAGAAGATGAACAAAATATATCCCAAAAATTCTGTATCAATACAATGAAAACATGGATTGCTCGAATGTATTTAAAAATTTGGAGGTGTCGGTATATTTTTAAGGCCAATTCAGCCGTTTTATTGTTTTAACAAACAGAATTATTATTCTTATTATGTCATTCTTCAAAAACAGTTTTTTTTCTATTTTTATAATTATTATGTTTGTGGTGACGGTGCGTGTGTTTTACTTACTGTGTTTGTTTTGTTTTATGTTTTCATATTATTATGTTCATGTTAATAATATTAATATTCCACTATTATATTATGTCTATTATTAATATGTAAATTTGTTGTTGACTCCAGCTACTACTCTTCATAAGTGCTAATAATTAAGGCAATTGTGTAAAATACTTTGTCCACAATAAATTAGCTAATCTATGTTTAGCTAGTTATTTGACTTGCTTTGCCAATATTCAAGTCCGTCAAGTTGCATATCCGAGTCATATTCTGCGAGGGAGTAAATATGAAAAAAGAAGGAAAGTGGCCGGTGCAAGTAAACGGTGCACTTTAGCCATGTTCAACACATTGCCATTGTAAGCAATGGCAATGTGTCGAACATGGCTAAAATGCTGGTGCACAATACCATTCTGGTACCGTCACTTACGTATGCAAGCGAGACATGGGCTTGGCTGAAGGACGAAAGTGGAATAAATGCAGTGGAGATGCGATCGTTGAGAAGAATGGTTGGTAAAACGCTGCGTGATAGAGTGAAGAATGAGGATATTAGAAGAATGAGCGGATGCAAGAAGAGTGTTGTGGACAGAATGCGCGTGAATAAACTACGGTGGTTTGGGCATGTTGAAAGAATGAACGAGGTAAGAATGACAAAGAGGATATACTTGTCTGAAAGAAAGGGCGTGAGAAAACACGGGCGTCCGAGAACCACGTGGCGTGATCACATGGATCAAATTCTCAAGGACGGCCGCGTGTTGAGTAAGAGGAACCGACGTGAGTGTATGAGAAACTGTATGAATGTGGAGGAAGCGAAGGAAGTGTGTAAAGATAGATCTGTTTGGCGTTCCGTTCTCTCTGCCTACCCCACTTGGGACACGGCGTGAGGGTATAGTATAGTATAGTAGATAGTAAATATGAAATTGTTCAACTCGTAGGTTGAAGGAGGACGTGGTCCTGACAAAAGTATTATCCGTAAGATATTATTTACACTGACAATAGTACCTAAATATTATCAACTTGTTATTACCTAGTCATTTACAAATAGTGCCTACTGTATTGTTCACTCCACAACACAACAATTTAATGTTTTCTTACACATAAAACTAAGTTTTATTTGCGTATCTTATCGTAAAAATGTCAATATTATTCACTCATGTTACAAAAATGTTTGCATTTTTATGATATCACCTGTAAAAATGAAGCCAATATATCATGTGTGTGTGTGTGTGGACACGTTTGTTGATGGAAAAAATGTTAGTATTTTAGTATTTGGCAAAATTGAAAACCGTGGCATAAAAAATAATGACTTCTCATAGGAAGTAAGTATACCTATAAAAATTTGATGCTTTGATATGACCACAAAATGGCGCAGATTAGTCCTACATCCACTTTCGATGTTTTTTGCTCATTTTCTCGTCTCGTCGAGACAAATCAACGTTTTGTGATTGGATTTAAATTATTTCTCTGTAAGTACAGTGTTCCTCGCTATATTTAGGGGCCAGAAATTTCCCTTGCTCGGGGTAACGGGTGAGCCTATCGAACAATTATCAACCTCCCAGTTTTTGCTGATGTTCTATCGGCGAATCTTGAAGTTTTAGAAAATGTTGTTCAATGAACATCAAAGCTGGAAGACGTGTGAAGCATACCTACAAATATGATGTGTATGTTTAAAGTGACGATGTGTGGAAATAAAACCTTTAACTTGATTAAAACTAGTTATTTTAAATTTGGAAACATTGAGAAATGTTGATGTAATTTCCTTATTCTTTATTTGAATCTTAGAAGAATCTAATAATTTTTTAGCAAACGTGTACCTTTCGGAACAAGACGAAAAAGGAAGGAACTAGTTTTCTTGTAAACTGGTATATAATTATTATTTACCGCCTACAACAGACGATGCTCTTAGTTTCGGCGACGAGGACATTGACTACAATAAAAACAACGCGGCATTCTTGCGGTCATCTCAATACAAATAATAATAATAGAAGAAACACACGAAAGAAGTTAGGTTAGGAATTATATAGAAGAAAATACCGGTTTGTTTAACAATAATAATTACAATACCTACAAGCAAATAACATAATATTCTAGATAAGTACCTAAGTGCAACATACCTGACAGCTTATCTCATATGTTTATCTCTGATAATGCTCACTGTAAACAATCAATGATGTATTTCTCATAAGCGGCACGTCATTTAGGTTCTATTTACGAAATTCGAATTTGAATTTTGCACAGAATACACAAACACAAGCTTTTTCTGCCACCATAGATAATTGATTATTATTTTAAATTTCGTTCCACAGTTTTCTTGCACACAAAATTATTATGCACAATGCGTTGCACTTTGATGTAAGGTTTTGCAATTTTGCTTATATCACTTGAATTATTTCCTAGAATATTGCTGTTGTATGCCAACAACTGTTTTCCGATGATGCGACACACTTTGTATTGCAAACGATTTTATAAAACACGGTCGATGTTGTTTATTCTAGAAATACCGTGTAGGTGTAGGTAGTCTGTAAAACTGTTTTTATTATAAAATAGTTGTAAATACAACCTCACTTTACCAGCGCAACATGTAGAATGCGAAGGCTTTGATACAATAATATTATTACTATTACAATAACTTGAATAAAATGTCTCGTTATTTGATATTGTTGTTAAATTAAATTATTGGTTGTGTCAACTTTAAAAAACGTAATTTATTTGCATTTCTGTAATTATTCAACCACCTACTGAAAACATTTAAGTTGTGTGCGAACGAAGTGTTTTGTGCACTATTTTTTTTTTAAATTTAAACATCGAGATTGAGAATTAAACATTAATACTAATCCTACTTCTATACCATCACGGCATATCCCGCAAGTGAGGTAGCCAGCAATCCAGCTGTATGTGATAAACATGCAAGCTGTCCTCTCTGTGCTCACAAAAAAATATGACATTCAGGATAGATGGCAAACCCGATACTTTAGTATATTTATTACAAGCGTATGTAACCCGGCATCGCTCGGGTTTAATTAAATATAAAACCTTGCAAATACATGGGTTAAAACGACAAAATCTTATTGAAAAAAAAATGGAGTAAGCACTTACGTGGATAAAAGAAGTAAAAAGCTCTTCCCAATATTTTATTACGAAAATAAACCCAAATTATTAAGTTTCAGAATTGTTGTATTTATTGTTACATCCATTTTGAAATTAATTCAATACAATGAAAAATGTTTGACTGTGAATATTGCTCTTTACTAAACCTTGCATATATTCTTCATACATTTTGTAGCTAATTTTGTGACATGGTCGCATTAAAATTAAAATATCTTTATCAATACATAAGATATTTAAAATGTTTTTAGCCTTAAACCTGCCCAGAAGATGAGACCTCGTATAGAGTGTATTATTTTACTTCGGTCTTTCCTAATTTCCGAGTCCATTAAGGACATACGAACGGACTCAAATATTTATGTGTGGATTCTATGGGCAAACCTCGCCGCTGAATTAAAGATGTAAAATGTCTTAATTTTTTCGAACACCCGCCTTTTACAGAACACTCGAAAATATTCAGAAAAGAGTGGGAGACCAATTCTTTACCGGGTGCATCAAGGAATAGCTTTAATAGTATTGAATTAAATATACAAAAAGTTTCGATATTTCTAATGTGTTTTATTTTTTCGTTTTCATTTTGTAATTAAAAACTCCCTGCTATTATTATATTTGGCACAAATCGTCATATAAAGGATATATATTGCCACGAACACAATAATAATATAATGTAGATATAATTCAACTTTGAATAAAATTACCCTCTGATGGGTGGAACGCCCACCAAAAAAAATCAACTTAGAATACACTACATGGGTTTTTTAATATACCATCACGACATATATCACAAGTGGGGTAACCAGCAGACTACGTACACGTTATAAACATGTGGATTATCCTCTTCGTGCCAATAAAAAAGTGACCCTCAGAGTGGGTGTTTGCCTCATCGCTGAATTGAAAATGTTAATTATTGTCTTATGTGTAAGGTGAGATGGATGAAGAAGAAAGTGTATATATCTGAAAGACAGCATGTGAGAACTATATGGCTGGAACATGTGAATCAGATTCTCAAGGATGGGCGCGTGTTGAGAGAAAGAAATTCCATGTAGGTATGTGGAAGAAGTGAAACAAGTATGTAAAGAAAAGCTAATATGGCATTCCCTACCCCACTTGGGATACGGTGTGAGAGTGTAGATAGATGACATATTTATTTATTAACCAAATATATTTCTAATGCCTTTTACAAAATATCAAAACTATAATATTATATTTTATTAATATTTGTTGTTGATGACATCTACTTGATTATTTTCTTCATCATCAATTTAATTTCCTACATCAATCTATTATTTATCCTCTAACAAGTTTTTATTTCTCTATAATATTGCTACCGGATCTAAACACAAATGTTTTCTGATCTCTATAGTCTATTGGTGTCTTGTATCAAATCTGTTTATTATGATGTCTAAATTTGTTTCTTGCACATATGCTACTGTCCACCTCGACACAGGCTGCCTAGTGAGGTGGCAAAGTGGAATTAGTTTTATTGGTATATAATGGATATTTGAACTGTGTTTGATTGTATTATGCTTATTTGAGGAAATAAAAGAATTTGAATTTGAATATAACACAATTCCTTTAGTACTATTTAATGGAAATGTTTACCTTTATATTTATAGGCAGGTAAATATAAATATATAATAATTATAAGCATGGTGATGAGTCAATTTGTGTATTTATATCTTAGTAGGTATGTTCCTAATGTTATGTATGATGTAATAAAAAGTACCTACATACTTACATACAAATTGTTATTGTAATTTCATATTATTTTTTTGATTTGATTTGTTTGGTTTGGACACTATTGCATTTTTCGATGTTGTCATCATCACTTGTTTTGATTGGTCATTTGTGTGTACATATTTTTTATATTAATAATTAATTTAGTAAAACATAATTTTGATTTATCACGACATTAGTCATTTAGGATTCTGTTTAAAATTATTCAATCGAATCATTTTCATCCTTATTTGAAAAAATATGTTAAAAAAGTATATTTTGATCACTAGACATGATTTCAATGCCTATGTTTATTCTAATGACATTAATTTAATATAGACCATTAAAGAATGACGTCACAGAAAAATCCTTGAGGGGCATCAGGCATCCCAACACAACACATTCACAGTGTTTACGGTGTAATATTAGGTGGGACGCCTAAAGAATAGATACCTAATAATCAAAAAAAACTGTCAGTGTCGATTTTGTTATAATTTTGTCGTCTGACTTTCTTTTTTTTCTCTTATGGCATAACATCCTACAAGTATGATTTGCGCAATTTGATTGTTTGCCCCCCACGCAAAAGCAAATCCATAGACAAGACCACGTGACCTTTAATGGTCTATAGTTATTGTCAGAAATTGGTCAAGCAATGAATATTACTTCAATACTTTATCTTTTCATATTAAACTTTTTTACATCTACTTGTTCATAATTGCACATATTATGATTTTCTATTTATGATAATTTATAGTTTATGATCATTTATATATCTATTAATTTTCTATTTACATATATTTTCTGTTATTTATTCTTTTTCCTAATCTTAAGGTATACCTGCAGCTATAATATAATAAAATTAACTTAATTTCTTTATTTCCGCTTTTATAAATAAAATTGTACATTTTTACAATATTTTTTTCGTTTACTTTTCAATCCATTATCATCTCTTTTGGTGACTGCAGAGAGTATAGACTATAGAGTTATAGACATTTCTATCAATGAGGGTTTTTGTTTTAAAATGTTAATTAAAAGTGATTACGAAGTCTTAATAACTTTCTGCCAACTTTATAAAAATTGTTTAAAATATGTTTTACTTATGAATAAATTGTTTACTTTTATTTAAATAAAAACTCATTCTTTCATGAATTTTTAAATTATTCAAGCATTCAATTGTTATTTTACTGTTTTTTTTTTCAGGAGAATCCAATGTATACACCTTAGGCAATATAGGAGCTCACCGTGTTGTCAGCACAAAGTTGCCTTCTCTGGGTCACACGAGGGAGGCTATGACTGCAGCTGGCAACACCACTACAAGACTACTCGGTACTTTCCAGAAGGTATCTACACCATATATTTTTTTAATATGTATCTGGGTTTTTGTTATATACCTTATACACCTTAAAGCTTGTGTCACGAAAAAAGAGTCAGACACCTGGAATCGAACCCCACACTTCTTGTGTTTGAGGTTGAGGCTCTACGTGCAGGCTACCGACGAACTCTATTTATTTAGAAATTCAATTATTTTCACTACTACCTCCTACTGTACCATTACGAAATATCCCTCTAGTGGGGTAGCCAGTAGACCAACTGCATGTAATAAACATGCAAGCTGTCCTCTCCGTGCCAACAAAACATTTAAAAAATTCAGGATGGTTTTTTACATGAAACTGATTTGCTGGCTTCTCCACTTGTGGGATATGCAGCAACAATATTGTAATAGTAAGTTTATTTTTAATCATACAAAAAAGTTTGCAAATTAACTGCTCTTGGTCCACATTGGTTGTAGTGTTCCAAAACATTTTTTATTGTTTATGATACACACAATTCACGTCGTCCTGATGTAATACTCCATTAATACGCCATAGAGTCTCCGGTACAGAAAAAATTCGAAAAATAGAACGAGCAAATCATAGAACAATAAATCTACTGACATGTTCACAGAGTGGAGTACCCAGTAAAGAATACATTTCCCACTATTTTCTGTAAGTTTTCGAGTGTCCTGTAAAAGGCAGTTGTTTGTAAAACCTCACGCATAAGGTGATAATTTAAATCTACAGACGTGTGCAGATTATTAGACTCAAACACATTTTTTTACGTTTTGACGCATAAATCACGGAAGTTCAATACCATGAAATAGTTATCATGTTTTTGAACTCTTTTGTAAATTAATCATGTTATATTTAATTCGCACCTTATCCCAATCCACTCCAGTCATGGGTTCCAGATTTTTAGCCCAAATAAAGCGTTGCTTTTCCATTCTTGGTGTGATTTTAGCCTTTTTTCTAGGACGTTGAGCTGGTAACCTTTCTTTTACAAGTGTTCTATTCACGCAACAGGCACTTATATTTACTCCTTCTTCCCTGATTCGGTAACTTAAATCCTTCGAAGTGAGTTTTCGATTCTTCAGCGACATGGAAACTAGTTTTCTTTTTGATCTGGAGGTCAAGATTGACTTTGCGCCGCAATTTCCTACTCGGTTGCTCCCGTATGTGATATTTTCTTGAAGAGATTTTTTTATTCTGCTGACTGATTTTTGGGATATATTGATTTTACTCGCTATTATCAGCTGCGAATAATCAGTTTCAGTCAATGAAACTTTAACTTGCCCCACTTTTCTCGAAGAAAATCACTCAACTTGCCCATGACTTCAAAATTTTATATCAGTTCAAAAAGAAACGGTTTAATAGGTTTAATTCAGTATATAATGTGTAAAAATGTAAATAAATGTAAACAGTAACTAAAGTAATCAATGTAAAGTAAAATAGAACAAAAACTGGTAAAACAATTTTAATTAAAACCACGGAATAGCAATCCAGACTTGACAGCTTCCAAATTGCGAATGATAGTTTTTTACAGGTCAGTCGTTTAATGGTTGCCAGATACAAAAAAAAAACAATTTCAACTTATTATTTTTATAATTATTATATATGAGTAAATATATTTGATATAAATTTACAATAAATTTGCGGTTAAACTGTAAATTGCCACCAAAATTTAGCATACATTACGAAAAAATTATAAATTTTTGGTTGAGTCTAATAATCTACACACCTCTGTACAATTCAGCGATTAGGCATGCCTTTATGTTTTATTTTTTTAATAACAAGTATTAGATTATCTGCAAGTTATTTTTTTTAACATAACAAAAATAGACAATTCACAGATCTTAGTCCCAAACTAAGATATGAATCTTGTATTATGGGTACTAACATGACGATACACATATACAATGCACTAAATACAAAAACATGTAAGACCCAGGACAATTTGAAAAAGGTCATTCTCCACTTTTCCCTGGCCGGGAATTGAACCCGGGACCTCGTTACTCAAAGGCAAGAGTGTTACCTCCGTGCCACAACGGCCGACAAATATTTACTAGCAGTTTATCGACTGGCTACCCCACTTGTGGGATATGCCATGATGGTATAGCAATAGTAGTAGTTATAATTTAAATAATTATAATGCTGTTGCATTTTACATGTTGAGAATATCTTATATTGAAATTGAAAGAAACATCTGTATTGAAATAACAGAGTATTTGTATGTAAAGGAATGCAAATATTTACACAATCTGATAAAGTGTAACATACAGTAGGCATTTATTTGAACATGTTTTAAAACATATGGAATCAATGAGATCAGTAAACTTGCCATACAGAGATATGTTCTGTTTCAATTAAAATGTCAGTTCAAATTTAATTTATAACACATAATATGGACAATTTGTAAAGTGACATTTACTCATTACATGGCCTCAAGGGCACCATATTTGTGTGTCTATTATTGGAAGCTTAATTATTAACAAATAGAAGACACTGGAGAATTATTTCTTCCCAAAGAGTAATTTTTATTATTTACTGCTTTTAAGATTTCAATTGTCCTGTAAAAGACAGCAATTTGTAAAAGTATTATGTATAATACGTTTGACATACTAAATTTAGCAGTAAGGCTTTCATCTTGATTGTTTATTTTTTGTGACACGAAAAGCATTACCTATTTGTTCATGGCATGCAGTAGATGAGAGATCTCTCTTACTATTTTGTTCCATAACGCTCACCTCAGGAACACAGGGTGAGTTAAGAGACTCTTTTTCAATAATCACATCAGTAAGAATAAGGTGACCAATCGTCCTCTTTCCTTCTTTCATAGGTTCTGTATTCCCTCAAAAAGTGTCTTCTTTTTGTAGGTTCTATTCTCCTCATATGTTAATCTCTGTATTGATACTATTTGTTTTGCAGGTGGATCATGTTCTGTTGGTAGGAGTGGCAGGAGGAGTCCCCCACTACACAGATTACAGCAAACACGTGCGACTGGGAGATGTGGTTGTATCATCCCTAGATCCCAGTGGGAAGTGAGTAAACAAACAACTACAAATAGACCTAGAAATTATCATTTAATTTATTATCATCCCATACTATTAAAATTTGTAACTATTAGTCTAAAACTAAAATAAAAAATCTATGTATTTCTTTTAGATATGCGTATGTTTACTGCGAGAGTGCGACGCCCAACACTCTGGGAGGATATGACTTTGAGACTCGGCCCTATAAGCCTAAGGATCCCGTACTTTTAGACCTTGCCAAGAAATTATACTCACAGCCAGAAGCACCGTGGCTCAAATATATTGAAGAAGGTAAATATAGTTCATAAACTCTTGTAACAGATGGATTGTCATGAAAAAATATATTATTTTTTTACTCACTCTGCAAGACCTCCAGTTTGTATGAGACAGTTCTGGGTGGATCATGTTTTCAAAGTGTCCAACGATGGTTGGCCTGTAAGAATACTGTTATTTTGCCCTCAAGATTTCCGATGATCCTTTTTCATAATACACTTCACTTAACAACAATGTGAGAATGCCGGGAATATCGAATTAGGTGATGGAGGGGGCTGATTTCTGTCCTGTATTCCGTAGATGAGCATTGTAGGGTGAAAGTAGGAGAGTTATTTTTGTTTAGAAACTAGATTTTCAATAATATTTGCTCCTTAAGGAAATGTACATATGTAGATGCACCACGACCACTCGCCTTACAAGCAAGTGGTTGTAGGTTCGATTCCTAGAGGAAGTAGAATGTTTCTGTTTGCTTTTCAGAGTCAAATTAAATGAATCTTAAACAATGGTTTTAACTTTATATGATTAAAGATGAAGATTTTTTTTATTTTTAATATAAATTTGTTTGCAGGTTCCAGAGCTTTGAATGTAGAGGCCCCGGCTGCAGACACAGATAAGTTGTACGTCTCTCTCGGAGAACAGGGAATGATTGAAGTGGCCCATCCAACACCCACACATAATAACAATGTCAAGTAAGTCTAATTTGCTATAAACAGCCACTAACCACAATCAGGATTATTAATCTACTCTAATGAGTGTTTTGACATCTGAGATTTAAATATTCTTATGGCTTGTGAGTTTAAAATATTTTATTTATTTGCTACTTTTTTAAGACGAATTTGCGTTTTTGGTTAAATCAAATACCCTCACACTTAGCAATAGTTTGTATCATGAAGGTGGAGTAAGTTGGCAGTGGGGTTCCTTGAGTCACAATCATATAAGGTTCAGAAAGTAATTCTTTTTATAGAGGGAATCAAAGTTTAATTCTTGAACGCTCGTTTGCTCATGTTTTATAATTTTGTTTTCAGTGAAGTGAATGGTCGTGTCCAACTGGGTGTTGTGGCTGGTGTAGGCAGTGTACCTGGTGTGGCTCGTACTGCTCTAGCTACGCACTGTAACGCTGTAGCAATGGCAGCTCCACTGCATCCGGTTTTAGACAGTGTCATCGGGAACTGTAGAGACTCGTTCATTTGTGTTAGAGGTGAGTATTCATAATCAATCATTTGAAGTCAATATGTTTTGTTATCATTTCTGAAACACGTCCACTGAGATTACATTAGAATTCCAAGAAATCTGTTTTTATTTATTTATTATTCGATTCGCACACTTTTTTTCAGTCTTGTAAAAGGTTGGAATTTGTAAACATCATGTGTTTGACGTTGAATGTGCATAATTAACTGATGAGATATTCTGCCTACCTTGAATATCTTATGTTTATGACATGAAGGGAATGGATTCTATGTTCATTATATAAAATTAGTCCACTGTGTACCCGATTTGTAGGAGATAATTAATCTAAAGTTTAAATGATTTGCTCTCGTGAATTATTAATATTAAAAGTAAGAGCTTCGCAAATACATACGACACAGCAAAAGTTGATATCAATTGATGGAATATCGCTAAACGCCTCACTACCAACAGGGGTGCTCATATTAAAAACAAATGAAGGAGAAATGGCGGAGAGTACGAAATTTAGACTAGATAGTTACAGTCTCTCTCTCTCTCTCACAATAAATATTCTGGATAAGGACAGACGATACATAACAAAATATTTTCATAATTTTATAGCGGAACTTTCTATTAAGTTTTCAATTGTTTGTAGGTATCTGTGATTATCAAGATGGAAGTCGTGGCAAAGAATGGCAACCATACTCTTCGTTAGTCGCAGCGGCTGCCATGAAAGCTCTCATATGTGCCATGGATCCACCAGCTAATGACTAGACTAAAACACTACACAGCACTCTTCAACTAACACATTCTACGCTCAACTAATATAGGTTTGTGACTCGCAATATAATAATTATGTGGTGTGTAAATTAAGTAATGAGACTGGTAGTTATCTAATTCAATTCTCGAGCAGAAGGATAATAATTCTATCTTGCCTTTTAAAATAGATTCACTGAGAAACTACACAGTTCTAGAAACAGTTGTGCCAGTCCTTATATCGGTGCTGTAACTTAAATACTGGAAAAGTCACTAGTTAATTGGCAACAGCCATTCAAATGTTTTTAAGCATCACAAAACAATGTTCTTAATATGATATTTCTTGCCTCATTCTCTTGTTTATATTTACAATGGTAAGAAAAGAGAATCAGATAACATTTGTTTGCATATTTTGGTCATAGTGTGAACCCACCTTGTCGCCGCTCCATGTTCCATATGCATAGTGTTTCTAGATGGAATGTTACATTTTTGGTCTCGTTACTTAATTTACGGACCATGCACAGTTATATAATATAATGTACACTGCCTACATTACATATTATGATTACAATGTGTAATATTTAATAAGTAGAAGTAGTAATGGTAGTGCATTGGAGATAATGGAAATATATTGTATCTAAAATTCTTTATCAGTTATTTTAGAAGGATTAACTATGTAACAGTTACGAGACATTTTGAATGTTTTTTAAGTATTCTACAATGCACATCCGTTACTTGATTATTTAAATCGTGATTGATTTCGGTAAACCTATACCATTGACAAGCGATATAATACTCGTCAATGGTATAGGTTTACCGAAATCGATCGTGATTTAAATAATCAAGTAACGGATGTGCATTGTAGAATACTTAAAAAACATTCAAAATAAAATTCTTTAATTATTTATTTAATTTAATGTGAATATTGTTTGACTATCAAATCCATCGAGATGCAGGTTATATTTATCTTTTAATTTTATCGACACGTCAAACAAAATAAAATACAATGTGATAAATTTTGTATTGTTTTGTTAACACTTATATAACGATGATGTGTAAAAAGAATAAATGAATAATTCTAAAATTCTTAGTTCTATCTTATCATAAGTAAGTTATTTATTTTTGTACTTGAAATCAGCAAGTAAAGTAAACATCTAATATTTGTACTCAATCATACCATTTATTCCAATTATTTTTTCTTAATACACTTAGGGTACATTCTTTCTATCATCTACATTCACTAACCCAGTTTTTCACGCATGCTTGTCAACATGTGGCTTTCTATAAAATTTTATTCACTTGATCAAGCCACATGGTTCTCGAATTTCAGCACTTAACTCTGTTGAGTATAACTCAGATATTAATATGTCTCGTTATTTAACACCAGTGCCATAACAGTGGACAGGCAAGGTAACAGAGAAGCATAGATAAAATCATAGACAAAAATAATATATGGTTATTATAGTGTTGCCAGGTGAAGGAAATATAAACCTCAACAATCTGTCATACAATTAAATTTATATGTTTATTCAATATTACGTGCCCCCTGCATCTCGATGGATAAATAAAATAATGATTAACTATAGACTGTTATTAAGTTCAGTGATTAAATGGTTAAGTTTAGGAAATAGTTATATTACATACCTAATAAAATGTAGCAATAAATATATATTAAAAAAGTAAATATAACATTAACAACCTCCTAAAGTTGTCTGTTAGTTAGAATATTATCACCAATTGTTCAATTAACCCTTAGCACTCATATTTTTTTAGTTAGTTCGCTCATATTTATTTTTTTATTAACTTACTTGAACCATTTATGGTAATTTTTCTTGTAGGGTATGTAGGTAGACTTAATGTATATTAGAACATCAACACAATAAACAAGAACACAAAAATTAACAAAGTATACCAAAACAGCAATGCAATAAACAAATTTACGATAAAGAGTGATGTGCACGGCTCAATCCCAGGTGCCAGCAAACTCCCCTTTCACGGCACAAGCTTTTAGCTAGTAAGAGGTGTTTAAAGGTTGTATTTGACTTTATAATAAAAACCCAAATGCATCTTTAAAAAAATACATTAAAAAAAACACTAAATTTTTATGTAGAGACAAAATTCATTAAATTAAACAATAAATATCTTGATTTAGGATGAACAAAGTTTTTTGTTCCTTTCAAAAAATATTACTCGTGTTATTATTTGTCAGTTGACAGCAATTTAGCTAAGAAAATTAATACAAGCCGAAGCCACACAAAAAGTATAGTAAGGTGACAGCTGACATACGGGTCATTGCGCTAGTAGTTCTGCATCAGCTGTCACCTGAGATATGAGTGCTAAGGATTAAAACTAAGATTCTGTCGTTCTTTTTCAATGCAAAGATAACATCTCTTATCTTATTTGTCTATAAAAATATTATTGTATTGGACGAAGTTTGGATGCAGCTATTTATGAAAGAGTTTTAATATTTATTATTAATCTGTACCAGAATCATAAGTGTCTCTATTATTATTAATGTTCACCAACATATCATTTTGCCATAATATAATTTGCACATATTTTAATTAGCACCTAATGTTGCATATGTTTTTTTTAATATAGATGTTTATTGTGTATGTCGCAAAGATTTTTTATCTCATTGTATTAATATTTTATCATATAAATTTGTTTATTTTTAATCCAGAGAACTAAATATAAAAGAAATAAACCATAACACATAGTATATTTCTACAATATTTTTAAGGTTATTTATTATTTAACTACTGTAAAATTATTTATTTCGTGTTTAGGAACATAAACATAAATAACTGCGAAATAGTTTTTTTTATATCTATTATAAAACATTACTCTTTATAAATCCAAATATCAAACTGTTGTTGAACACTCAATATTGGTTGTATAATGTTAACAAAATAGTAGAAGACTCCAGAATAATAGTATATTAAGATATCAAAATCATATAATAGTTTATTAAGATGTTAAACTATTTATTTTCATGTGTTTGTGCATTACATCAATAATATATCTGTACGCCGGAGCGAAATTACACTATCTCAATGGACGCCATTTTTCAGTATGGCCGTTTAAAGTTTTTTCAACAAAATTATATTTGCTTCTCACATGTTAGTTAACACAAAATTTCTATCAAAAATTATTGTGAATGATTGCTATTTATTATATCTCACACTTTTTTTGGAAAATTTCACAATATTGCATTACTTACTTACTTTCCGTGTCCATAATCATCTATACTCTGTCCCTCCAGTAGTTCGCAGCCAAAATGGCATTGTCATTAGCTCGCCATAGATCTTCCTCAGAGCACCCCCCTCCCATAAGCGGGCAATTCAGCAGGTGTGTCATGTTCTGGGTTTCCCCACAGTCGCACTTCACATCCTGGCCGGCCTCCAGCATTCCCCATCTGTCCAGGTTATATTGCATTAAAATGGTGTTGTTTTACTTTAGCAAAAATTTGACATATTTTTTTAATTTATGGATGTTTCAAAATATAACTATGGATTTTCAAGATAGATGAATATGTCATTTAAAAGAGCATAAAAAGGACAACAAAACTATGTTTATAAATCACTTCGGCCAATATTCCACATGGTGTAGTTTCGCTCCCACGTACAGAAAAAAATATATGTAAAGGTATAAAAATACAATCTGCATACACTTGGTCTTTTGTAAAAATCTGTACAACAAAGCATTGATATAAATAAGTAAAAGAATGTCATTATTCAATTATTATTTTTATTATTTCACCCAGTGTGCCTTATTTTGGGCATATTATATATACCTATATATATTATAATATATAAATTATTATATGTAGAGAAGAGATTACGGAACTAACACTGCCTAGTTTTAAAATAGTAGGTACCTAACTAAAGTAGAAAATAAGTTTACATTTAATATCAAATCATTTGAGAACCACAATTAATAATAATAATAACGTCTTATTTACATTTCTGTTTGTCGGAGGGATAATATACTAAGTTTACATATTTATTCTCGTAAGTGGCTTTATAAGTAATCCAATGATATTGAGCGAGCTTAGTATCATACAATCGTTCTCGATAGCATATACTTTTTTACCCCCTGGATAGCAGAACAAACATAATCCCGAATTCTCCTGTCGAGAAGGCTATAAAATTGTTGAATGATTTGAATATTCATGTTCATATTTTCAACATAACACACAATGACTTTATCACCCGCCGCCAGGATAGAGACTCCCGTTTGATTCTGTTTCTTTTGTGATTTCTTTCTCAGTCTTACTTTTTTTTTGATGAACCTTTGTTTTCTTTCCCTGTTGAGATCACCTTGGCCATAAGCTGTTATGGTCTCAGTGCAGAGTGACATTTTTAAGATAAAAATAATATTAACTGGGCCCTCGTAAGAGTAAAGAAGCCATTTCTGATGATATATGTTAACAAAAATTTGAGTAGTGGATGTATATATAATGAGTTACAATCCATTGGATTGGTCTGCAACGAGTTTTGTCTTTCTTCTCCATTCCTCCCTTTTTTCAGCCAGTCTTTTCAGCTCTACGTATGAGCCACAATTCATGTCCCTCTTCAGTTGGTCCATATACGCATCTCTGGGCCGGCCTCTGCCGTTTGTGCCCTCGGTCCTACCCTCCGCGATGGCGATGAGGAGTCCTGGGTGCCTGATGTTGTGGCCAATCCAGTTAGCTCGTTGTTGGCTGATTCTCTTAAGGAGTTGCCTTTTTTCGCCTACCCTGTTTAATACTTCTTCGTTTTCGACGTGTTCCGACCAATGGATCTTCAGCATGCATCTGTAGCACCGTGGATGTAATTATGTTAAATCAGTGTAACGTCAGTGGATGTAATTATGTTAAAAAAAAAAACATTAAATGACCACACTAAAAAATGACATTTATTTTCTTAGGGTACTTTCCCTCTGACAAATATTTTAATTATAAAATAAACAAACACAAATTTTAACAATGTTTATCTGTATGTTGGAGCGAAACTATTCTGTCACTGTTTTTGAAATTTGCACAATAATGTGTTAAAATGGCGTTGCTTTGCTTTAACAAAAAATCTATATCATTTTTTTAGTTATGGATATCGCATAATAAACACATTTTCAAGTTATGTGAATACACCATCAAAATAATCGTAACACCACTAAAATTCAACATAGTTTGGTTTGGCTCTGACAAACATATATCATTATATATTATTTATGAAAATACAGATATTATCGATATACTATTGTAACTTATAGTAGAAAAATGTACACGGATAAAAATATATTCAACTGGGCCCTACACCCCTATCTATGTCTACAAACAAGAAAATGTTATGTATCAGTAAAATATTTTAATCTTTCTTTAAAAAATATTAAATCAAATCATATGTATCATTCTAAAAAATATTTTTTGTTGTATTTTTCAATAAGAATAATTTTTGAAATTTATTATTCTTGCCATTTGCATTTAGATAGTCAAATTTAAATTGCTATTATTGAAAAACATTAAATGTAAAAAAACGGCAATTTAAAAAAGGAAAAAACTCTAAAATAATTAATTAAAAATGTTTTGTAGACCAATCTTTCTTACAAAGTACTAATGTAAACCATCTTCAGGCAGATTCATGTTGTTTTTTTATATTCTCATATCTTTAAGTTTTTAAGGGTTCATTATTTCATCACAACATTGTGTTTTTCTTTCTCCAAATCACAAATATGTTTAAAGAAAGACCTAAGATCACTAAGTCATAGATATTTAAATAGATTTATTTATTGAATATATTATTGTTTATTGTATTCCATATTATATTTTTAATTATAAGTTACTTTACCCTTATTATAAATAATGACTTATTAATCTTATTATCAATATTATTCCTGGTTTTATTTAGTTTAAGTGTTATAATTTTTTTTATTCATATAGTCGTTTTTGTCAACATGCTTTACAGAATCTCACATACGATGGCATAGCGCACAGATGTGGTAAGTGCAGTTTTTACCAAAAATGAGTTATTATACGCATGCGAATCTACATCATCTGAAGTATGTTCCTTAGAAATATTATTGCCTAACTCTGTGTCATTGACGAGATATTTAAGAAAAACTATGTATGATTAGTACTACATTGTATGGCATCTCAAACTTTCAACTTCGATTATCTCAAAACTATAAAAACTGCACTTACCACATCTGTGCGCTATACCATCGATATTATAACGTGTCTATATCACATTCACAAAATATCTTATTCACCTACTTTGAGTGCCGTGTTAGATTTCCTCAAGGATATAACTCTGACATAGGCCTTCCTGTCTTGTGCTAGTTGTCTATACATATTTTTGTTTGTTCACAAAATTAAATAACTTATATTCAAGCATACAGCTATCTTTAATCTATGTGTAATCCTACTATATTTTTATTTTATAATCTAGCAATTTATTTTTATATTATTTTATATACGAGGATGTCCTATATGCTACCTGAAAACAAAAAGTTATATAATGCCATCTGTTCTAATAAGAAGTTAATATATTATTTCTGTTAATTCAGTTTTGTTTTTAAATGCATTTGGCATTCTGGTCCTATAGATTCAACAGTAAATTTTCAATCAGTTGGTTGCATCGGTGGTCACCACATGTAGGTCCCCTCAACCATATTCAAAGCCGTGCAGACGATACTTCTCAATTTGGTTCATTGTCCAGCATTGTGACCTCCATTCACATCTCAGGGGCCTGAATCAATAACACACTTTCGCGTCACGTTCCCGCTCCGTTGCAAACGATGTTGCGCCAAAGTGTTAATTTTCGTAACTATTGTGTATCTTAGCAACGAAATTGACACTTGCTTGCAACTTCGTCTATACTCGAACGTTAACGGAGCGGGAACGTGACGTGAAAGTGTGTTATTGACTCAGGCCTCAGGACTAGAGGTCATACGGTCTGCACATCTGGAATCCGCTGTTTGAAGTCTATTTAGAGTGGCCATTGTTTGTGTGGTGGGTGGAATCCTTGTATATTATTTTGTTTTAATCATTTGACCAATAAGTTGTAAAATATCTTTTTTATAAATTGTTTTGTAACATATTTGTTTTTTATAATCTAATTTTGATAATTTATTAATATGAATGATTGGAAATTTGTTTTTATTTTATTTTTTCCGTGTGTGTCTGTATTTTTATTTTGATCTATTACCAGTGCCAAAACTTTCAAAAGAATTTGTTTTGCTAATTTGAACATTGCAGTGTCACTATATTATCTTCATCAATGTAGTGTTTTGTTGATATATAAATGTATATTATTTATGTTGGGTCATAAAAAATAAACCATTTTAATTTATTCAACTGTTTTATTACTATCCCATTTTTTTACATTTTCTCGATAAATAGACAACTCTACAAATTATGACACAGTGAATGAAGATATTATGTTGCGTATTTGCAAAAATTTACTTCTTGAATGAAAGAAAACATGTAAAAAAAACTTACTTCTTGTGATTAGATTTTGCACAATTTTACATTGGTTCTCCAATTGAGATATCTGACTGTTTTTGTCATCTGCACGCTGTGCCCAAATCCAGTTAAATGATAAAAGATATTGTAAAAATTCTAAACAAAAAAATATATACATAAAAAGTAGTAGAATTTAATAATGGTTAAATGTGTTGTTTTACAAAACTTTAACATCGTAGCATAAAATTTTCAGTTCTGATATCTCAAACTTTGTATCTATCACGTCTTCACCCACTGTTGGATTTAAGTGTTTAAGTAAATTTATGTAAGTATTTAAATAATTTTTTTAAGAAATCTTGAGTAGCGATCATAAGTTTTTCGTTCACCTTTTTAAGCGAGTTGTGATGTCACAATATTGATTAATCTGAAATTTGCAATGAAAAATGCAAGCACTACTCGTCAAAGTTATGTTATGACATCACGGCACAATTGAAAAAGTGAATCGAAAATTCTGTATGCTAGTCTGTTTGCTGAGGTATATCAAAACAAAATATCACATAATTAAAAAAAATTATATCAAGTTATTTGATAAATGTTTCATTCTTAGCAGCACCAATCCTTAAATGTTGATTCAGTTGCCTCCAGAAGATAGATAATAGAATAATAATAGACTTACTGAGCCCAATAGAGCCGGTAAGTCCAACTTCTACGAGAGGGCCTTTGGTGTTGTTGGACCAGTTATGTGGAATCGCCTACCGGTGCTGCTGAGAGACGGTCAGACGGTCACTAGCTTCAGAGGCAAATTAAAAACTAAACTCTTCACTGGCGCCCTTGAGACGGTCTAGAGACTGTAAAACGGCGTCATAAATAAAATCATCATCATCCACAAAAGCTTCAGCCAGTTTGTCTTCATAAAACTCTTCCAGCAGATGTTGGGATACGTTAACACTATTTAATCGACTTTTCACTAAAATACTATAAATAGTCCTTCTATATTAATGTTTGTTATAAAAAAATTGAATTAATTCTAACTTTATTGTTCCATTTAATTGTCATGTTCGTTTTGATCACAAGTTCTTAGTTATCTTTAGATTGTGTCGTGGGTCATTTTTATAGACTTTTAACTTCTTTACATCACTTAACTTAAGTATGGAATTATATTGAGTATATGGGATCTGCAGGATGGATTCAGATGATCTACTTAACTTTATCTTCACCTGGGCAAAAGAGAGAAACAACACATAACATGAAAAATCATAAAACAGAAAATATATAATTCAAACATACTTTATTTCATCAATTTCATTTACCTGATACCTAAACAAACATGCACTAATTAATTTAACAATTTATATAATATTTAATTATCAATAATTTTACTTCCACCAACACTACAAATGGTTACATTTAATTTAGTATAAATGTGTATAAACAAAAGTATAAATATAGCAAATTATTGGTAACATAATTAAATTTGATTTACTAGATGCATGCTAAGGATCATAATATACAATACATTTTTTTGTGATAACAATACATAGAACAGATCGACAGAATATTTATTTATTTTTAAGACATACAACGTGTATTGGAATGCAAAGATTAAGACAGGACACAAAAAGGATTTTTTATTAAATTAGTACTCAGAAACTTATTTAAATCTTTCTGGTAAAGCATCCATAATTGAGTAAATAATGAAATACTACGAATTTCGGGCAAGTTAATTACAAAAGAACATAATGATAATAATTATTAATATATTTATTGTTTTACATAGCACAAATTTATCTTATTTGGTGAATCCCAGATTCATACTTCATGCATAATTACTATTGGCAAAAGAAATTTAATAAGAGGCGTAATTCTGAAACAACATGCACTAAAACATTGACAGTATTCAAATTAAATTATAATCCACATAAAAATAAAGGAAAATTAAGAATCTTGGGAAGAATATAAAAACCAAGAAATTTTAGTGCGTATTATAATAAGCCCCAATTTCATGAAAAAACTTACAACCCTAAACACCTCAAAGTAATAAATATATTTATGTCATGAAAGCAAAGTTAGTCTGCGATGGAAAGCATGATTTTTTTCAACTATTTCAGAAGTATTTTACTGAATAAACACATGCATGATTATATAATGTCAAATTACAATTTTCTAATGGTATCAATACAAAGTCATACATAAAAATAATAATCCCATCACCTTTGCTTACACAGTAATTACCAATAAAGTCTATCAACTAAAATAATAATATTAAAGCTATACATAGTTTGTAAAACCCAGATTAAGGACAAGAGCGAGGCAAGTCAATATAGCATAGTATGTAAAAAACAATATTTTTTATTTTCTTTTCAATTGTACATTGCTAACAAGACATATTATTTCAAGTAAAAATGGGAATACATATTCACAATAAATGCAATGTATAGAGTAGTATTGTTCAGAATCTGAGTATTCGTTTTTATGTATTCGTTCTTCAACTTAACTCGAAGAACTAAATCCTCAATGCCAAATCTGTTCGGTCTTTTTCGTTCTTTTGGGAAAAATTACATTAAAGTACTATATTTTCAAAGAAACTAAGGTTTAACATCGCGTGGCAAATAAAGTCACGAACGAGATTTAAATCTTCGTGTGTGTTTTTTTTTTGGAAAAAAAACCTTAAGATACTCTATTTTCAAAGATACTAAGGTTTCATATTGCGTGTCAAACGTTGAGAACGAGATTCTTGGATTTAAATCTACGTGTTATTATTTTGGAAAAAACGCCATTGGAGTATTCTATTTTCAAAGGAATTAAGGTTTTATATCGCGTGTCAAATGTAACAAACATGATTCAAAGATTTAAATCTTTGTGAAGTTGTTTTGGTAAAAATACCATTAGAATACTCTATTTACAAAGAGACTAAGGTTTAAAATCGCGTGACATATATCACAAACGAGATTTAAGGATTTAAATCTTCGTGTCGTCTTTTGGGAAAAAGGCCTTTAAAATACTTTATTTTCAAAGAGACTAAGGTGAAAATCGCGTGACAAATTCCACGAACGAGAACGAATACTAAGAACGAATTGTTTTGAAGAACGATGTCTCAAGTACCGATTACTGAAAAAGAACTGGATTTACCAATACTAGTATAGAGGGTGAATTTAAAGCTATTTTGTGATATCTTACAACTAACTCAGTTGCTAAAATTTATTGTTTTTTTTACTGAACTATTTTGTAGAACAATATTTGATACTTTTCTGTTTCTTATTTGTTTTTTATTTTAAACAATGCAATAAACAAACATTATAATATGTTGCAAAATAAAAGAAACAGATCAAAAAGCCTAATTTAAAATAAACTGTAAGTAAGTATACAAATATAATCATATATTTATCTATTCAAAGAAAACAAACATTTTTTTTTTCATATTTCAGTCATTTTAATAGATCAATTCAACAAATTCATTTCATTTGATGCTAAAATATGATGCTTAACCCATGTTTGTCAATAAAATATCATTGGATGATGCATGCAGCATCCAATGATGAGAGCAGAAATTCTCAAAAGCCGGCTCACGGCAAATAGTCACGTGGAAATATTAAATTTAAGTTTATTTATTCCTACAGATTATTTTTATTTATTACTATTTAGAAAATAGTCATCTTGTCCAATAAAGCAAAACATAAATTGAGATTTCAATGCGACTATAATGATATACAAATAATAAAATAAAAGTATAACAAGTTTACAACCAGAAGCTATAGATAGTATAACTTCCAACTAGGGGGATATCATCTCTGGGTTACCTGCAAACTTCCCCTCGTCGAACGCCTTACGAGCTTTCTTCAACTCCTCATTCATTGTCAGCAAATCCTTTACACGAGCGTACTTTCTATGATCTTTCCTTACTAGAAATACAATGTCTTCTACTTGGACACGACCAGTTCTTCCTACTTCCATCGCACTGTAAATAAATAAAAGGACCATAAATTACATTTGTTAAAATTAAACTACTATACAAGGCTTACAAAGCTATACATAAAGCTGTAATTGGAGATTAGAATAGAGATTTTTGAAGCCTTCAATATGTCATCTGGTAACTTAATTAGATAAAGCATACTTTGCAAAAAATGTGTGTTGGGAGTTCAAGTTTCATTTGGGGAACTACCGAATGAGCAGAGATGTGCAAAATACTTTCAAAAAAGTATTTAAATACAAAATACAAATACTTTTGAATTTTTGTATTTCAAATACAAAATACTAAATACTTTTTCAAAATGGTATTTAAATACAAAATACGTATTTTCAAAATACTTTTTTAAAATACCTTTTTAAAATACTTTTTACAAATAGTCGAACAAGGTGTAAGACGAAAGTATTTAATATTTAAACCATTGATGAATGAAAGAGAAATTAAAAACTGGACAAAAGTATACATAAATGGAGAAAGGGTTGACATGATTCGATATAGCATTGCTTGCAGACAATTGATGAATGCCATTGATGAATGAAAAACTGGACAAGAGTATACATAAATGGAGAAAGGGTTGACATGATTCGATATAGCATTGCTTGCAGACAATTGATTAATGCCATTGATGAATGAAAAACTGGACAAGAGTATACATAAATGGAGAAAGGGTTGACATGATTCGATATATCATTGCTTGCAGACAATGAGCCTTAGGAAGAACTGTCAAAATAGAAAAAAAAATTAATTAAGTCATGACAAAATGTACGGTTGTTAGAAGAGATAAGCCGAAAATTGTCATAAATGGATTGAGTATCATCAAGCAGGTAAGAGAATTCCTGACTTGGGCTGCAAAATAAATCAGAATGGATAATCCAAATCTGAAATCGTATGGACTACTGTAACATCATACATACAGTATACAGGACTGCTCCAGACTCTTTCTTATCGTCTTCAGATGGTTTTTAGTGTTGCCTCCGGATCATTTACAGAGAGAATAAGAGCTGCCACATAACTTCACTACTAAGAAGTCTACACTAACTGAGAGTCCTAGAGATACTGGTGTTTAAACTGTGTCTCACTGTCCACAAGGCAGCACACTACCCACTGAACTGTTCCGCTGACGAAAATGTGTGGCGAAGGCTGTGCTCAGCTTCTTAAACTCGTTGAACTCAAAAGGGCAAATACCTCTAAATTTGCAGAAAGAAGAAACAAAGTCGCAGCGTCATCTGCCTGGAATAGATTGCCTTCAGACAAAATTGAAAATGCTACCATTCAGGAGAAATCACAGCGCCCTTGAAATGGCCATGGATCGTTAAACGGCGTCATGTATAATTTGTTCAATCATCATTATTATGTGTGTATATCTCAAACATGGAGTACTCTAATGGAAACGTTGTATTTGTAGTTCAACAAATTGGCAAAAAAAGCTTGCGTACGCGCATATCAATTAATGGCAGAATTTTGTTTCAAACAATAAAAAGGTATTTTGTAAAAGTATTTTGTGTAAAATACAAAATACTCAAAAAAAGTATTTCAAATAAAATACAAAATACTTTTTACAAAAAGGTATTTGAAATACAAAATACAAATACGTATTTTGTATTTGTATTTTAAATACTTTTATTTGAAATACGTCACATCTCTGCGAATGAGGTGGTATTATTTTTTCTAAGTCTTATATGATAATTCTGCGTATTAAACTTACATATATAAAATTTTAGAATGGATATTTTTGAAAATTAACTTCCCAAAATTACACTTGTGTGGTTTGGTATTATTTATTTATCATGTCGAAACCCAGAAAAAAAAACCAATCAAACTGATCTCCAGTACTGTGCAAAACGCACAGCAGGTGGAGATGCGTCAAAAATATCCTCCATAGTGCATGTGACAGGGCACAATGGACACTCCAACAAGTGTGGCATAGTCTGTGCTGCACCACAGTCACATGCTCCGGATTTCTCCAACTGTTCAGTTTGGTGTTGAAACTAGACAAATCCACTAGCAGTAAATTGGTAGTAGAACTTAAAAACTAACTAGATTTTTATTGATATCCATACTAACATCGATTTTTTCCGCAATAATTCACATAAATTTAATAGGCTAATCCTACTCTGAAAAATGCAGTTGTATAGAACTCAACACAAATAATATTTTTGCATACTTGATTTAAAAAATAACATTTTGGATTTATCATTTTTTTATTCCAAATGACTCATAAACATAAACTTGATTTAACACTAAATGTTCTCACAGTTAATTGTCTGATAGTCCAGTGAGCAAAAATAACTAATACTAACCGATGTGTAGTTTCCGTGATAAACTCTATAACAAGATCCTCCAACAGATCGACACTCTCCGTGTATGGATTAATGTCGTCTCCAAAGCCGTACATCATACATCTCAACTCTTTACTAAACAATCTCTTTCTCCCAGAGGGTGTGGCACCCAACTGAACATCTGCATTCTCATCTTCATCAAACTAAAAACAGAAATATCATCTATAACATCAAACCAAATAAATAACCGATATTAAAGGTAATTATATCTAATTGTGATTTACATTGTAAAAAAACCAATTTCAAGATTTTAAAAATGTGTCAAAACAACAACACTGTTAGTTTTCCACACTTATGATTATATGCTCTGGTGCTTTCGCCAAGAAAGCTTGGATATTGAATTTCAATTTGTTCAAGCTTGACATTATCAAGAGAACATGACAAGATTCTTGACATTATCAAAAATTCTCTTGATCACAATATTAAGCAATCTTGGCGAAAGTGCTCGAACCTATATTCATTAGTGTGAAAAATAAACAGTATTGTTGTTTCTATAAATTTTCAAAAATCGTAATCAAGGTTTACCACTATTTGATATAAAAAAGAAGTAAAAAAATAACTTTTAACTCTCTCTTATATTTATTACAGGTATAAAGAGAGAAAGAACAGTTGCTTACATTACTCAGAGCATAGTGTAATGTATCAAATGAAAATCTGCAAAAAAACTAAGCTAAATCTCAAGAAGCACCTAAAGGGAAATTGAAAGGAAATAGTTGCATTAGTCGGATAAGAATGGAAGGTGATATGAATAAATGTTAGTCAAAATGGTAAAACAATAACAGTTTATCAAAATTTCACAAACCACGGCACTTGAAACTACCTGGTCGAAAGTTTCATTGGGTTCCTGCGAAGATGATGGTGCAGCCATGATGCATTCGTAATTCCTAGATGATATTTACATTCATATATGCATTTGTGTTTCTTAATAAATTATAATAACACTCCGAAGATATTACGTATAATCGATAGACGAAAACAATAGATTGAATAAAGTGAATTCTCTGAAACAATCCTAATAATTTTCGATTTTACTTTGTTGACAACCGCAAGTTTTGACAATTCACACTTCATAGATAATTACCATAGAAGAAATATTTCTCATAAACAATGATAATTTCCATAGAGAATTTTTGCGTCTGATAAAAGGGTCGTTCACATAATTTGTTCACATGTGATTACTCCGGATTATCCTCCAAGATGAATAGTTGTGAACGGGCGTTTCATCAATAGTGATCATTAGCGATGACGGATGAAAGCGATTACAGCCCGTCATAATTTCGATGAAAGGACCTTTAACTGAAACAACCATAAACAAGTTTTTATTATTTTTTGTGTTATTCTCTATGAATTAGTATTGAATGTCAGAATCATGTACAAAATTATTATGCAGTCGAGAACTATATTAATTTGTTTTAAGGGTTATTTTTCATTTTTTCATTTATTTAATTATTTTTGTACGAAAATATGTCAAAATACATACAACATGACTGAGAGTGTTGACATGGCAGTGAAAGCATAGGATGAACAAATGTGAACAGAAGTGTTCACTTTCGATGAACAGGTTTGACCCTGACATTCTGGATGATCATCCAAAGTGAAGCAATGTGAATGCTACTTTTCATCCATCATCGCTAGTGATCACTTTTGAAGAAACGTCTATTCATACCTTAAAAAATTAGGAGGATTATTCAGAGCGATCATTGAATAGTGATAAGTCTGAATGCCCCTTAATCTAACCTACAATCAGTAAAACGTAAAAATTTACTATGCTGAGGCTTTTGAAAAATGAAAATAATTGATTTTGCGCTTCAAAAATCAATAAAACTCCACCGTCCTTTTTTTTCTTCACATAAATTACTACATACATTTATAAAAATCGGTTTTCAGGCACATCCGAAAATTGAAAAAGTTCCCTCGGGATGATCATCCATAGTGAAAGAATGTGAATGCTATCTAAATTAAATTTCGATCCCAGGTGTCGGCAAACTCCCCTTTCACGGTACAAGCTTTTAGCTTAGTGTGAAAGGTGTATAAAGGGTCGTTCACATACGTTCACTTTCAGTGAACACTCCGGATGATCCTCCAAGATGAACGAATGTGAACGGGCGTTTCATCGCTAGTGATCACTAGCGATGACGGAGGAAAGAGATTACCACTCGTCATAATTTTGATGAAAGGTCCTTTCACTGAAACGACCATAAACAAGTTTATTTGTTTAATTCTCTATGAATTTGTATTGAATGTCAGAATCATGTACAAAATTATTATGCAGTCGAGAGCTATATTAATTTAATTTATGTGTTATTTTTAATTTTTGAATTTGTTTAATTATTTTTATATGAAAATACGTCAAACTACATACAACATGACCGTGAGTGTTGACACGGCAGTGAAAGCATAAGATGAACATATGTGAACAGACGTGTTCACTTTCGATGAACATGTTTGACCCTGACACTCTGGATGATCATCCAAAGTGAAGCAATGTGAATGCTACTTTAGGTTGTATTTGGGTTTATAACAAAACCCAGATATATCTTTTTTTTTTAAAAAATAAAAAAAATATTATATACAGATTGAAACTCTTTGTGGAAGAAAAAAACTTTTAAGTGTTTAACTTCTAGAGATTGAAGATCATTTGAACAACTTAAAATTCCAAAATTTCATTGAGAAATAATAAAGCATTAAAAATTATTTAGAAAAATAAAATAGCGAAAGATTCTTCTGTGATAGCAACATTCGTAGGGCCAACAGAGAGCGTTCGCGTTCGCAAGATTTTCTAAAAGTGTAAAGTTGGTTGGGTGTGTGCTGTGTGCATTTTACTGTGTACATAATTTATTGTGCCACTTATGCAGATAGTTCGGTGATATTTATTATCAAATCATCTTTCGTGTAAGTTTTCACATTGATTTCGTCAGTTTATCTGATAATAAGTTCGTAGATGTAAGTGTCTCATGTATTTGTCTACAAGTCAACCGGTGTAGTTAATTAGTGGACACTTGTTACTCAAAAACTTTTGCTACTCTGTCAAGGTGGAAGTTTGAGTTGATAAAAGTTGGATTGTCGTGCTTTTTTGTTTGTTGTGTGGTTTATTTGTTGTTTAATTGTTTATCCTAATATGACAGTACCCATGTTTGTTAGTGAATAATAATGTTTTACTTTCTAAAGGCCAATGTGTGTCACGCATTCTGTCACAACTTGTTATAAAGTTCCCATATTTCATTGAGGTTTCTTTTACTTACAGGTCTCGGAGGCTGGTATAAAATAAAACACAATGCCGAAACAGGTAAGCACTGAGTTGATTATGTGATTATTGTGGTAATAGTCAGATGATTACATTGCACAATGTTGTTCATGGTTATATCTCTACTGTAGTCATGTGCCCTGCAAGTAGCTACAGAGTAGTTGCACTCTGCTGAGCTATGAATGTGGCAATTGTTGTGTTGTGTGTGTCTCATTGCACCAGTGTTTGTATCATTCATGAAAAACTTGCCTCAAGGGTGTCAGCTAGAATGACAACACTCCATTCATTTCATTGGCTATGCTGTGATCCATTATAAAGTTGCGTGACAGCACACTCATTTGTTTCATTGGGGTTAGGAATCAATTAACCTCTTTCTGAAGAACTTTTTAACAAAAGTTTACAGATATTACTTCTGTTTTGTTTTATAACCTATTCTAGTGACATTGTATTTACCTGTCATTACACTATGTTTTTACCAAACCTGATGCATGATCAAACAGTACAGATTGTATTGAAGTTGTCTAGTAAGGACAATGTTGTAATTAGTTAATATTTGTTTTTATTAAGACGTCATGAATCATTTTGACCATAGAAATACATTCGCTATTGAATATCATTTGTCATTTCCTGTTAGTACGCATGTGCAATATTGATATTCGACAATAATGTATAATGTAAGACTATCGTCCTATTTGCAAATAAGTAATATAAACTAAGTTACCAATTGAAATTGTCATTCAATTTAGAAAGTCTAGAGATTAATTTCTTTTGTATCAGGTCCCCCCGACTTTGTCGATCACTCTGGAGAATGCCTCCCTGTCTCGCGCTGTGGGGACCAGCTCTCCCATCCGTGTTATTCTGGTCCATTGCCGTATATTCCAGCCACGTATTCGTACAACCACGACATCTGCCTCCTTCCTACTCCACGACGTCCCTCAATCTTGCTTTATATTATCAACTGCATTTATGACTATTATTCTTAAATTACAAGTCATTATTTGTTAACTCATTCATACCATCATTACGTTCCCAACAAATGAGGTAGCTAGCAGACTATCTGTATGTAATGTAATAAACACAAGGCATCCTTTCAATAAACACAAGACATTTGGGATGAGTGGCACACCTCATTGCTGAATTGGAGATGTCTGTGAACATGGTCTGTCCATACTCTATTTTCTTATTTTGCATTGGTTGGTATGATCTCCTACGCAGTTAACTTGAATTTACAATTAATGATTTTGGTTTTCTCCTTTATCAATATGCATTTGTTTTCTATCTCTCAATGACACTCGTAGCATTGGTTATCTTTCTGATTTGGAGCAAGTAAACAAATATGTAAATTTGGGAAGTTTGTTTGCGAGTGATGGAGGATGCAATAGGGGTATCGAAAAAAGAAAAGTGGCCAGTGCTAGGATGAACGGTGATCTTCGACCCATTGTCAGCAATGGCAATGTGTCGAACTTGACAAAAATGCTGGTGCACAATACCATTCCGGTACCGACACTTATATATGTAAGCGTAGCTTAGACATCATTGAATAAGGACTAAAGTGGAATAAATGCTGTGGAAATGCGATCGCTGAGGAGAATGATTGTTAAAACATTGTGTGGTAGAGTGAGGAATGAGGATATTACGAGGATTATTGTGGATAGAATGTCTGTAAATAAATTGCAATGGCTTGGACATATAGAGTGAGTGAGTGAAGAAAGACTGACGAAGAGGGTATGTATGTGAAAGAGGGAGTGTGAAAAATGCGAACATCCGAGAACTACGTGGCTGGAACATGTGAATCAAATTTTCAAGGATGACCGTGTGGTGGGTAAGAGAAATCGGTGTTCATGTATGAGAACTTGCATGTATATGGAAGAAGCAAAAGAAGTATGTAAAGATTTGCATTTGCTCCGCCCACCCCCACATGGGATATGGCGTGAGGGTATAGATTTTTTATTCCTCTGAGTGTTATTAGGTACTGTACAAAGTTTTTGTATTAAATACCACCTAGTGTAGTGCTCAGTTGGTGATAATATATTTACTATTTGTTTTTTGAAGTAGACATCTATAATTATTAATGTATTATACATTGTATCCATATGTCACATTGCATAATGCTCCCAGTATCTATATGTTTATCCATCAGTACTCCAATATCTATATAATCATTTTAACTTTTCTATTTTTGAAGAGGTAACACTATGAAAGCTCATTTTTAAAATTTAGGTAATAAAAATAAAAATATAACACTATAACTTTCACTATTTAATATTTTGCTTAAAAGCTTTTCGGACATACGTCCATCTTCAGTAATAAATATCTTATAACTGAATAGTTATAAGATATTTATTACTGAAGATGGACGTATGTCCGAAAAGCTTTTAAGCAAAATATTAAATAATGAAAGTTATACAGTGTTATATTTTTATTTTTATTACCTAAATTTTAATCATTTTACTAAATCCGCGAAATACGCTCAGTGCTGAACAACCACACACCTGATTGCATAAAAACATTTATTACTGTTTTTGTAGCCCTAGACTAGACTACTACAACATGCTATCCGCAGGACTGGCATAATTGAATCACCTATAAATGGCATTCAATGGCGCTGCAAGGCTTATTTTTCGCGAGGACAAGGATTGTCACATAACACCTTTGCTGAAAAAGTTGCATTGATTTAGAGTAGGTGAAAGAGTCCAATACAAACTGAGCCTTATGGTCTACAAGGCTCTGAATAATATGCTACCTCAGTATTTTCTGAGCTCTGCATTCTCAAAACACCTGCAAGTAGACCCCTATGCTCAACAAAAGCATCCACCAATATGCTAAATGGGATCAATAGTCCTGCTTCCATGACAGGGCTTTTAGTGTCATAACTACCCGAGAACCTTCGTAAAAATTAATCTATGACAACATTCAAGAGCATAATTAAGACATCGTTCTTCCAACATAGTATCCCGCGTCTATGAGATATGGAAATAAATTATACGACATATATACATGTATCAACATAGTTTACATAGGTTTTAATTATTATAATATGATAACTTTTTATATTTTTAACTTTGTCATATCCCTATATTGTACAATACTAAAAATACTTGCACACAATGCTATCCCTTCATGTCGCACCCCTAGTAGTGTTGGTAATAAACATTATGTTGAATTTGTTTAGTTTTCGTACAATTACAATGTTTTTCTAAGAATTAAGTTTGTATTAGTAAAGTATTCAGCGTGATTCATGTAGGAAATCTGCTTAGTGCTGCAAATATTATCACTGTAGAATATAGGACATGGCACTGCTACATACAATACATGCCAGTAAAGGTTTATTGTACATTGTGTTAGCACATATTTATTATATTTTAGTACTTAATGTTATTAGTGTAGTATTGATGTACAGTACAGTACCTTAACACACTTAGCAGAGATGACTTCTGTTTTAAGAATGTTGAATGATAGTTGGCTAATACACCGTTCCTTTGACTACGACATCAGAATGCTAAAAATATTGATCAATTCTTACAATAGGATATCCAATCAAACCCAATACAAACATTATTATTGACCAAACATAGTTCTACACAGGTGCAAAAGAATAATGGGTAAATGCATAATTATTATAATCCATGACATCTAACTGTGTTTAGGAATAAATAATTACATAAGTAGGTATAATCTGCACCCTTTCCCCAGACCATATCTGGGTACCCCAGTGTATCTTGTAAAGGTGTACAGTAAAAGATAATTATAATAAATAACTGCGATTGTCTCTATATATATATATTTGTGATGGGTGTTACTGGATAACCTATTGTAGAAATTTACCGAAAGTTTTGGAAGCAGTCGACTCAATGGCACAAAAATGCTCTAAACAGAGGAGACCGGTTTCAAAGCTGCACTCCCGGGAAGGGTGTTGAAAAATGATATGAATTGAATACCTTGCATACTTTGCCTTGCCTTTTTTGAACTTGGAATTACACATTTTTTTCATCAAAAAAACACCACTTGGTTCTCTCTCTCCCCCAGCTCCACTCTTCTCAAGAGCACAGGTTAGAAATTAGCCCCCTAGTTTCCATGTCTCCTCTTTCCACCGTATTTCCGACTTGTACCTAGATGTCCTTCATAGGAACGATAAATTGTGAAAGACTGGTACAATGTTCAAATCTTATTGCTAACCAACTTCAACTTTCATTATACATGTTATCATGAATGATGATTTAAGTTCTATTTTTTTTTTAATGTTTTGAGGCAAACACTTCTTGTCCAAACAAAAAAGGAATATACAGATGCAATAGTATTCTGTATTTAGTATACGAGCTCTATTAATCAGTTAGGTCTCACCATGAATAATAATGATTAACTATATTGTTTTTTAGTTTGAAGCATTGTCTCATAACACCATCGGCATGAACTTGTAGTTACAACAATGTATCTGGGCTTTGGATTAGGCGTGCATAATAACATGGGGTATTTATTTCATTACATAGGTACTTGGTATTAGAAGTACCTATGTGTGTATGTGCAATGTGACATCAACCTCATTACAAAACAATACATTTTATGTGCACTATTATAATCTGGTGAAAATAAATTAATATATTTCCTTTGTTTTAATTTAACTAAGTTTTATTCCTCGTGCACGTTTAATATTATGTTACCTACTTATGTATATTTCAAATATCTGGTATTATAATTATTTTTGTTGGTATTGATAAATTGTAGAGTCTTGTAACCAAATAGTTTTCCAGAGTTTTCTGCTATAAAATGCAAATATCCGTAAGACATCACTTTTGAGACATAACTTTATGTAAGTTAAATTAATTTAAACACCCTTTTCTCGTTATGTCAGCCCTCAGAAAAAAGTTTCTTTTATCTATATCTCCATGCCCCTCAAGTTGAGTAGTCTTTGGACACACTGCGTGCTTGTAAATAAGAAACAAACAAAACTTCCTCTATGGAAAAGAAGTTGTTTAATTTGTATAAAAATTTCTTTCACCAAATAATCAAAGTTGTTATTGACGATTAATATAAATGTATAGCATTATTATGCACCTTACTTCTCATTTAATATCGCGACCAGCAGGTACTTAATAAATAAATGATTACCTGTATAGTAAGTACTTGGTGTTTAGTGAACCATATAACCCTGACACAGCTAATGCCGGCTGTACACTCTCGCCGAGACACCCCGAGACATGCCGAGTGCGAGAGTGTACATGGTAGCTCTCGGCTCGCCTCGGGGTGTCTCGGACATACTCGTCCGCTCTCGCTCCCGTGTCGGTTTTTGTGCCCGAGTCAAAGGGTCTCGGCATGTCTCGCGAGGAACGGCGAGAGCATTGATGTACACTCTCGCGTGCTTCAGTGCACGAACAGCAAGCGACCGTGCTGCACGTGTCAACTTTTCTAATTTGCGGTACGTGTATAAACGTAGTTATCTGCAAATTTACCTTGGTATGACGAACAGCAACGAATTAAATATGTGGAACAATGAAAGTGAGTTAAACTTCATAGAGATATTCCAAACGGAACCCGTATTGTGGGAACCGAATCACAAGTTTCATAAAGACAGAAAACGTTTACATGACGCTTGGGTTAGGATATCGGATCAAACTGGATTCTCTGTGGACGATCTCAAGAAAAAGAAGGACTCTTTAATGGCGACGTACAGAGGACACCTACGAAAAATTAAAAATTCTTTGCAATCTGGTGCAGGATGTGAAGAAGTACACAAACCAATTTGGTTTGCCTTCGACTTAATGAACTCGTTCTTGGGTAATCTATACAAATGCAAGAATACAATAAATACAGAAAATCAGGTAAATATCTTTATTTTGTATACATATACATTTTTTATTATTATATAGAACGAAGTGTACAGTAGTAATTTTAATTCGTATTTTTAAAAAAATACGATGTAAATTCTTCTCGAATTTGTCTGGCATCAAGTGGCGATCTCCGCGCTACATTTGGCAAAGGTGTTATTGCACAAGTTTCTTGAAATTCATTCATATCTCCTCGCCAAGCACCACGTTGAATCAATTCCCCATTATTATCATAAATATCCATAGTTCCTGGTGGCGTGTATATGCTCCTTGATGTTTCACTTTTACGTAGAAAATTGTGCAATAATATGCAAGTCATGGTTAAGGCAGAAGTTTTTTCTGGATCTAATAGTATAGGCTTTCTAAAAATTCTGAATTTTGATGCCAGTATACCAAAAGTGTTCTCTACAATTACTCGAGAAGATGAAAGTCTGTTATTAAATATACGTTTTGATGTTCCTATGGTGTGTTCACCTGGATATGGTTTCATTACATGCGTGCTAAGAGCAAATGCCCCATCTCCTAAGAAAACATAAGACGTTGGTTTTGTTGAACCTGGCAAAGGGGTCGACGGAGGTAAATTAAGATCATTAGAGCAAATTTTCTGCCATAACAAACTATTACGGAACACACCACCGTCACTGATCCTCCCTTGACTTCCTATATCAGCAAACAAGAATTTATAGTCATGGTCGACAAGAGCTAAAAGGACTATGCTAAAACATTTTTTATAATTAAAATATTCTGATCCACTGAATACTGGGCTTTGCATTACAATGTGCTTTCCATCAATAGCACCTACACAGCGTGGAAAGTTGTCTTTAAAACCATTTTCCACATGCAGCCATGCTTCTGGAGTTGACGGCAACTGGAACAAAAGAAACACATTTTAATAACTTTTCATGTTTTTTTACAGAGTCAACTTTTTTCTCAAAGTGGACGTGAAGACAGTAATGATAATACCGATATTAATGAACGTGAAGATAATAATGCTACAAATGAAGGTGAGATAGTTCGCATTATTTAGATTTTTACTATTTAATTAAAATTTCGTGATGTTCAACAATCAACAACTGCATATGTAATGAATAAACTCCGTGTTCTTATAAATATTTTTTTTATTTTTCAGCTGGATCGACACTTGAAACAGAACCGCTTGATCCTCCAACGACACAACGAAGGCGAAAACATCCACCAGAATTACTTGAAGCAGGCAAACACATGAAAGACGCAATCTCTACTTTAAATAAAGTCATAAATAAAAAGGAAACACAGGAAGACGATTGCGATAGATATGGAAAAATATTAGCGAATAAACTTCGAAAACTCAGTGATGATGAGCGATTGCAAATGATGTATGAAATCGATGGGTTGTTCATAAAAAAAATGCGAAACTGGTCTGGCGCCTATGACTATGCTCCACTGTATAGAAATAACGTCATTCCACCATGTAGTCCATCGCCCAAAAATACATTTATTTCCCCAAGCCCTTCATCTACCTATTGGTCGAATTCGTCATGCTCATCATACTCAGATGTTCCGCCTCGTCAATATTCAGCATCTTCACCTATGATGACTAGAGCATTAGACAACATGCCAGTCCTTCACATACCAGAAACATCTCACGTGATAAATGAATCACCCCATTCTTCGTCTCGCCAAATAACAGTTTTGTCGGATGAATTAGTTTATTCTCCTAAGACTGATATTGTAAACACTGCTTTTAATCATGCGATGAGAAAGTAGTTAAAAGTTATAAAGAAAGTAAGAACCTAACTGTGAGATCTTCGTACGTAAATTAAAATTTTTGACTACCTACTTAATAGTTACTTTTTTGTCCACTTGTTTTTAATTAATAGTAGCTCTTTTACCCACTTGTTTTTAATCGATAGTTACTCTTTTATTCACTTTTTCTTAATTAATAGTTACTCTTTAATTCCCTTATTTTAATTGAATGTAGCATTTTGCTCTTTTCTTTTATTCCGTTATTTTTAATTAATTGTTACCATTGTACGATACTTTTTTGTTGACATATTTTATATTAGAAACTGCCATTGTACGTTACGTGTAATTTTAGTATTAATGCATTTGTATTGGCCCAATGTGGCCGTGAATATTAAATAAATAAAAAGTTGATTCTGGAATCTGAAACTTTCCAGCCAATAAGAGCCAAAAATTAAGTTGATACCGGAATTAAAATTTAATTTACATACGAAAATCTCACGATAATAGAATAAAACGTTTTTTAAATTGAAAATAAAAATATTTGAAAATAAAGTATTTTTTTACTACTCACCTTAATTTCATCCTTTAATACGTTATTTAGTGCCATGCACACCTCTGGTATTATTCGTGATATCAACGAACTGGATATCTTGAAAAGAAAATGAAGACTCTCGAAGCTATCTCCAGAAGCCAAGAATCGCAATGTAATCGCTAGCCGTGTTCTTGCCGGAATAGATTCTCGAAGTCGAGTGTTTTTTTTCGATATGATAGGTTCCACTTTTTGCAACAAATACTCAAAGTCAGCTAGGGACATTCGAGTAAATTTTTTGAACTGCCCAGAAGGTTCTACTAACAATTCTGATAACTGCTTCTCCATCAGTTGCCTGTAAAAGTAATTTAAAATCACATAATAATTCAGCTTTACTGTTTTAAAACTCTCATTTTATTGCAGAATTGATAAATATAGGCCCCTTTTTGGAAATTTACGCCTATTTTTAAATGTCTTCAAGAAATATATGTACTGACTTACCGGGTCCTATTTCGATGTATAGCAACCATCCACCATCTCCTCTTACGCCACTTCGTTTTAATTCTTTTTGTATGGTACGCGTGTGCATACATAAAATAATTGATTGCGCATAGCGCGACAGCGGAAGCAACTTGTACTGCGTCTACGTCCATCGCCCTTGCCGTCACGACTACAACTGAAGTGACGCGAGTGTACAGGGCCACCACTCGAGCTCTCGCTCCTCGCCCGAGAGTCTCGGCGAGACATGACGAGAGGTCTCGGCCGAGAGTGTACAACCGCCATAACATAATCGAACAAACGGGAATGCTAAATCGAATAGTTGCGAGATATAGTTCATCAATGTTTTACTTTAAATTTTATATTTCTCTATAAGGTACGAATCTAATTCCCTTTATTCCACTAGAGTCAGATAGTCGCAAGATAGTTCTTCTCAAAATGTGGGAACGCAAAAGATAGTAGGTCGTATCGTTTTTAGCAAACTATAATAAATTTATTTTTATCATTATCTTTATACAAAGTACATATTTTTAATCGTCTTTACCATCACGGCATATACCACAAGCGGGGTAGCCAGCAGACCACCCGCATGTAGTAAACATGCAAGATGTCCTGTCTGTGCCAACAAATAATCGTGATATTATTGAAATCTGTCAAAAGACAGTTACCCAAAGGTAATTTTGTATCAGTACTCTTTCTCAAATGCACAAAAGCAAAAATAAAAATGTAGAATTCGAGTGAACAAGGGAGCTTCTGGACACAGAATGAATATCTTTCTAAGGAATACTTATCTTGATGTAAACCCGCAGATAAATGCACCTCATCAGTAGAAACAAAAACAGTAATAATACCTATACTTTTAGGAACTCATTGAGTTGGTAGGCCCCAATGTCAGATATCTGTCAAATATAGTTTTGTATGGAGGAAAATTGTTGCTACAATAATATTATTTGGATTTTTTGGCGAAATATTTTTATATTTACAAAAATAAAATGAAATCGGCAAAAATAAAATCTAATTCGAATACAAATTTCCTTAAGCTTATATTCGAGGTAGGTTTTATTATACGAGGTAGGTAGGCAAAAATGAAATCTAATTCGAATATAAACTTTAAGAAAATCGTTTTCGAGTAAGATTTTATTTTTGCTGGTTTTATTTTATTTTTGCCGGCAAAAATAAAATAAAACCAGCAAAAATAAAATCTAGCTCGAATGTAAAGTTTGCCGGTGTCGAAAAACTTGGTGTGTCCAAAAATAATTTAACGTGGTGATCAAAAAGTAATTCTACATATGGCAACAATTTCGTGAATATTACTTTTGCTATGAAATCTCACATTTGACAACAGTGGGGCCTACCATCTCATATAGTGCCTACTTTTATACCGGTATTATATAAATGATCATCAAATAATATTTTTGATCCTAGTCACCGACCATCAGAAAAATAAAACGATAATCAAAAAAGTAAAATTAACACCAAAACAATACCACCAAATATTTCATATTCCGATCATCAAAATATAAAATAAATATCATCAAATAAATGAAACTAACATCAAAATTATTACCTACAAATATTAAATTCCGATCGTCAAAATATTTCGGTATGACCACCAAAAAATACATTTGACCATAAAATAAATAGATTGATTGCCAAAATAGTAGATTGATCGCCAAATTTGTTATTATAATAACAAAAATCGTTCATAGTTAATACATTAGAAAGTCTCTTTCTTCACTATCGTGATTTTTTTAAGAATGCTTAAAATGACAGGACCCTTTTTATTATTTCACTATTCACGACTACAATAATAATATTTGAATACTCAAACCCGTTGCAGATGCACTATTATCGGAACTATGATACTTGAGCGGCCCCACCCGTATTCGAGAATTTTTTCCATAGAAAAAGTAATATAGGTATACGAAACTTTAGGAAATTTATATTCGAACTAGATTTTATTTTCGCCGGTTTTATTTTATTTTTGCCGGCAAAAATAAAATAAAACCGGCGAAAATAAAATCTAGTTCGAACATAAATTGGCTCCACCCGTTGTCGAGTATTTTTTTTCTACAGAAAAGTAATTTGTACAAAACTGTAAGAAATTTATATTGGTATCAGATTTTATTAGTTTGCCGGCAAATGTTTTATTGTTTTGTATTCAATTTAGAAATATTTGAGGATCACGATTTGATGATCAATCTACTATTTTGGCGATCATATTGAATTATTTGGTGACAATATTTTATTTTTTAGGGTTCAATTTAGAATTATTTGAGGATCACGATTTGATGATCAATCTACTATTTTGGCGATCATATTGAATTATTTGGTGACGATTTTGGTATATTTTTGATGATCACTTAAATAAGAGCCCTTTTATACGACACAAAGCAGTAGGTGGCCCATTAAATCATAGCAAAAACATTCCCTCCTATTCGTTTGGCAAATTATCGGTCTTTTTCATTACGGATTTAATTCTAATTTAATTAAAACAGTAAAAGAATGCGAAGTTTTTTTTTCCAAACACCAATAGATAAAGAAATCACGTTCGAAAATGACAATTTGTACGACATTCCCCCTTATTCGATGATAGGCCTACGTATAATGTGTGTACTAACTGGTTACGCATAGTTATTATTTATTTATTTATTATTTTATAATTGGTTATAAGTAGGTACTGGATGGTTGATAGATAAGTAGATATATAATTTAATATTGGCATTGATTGGTTTTGCATCGCGGCGTCCTCGACTTTTGATCAAATTGATCTCAACCTGCGACCGGTGAATGCTTTAATGCACTTATATACGACAACCATAATATCAGAGCTTTAGGAATGCTAAGAATGCTCACTTTTGCTTTGAATCTTTTTGATTTGCTTGCATAAAATCCATTTCAATGAGGTGGATAGTTCAAGTATGACAATATATTTTTTGTTTTTTATTTTGTATTTACTTATCTTTTCTTGAATCATATTAAGGGTTAGTTGGAAGACATCGCTTTTTAGCGATAAACTCGCCCTCATTGTATAACTGATATTTATATGATACTGTTTTATTTTGTATTATTGTAACCAATGTACAGTAAAGAATAAAATAAATAAACAAATTAATGTTTCTCTAGGAGCAAACGGTATAAATTATATTTTAATGCGGCTTTCGTATTAGTCAAGATTTTTTAACAATAATTGTTTTGTTTGTTATAAACCCAGTAAAGTCTGTAGAAATAAATTAATATGGTTTTCCGTTCTCTATGCCTACCCTACTTAGAATACGATATGATGGTAAAGATAGATACATTGATTGATGATCTGTTGAGAAAATCACTCGATTGATTGGTATTTGATTTCCACCATACTGCAGAATGTGTAAATTTTTAAATTAATCGAAAAGTTTTCTGATGATTAGTAAATTTAATGTGTAGTATGTTTCTTTTAACTTAGAATTTATTTAAAAAAAAATCTCTTAATAATTTTAAATAAATGGACCCGTTATCTGATGAAATAAAAATCTCATCAAACCTCCAATCGTGTATGTAAAAATATTGTAAATAAAATAAAAATACGTAATATTTTTGTTGTTTTTCTTTTTTTAGTATTTAATGCGATTATTATCTTCGAAACAGGTGATAATACCTCAGTACCGACAGTTTATGCATATTTTTCTGTCATATAAATATTAAACAAATCTAAATAGCTATAGCTGTTATGTACTTCAATGATCTTTTGACCTCCTTCACACGACCAGCTGATGAATTCACATAGACGACCTTCGTCGAAATCTTCTGACACGGAATACACATTGCAATATCTTGTCATCCGATTGAATGAACTTTTTCTGCTCGGAGTCACAATAATAATAATGTTATAAGTATCATAAAATATTTAAATTCTATCAAGTGATCAGTGTCGCAAATTGAAAGTAATTGTGCATTTGTATGTGTAGGTTTTTTCATCTGTTACATTAGAAATGATGCTTTTAATGAACGCTGCGTTATATTAATTGTTAGTATCGACATGAGAGTAGTATCTACAAGAACTAACGTAGCGGAAAGTAGTGACGAATTAGAGGAATGAAATGAGTATAGATGATGGGTAATGCAATGTAAGAGGTACCTATTTACACGAATATTTCTATTGGCCTAGCACTGTGCAGGTACTCGTAACTATTCTCGTGGGGGCAGTAGGTCGCTGCTTGGTCAGCCGCACCTGATTTTGCATTTTGCGCATACGACATAAATTGTTATTACGTATATCAGCTGTAGAGTTTTACATATAGACGCTCAATTGATTGATGTACTAAATTGTTATTCATGTAAATTATTTGAGATTGTGAAAAGGCTCCATTGCAAGCGCTGTCTCTTGATTTCTCTTTGGCGGATGACAATTAGAGATTAGGCTTTTGTATTTAAGACAGGTGTTCGAAAAATAAAGACATTTTATATCTTAAAATCAGCGACGAGGTTTGCCACCCATTTTGAATGTCTTTATTTTTTTTGTTGGAACAAAAAGGACAGCTGTATATTTATTACATGCAGCTGGCTTTCTGGATACCGTACTTGTGGGATATGTTGTGGTGGTGTATGCTTTTTATATTAAAAGTTAATCTATTTTATAATTAAAATAAATTGATTGAGTCGGAGAAATTGGTTTGCAAGCTTGAGAAACTTCATGAATGTTCCAAAGATAGTTCCGAGTGGCGTACTGTCTTCTCTGCTTACCCCACAGAGGATGGGATATGAGGTGACAGGATAAAATAAAATAGCTTGTTTATAATATTTGTAATTTTTGATGACCAATGATTAATTTAATTCTCATAACTATAGTGCATACGACCTTCATATGCAATAACAGATCTGTAAATCATCTCACGGATCATCATTATCTTTTGTAAAACTTCTATTATAAACAAGAACTTATCATAATTATAATTTAACATATTATCAGTTTTTCCTTTCTCCTCCTTACGTATATTATCCACTCGCTGCTCTACGTCTGTTCAAGGTGTTCTGGTACCTAAGTATTTATTTTTATTATTTTGTTTTATACATTTTATTGGAAATATGAGCAATTTTTTTTAATCAACCGCATATTTTATAGATTAACCGACGTCTTATTAATCGTTTTGTCTGAAATTACTAAGAACGCCAGATTACTAATACGGACATTGTTAATATGACGTGTGATGCTATTTTTTATTAATACCTGAATTATTTCTTAGAGTTTCTAATTATTACTCATTCTTAATGATAGTAATGAATAAATATTGGCAAAATGTTGTCGTTATAGGCATTATTTTTACAAAGTTTTGATGCTCAAGCCAATTCACACTTTGAGAATAAAATTCATTGTGGACTCATGTAGAGTGCATGTGATAAAGATTACCTGTAGTAAATCAATTACCGTTTATCCAAGATTTAGATGGTGAACAACTTTGTCCAGGAGTATCCATTACGCAGATTAAATTGGGGATCATACCTACTTATGCGTATGTTCTAGCGATGTAAAGAATATTCGCAGATTTCAAATGTTTTGTGAATATTATTTTGGTAATCAAAAGTATCGGATATTCGGTAAAAGTACCGGATACTTACCCGGTACATTGTAGAAAAAGGTACTGCAAGAAAATACTACTATACTATACTATACCATCACGGCATATCCCACTAGTGGGGTAGCCAGCAGATCAGCTGCACGTAAGAAACATGCAAACTGTCCTCTTCGTGCCAATATAAAATCAAGACATTCAGGATGGGTGGCAAGCCTCATCGCTGAATTTAAGATGTAAAATGTCTTATTTTTTTCGAAAAAGAAAATATACTTTAAGAAAACCGATGAGTTTTGATATATTTTTAATTCCTGTATTATTTTGAAAATTCGGCACGGGAGGGGAGGGGGGGGGGTGTAGTAATTTTAATGTTTGAGCAATTGTAGAAATTTAGAAAGTCAATATTCGCATCCCCTAATGTCTGCAACAAATATCCAAAATCACACATTCGCGAATATCCAAAATCACACATTCGTCACATCATTAGTATGTTCTAATTATCCTTCACTGTAGATCAGGCATGTCAAACTTGCGGCCCACAACGTATAACTTTGCGGCCCACTAGCAGTACAAAACATAATGGTACAAAAAAAATACTCTTTATTAATTTTACCTTTTTTTATACTTTTCAAAATAAATCAAGTTTACTGTTTAAATTTTTTTTTGTGGCCCACATTAACTTTTAATTTTTTATTTGGCCCGTGTTAGGATTTGAGTTTGACATGCTTGCTGTAGATCGTTAGAATTATCAAGGGGCATCCTAGTAGGGGTAGGTAGGGCAAGTTAGCAGATTATATTTATGCAATTATGAAAAATTTGGTATGTGGACTATTTAAAAAGGTGTCAGCTTAGCGGTTTTTGTATCAATTATAATATTTTCTTAGAAAAAACTGCTGGTTACTTATCTATCAATGCTTATCGTTCATTTGTATTTTAATTGTATAGGTACTGTTTTTATTATAATTCCTAGAATTAATGGAATCCATCAGTCGATGACGTGATGCTGAAATATTGTCGAATGGATGCATTTGGGTTTAAGACCAGATACGTAATGATTTGTATAGGAAAACATTTAGAATTAATTAAAAAATGTATATAATCTGACGTCACTGAATGTATCAACTTTTATAGCGGCACAAAAACGAGGCACTGTGTCTTTTCAACTAATAAGTATGTGTCGAGGTTTGTAATTGTCAATTGATCGCGAAGTGAAATTATAAAAGTTAAACAATAATTTAACCACAACTTTATTCAATCTGTGGTTATTTAGATATATCGTCATAATATTAGTAATCGAAATGTGGTTAGAGTTCTTTTGTCTTTTTATATCCTTACAATTAATGATTTAATCATTATTAATCTCAGCCCGTGCAATATAAAACGATACTGTCTCTCCCACGATTGCATATTATGTGAAGTCTATTAATAGATTGAATCACGTAGGTTTTCAAATTAAGGATATGCTAATAAATGAGAAACAATCACTTAAATACGATAACTTCTTTCAATACCTGCCTAATCCATAAAGTTTTAATTTTATTTATTTATAGTATTGGTACACAATTAGTAGAATTCCATAAATAGATAAATTGAAACAAGCGTTTCGTTTTACTATAGATTTTGTAACGCGAGAGAGACGTCTTTCCACTTCTTAATCTTTTTGATTGATAATGACCTAAGAAGTCGAAAGACGTATTTCTCGCGTTGTCTTATCTTCTGTAGAACACTTGTTTCAATTAATCCAATTTAGTTTTATACAAGATTTGCGATTTCATTAGAGATTTTTACTTTATATTCATTATTTTTTTATAGTTGATTTTGGATGGAAATTGTTACATTTTTATGAATGTTAAGTGATCAATTTGTCATCAGTATTCAGAAAGCTGATAAATACTCTGTAAGTCGTTTTTAAGACATTCACCCTCTGCATTCAGTGCAATTCTGCACTGAGATATAATGATAAATTCGCTTATTTATTTCATTATGGAATCCTGCGTTAGTACCATTTCAGTGAATTCTCGACCAATCGAATCTGCCATGTTATACTGTACCTACTGTGTGTTGACTATTTTATGTGTTTTAATAATGCAGTGTATCATGGATATTAATATCTACATAACTATGCCTTGATAGTTATTTTAACAGCTAATCACATAATTATCGGTTACTTAGGTCAAGAACGCACTACATCTCTTGGTCACACCTTACTACATATTATGTGTGCACAATCAACATTCATTCACCTGTGATACTCTCTTATGTAGCGTGAGTGTTGCCTACTAGACACTTGTCTATTTATTGCTTGCATTGCACAATGTTGCCAGTTACAAGGAATTGAAATGGATGATTAATTCAATGAACAGTTGTTTTGAGCATTGTACAAATTCATCAATATTATTAATTATTTGACATTGACAAGCCTCGTTGTCTGTCAGCACTGAACAAATATGTACGAAGAGAATGTACCTACATGTATTAAGGTGGATCTGACTCTGACCTCGATGGTACAGAGGTCAATAGTTTCTCTTGCATTACTTAAACTTCAGACAGATCGATTCTTGGATGTGGCTGTAAAATCATGTTCATAGTTTGCATGATATTGCTTTAAATATTTTAAGTAGTCTTGTTCGTAGCTATTCATGTTCATGAATAAATTGTCTGAACATGACATAGTAAAGAGATTCAAAATGTTTTCTTCCTTTTTTTGTTCTTTTGCAGTCATTTCTCCATTGCTCTCTTTTATTTCTCTTTCCATGTCTTTTGGTTCACACAGGGATATTATTATCATTGGCCTCTGTTTTCTGAGATTTTGGATTCTGGGTCCGTATCGAATTCTAATTATTTAGCCAAAATTGTTAGCTCAATATGTCTAAATACAATATGTTAAATGTCTTAGAATAGAAGTTTCACAAATCACTCGCAGAAGGCAGTGGAATACTTACAATAGAGTAGAATATTTGTATTCTGCTCACTTCTCCTTTGGGTAGAGTAAAAATTAAATGCAATTTGTCTTAGGTTATTATTATGTGGTTGTCTGTTCATTATCTATCGATACGTTTATTTATTTAAAAGCCACACTTTTACACCCACTTAATGCGATATAAATAATTATTACACGTTGTGTGTCACATTTACTGGGACTTAGCCTTAGGTATATTATTTAAATGATTATGATGAAATAAATGCATACTTACAATAAATACATACAATGCAGTCGATGATGGTGTACCAGATAGTGAAACAACTGCAATGCGCTTTATGTGACTCATTCATGTTACCTATACAGAAGCAGTATTCGATTGAATAGTATATTAAAAAGAAATCCTTTTTTAAATATCCTAGATATTAATAAACATGAATCAGTTTAGGCAAGCGAGTAATCGCCGATTAGAGCGAAAACAATGTGTATTTTTAATTTGTTGCACAATCATGAGTTTACGTTAGTATGTCGTATCGAAAATGTGACGATAAAACTTCGAATAATTCAGAATTTCTAATAATTGCTACCAGTAGTACTTGAACATGTTTATAAGTGAAATTAATTTAGAACTAATTAATTAATTAATTGGAAGTTCTGACTTCATATTAACGATGCAAACGAAGTAATGTAACTTTGGTTGAAATTCTGATTGGTTGTCGATCACTGACTTTATTTTATTCGGGTTCATATAATTAGACGGTACGTATTTCCTAATTGTTGACTGTTTAGACCATAGTGAAGATAGCTATGCATTTTTGTTGGTACTTTTCCTATGTTAATTGCCACATATTTGTATTATTTTTATTATCCTTGTCAAGGAATTATTAATTTAATTATAACATCCATTATAGAACACATTATTTATTATGTTTTTTGATAAGGTTTGCTTGTCCTATATTGCTGTTTTCATTACGCAATGCACATTGTATGGAAGGACTTTTACATAATAAACGCTGTAAATTATCTATATTATTATTAGTATAATAGTTTATCAAACTATTACCGCTGCTGACATTCTTTCTGAATCATCATTGTAGTCTATATAAAAGTCTCATTATCAAGCTTGACATTGTACCCGGTTTGGGTATTATTACAAATTAGAAAGAATGTAGAAAATATTTTGTAAGAAGCTCGGATATTCCATAATCGGTGGATGGAAATGTATCGAAATATTTGAAGTTGCTTCCCTAACGCTTACCTCTCGACAGATTGAGACCAACTTTAGTGGGCAGATTGGTCAGGTACTTAAAATGAAAATATTATTTTTACTTCAACAAGAATCGACTCGAATTAGAGTTATGGATTTTCAATCGAAACATCTCAGGATCGAATTGTTTCATAAGCCAAAATTGAATTCATCATGATGATTAGTTTACCAAAACATCAGAAAATAGTTAAGAAGGTCATAGATATCTTTGGGTTTTAGATAAAATACTAAACTATTTCGATTTAAAGTTATCGCAATCCATCCATCCATTCACCCACAATATTATAATTGTTATAAAATGCATATATTAGGTATACTGTATTAGGTTGAGGTCAGAATTAAACGTCTTGTTCTTCAACAATGACGTGTCGTAGCACCAGTTGTAGTAGTGAGGTGTCGCTGAGTTACGAAATCCGCTATAACACATTTTTGTAATACAGAGAAAATCGATAAAAACTATTATTTAAGTATTAAGCAAACTTTTTTGAAATAAAATAACTTTATTGATTGTAAGATTGGTGTAACAATTTATTTTTAAAATAAATATTGTGATTAAATAAAAAAAGACGGTTCATTTTGTATAAATAAAATTTCACGTGTCGGCTTTTGATAGGCACATGATGTTAAAGCGGGTTTCGTAAGACACACAGGATGATATAGTGGATTTTGTTAGAACTACATTTAAGTGCAACATGATAATTTATTCCAGTGGCGTCAATAAATTAAAATGCTGATATTCTATTTTAACAATTATTTTTTTATATAAATAAAGCATGAGTATTTATATTTCAATAAAAACGTAAATTTAAACGAATTAACAAAATACGTTTTATTACTTGCTTTTTTCTACAGAAAATGTAATATTTTCGAAACTTGAGGAAATTGTTGCCGTATGTAGAATTATTTTTTGGTCACCAAATTTTTCAAAAAATTTTTTTATAGGAAAAAAATTGCAACTATCAAACTTAAGCGGCCCCACCCGTTGTTGAGTAATATGTACGAATCTTTAGGAAATTTATATTCGAAGTAAATTTTATTTTTGGCGGCAAAAAATAAAACCATCAAAAACAAAATCTAATTCAAATGTAAATTGGCCCCACCCGTTTTCGAGTATTTTTTCCCTTAGAAAAGTTTTGTATTCGAATTAGATTTTATTTTTGCCGGTTTTATTTTATTTTTGTCGGCAAAATAAATACGTCTTATTAAGTACCGAAAGGCATACAATTTTAGTTTTGATTATACAACTTACAAAAAAAGTGATTTTAAACATCAAGTAAGAATTCGCATTACGTGAAAGAAATGATAATCTATATTGTACATAAAAAAAATTATGACTGGCTGAGGCACAAAAATGTTTCGGAGACATTTTATTTATTATGCATATATTTTTTTATGCAGATTTATTTTCAATAAATGATAATATACCTGAATTATTTCATCATAATAATATTTATTTTTATTTCATAAATAGCATGATAAAAAAAAAGTGTTCACCTATGTCACATCAGAACTGCGCGCCACTGAATAAATACAGCAAAACGCACGAAATTCACTCAAAATATGTCAATATTTACTTACCGTTTTTGGCGTTGTAAGTAAACTTTTCAACTTCCTGTATGACTTATCTTTTTCCTTTCTCTATTTTCTTTACATTTTTTAACATTAAAATCTTGATCACTCATTATGAATCAGTTTAAATTGCAATTATTTAAGAGAACCCAGAACGCCAAACTCACCAGATAAGAACAATTTTGTACCGGCGGCCATATTGATTTTTTGAAAATACTGGACTCTTATTGGTTGGTTGTGTTATAGGGGACATTGAAAGGGACATTAAGTGATATAGTGGGATTCGTTTCTCAACCTCGTTTTATTTATTTTTTTCTGAAAAAATGGTGAATGTTTTCAAGTAAACAATTTTCTAAAGTTATAGACAATTCGATTACGAATCCAACGACATATATAACTCAATTTTTGTTAAAATGTGTTATAGCGGATTTCGTAACTCAGCGACACATTGACTTGTTATCACATCTGTCAAAATCATCATCATCGCACTATCAAGGTTTTTACTTCAACGACTCATTGTTGTCATCTTCACATTGTACTATGTATTTAATAGTAGGTACAGGGGTATTTCAGAGATGCATAGATTTGGTAGAGGTAGGGACTGCATAGAACCTCTAAAAATTTATATAAATGTGTAAATAATAGAAATAACCCAAACTTTAGTGAAGGACATGTATTTTACACCTACGAGAAGCAACTCGTACAAGACTGCCAAATGTGGTATTCAACGCTCTCATCAACCTATTTAAAGAAGAGTGTATTGTGTTGTGAGAGGGTTGAATACATTGCCAGGAATCTAAATAAGATTATACTACCACTATACTATCACCGTATATCCCATAAGTGGGGTAGCCAGCAGACCAGGACCAGGTGCATATAATAAGCTTTCAGGCTGTCCTCTTCGTCAACAAAAATTTAAGACGTTTAGATGGGTGGTAACCTAATCGCTGAATTCAATATGTAAAATGTCTATGTTTTTCGAATACCTGTCTTTTAATGGACACTTGAAAACTTACGAAAAGAGTAGGAGACCAATTTTTTGGCGGGTACTCCACGGAATTAAGTAAGATTATACTGGTGTAAATTGAAATAATGAAGGGTCAGTTTTTTTGACAAACATGGAGATTGAGACATTAATTTCCTATTAACTACTAAGTATTAATAAGTATCTGACTCCTTTTGAAGGAATATTATATTTAACATAACGACACAAAATTTTATTTTTATTGTCTACCTATGTAAAATTCAATTACTAAATACAGAAGTATGAGATTATAAATGAAAAACCATTTCAATTATTTTTTAGATAAAATTTCAGATTTGTAAAATGTTACTGTTACTGTAAAATGTGGATTTTTTTATTTAATATTGGTAATATTTGAATATTTACAAAGATTTCACTTACGTAATAAGTGCTTTGGTATGAGAGTTAATAATCTAAGAGCGATCTTCTAGGTCCGCGGGCGGCAAAAAACTGAAGAGTTGTATTGCTCAGTAGATTAAAAATTGTTAATTGGTGACAATTACGATAAGGACCAATGATGTTGATTGTGCTAATTTAGCCTTATCATTCTTAAAAGTCTCTTTTCATTCACTTTTTTTTTTAGTTATCTTTACATGTAGCATCAGTCGTCGCTACAAAATCATTAATACAGCGAAATCTTTGTTAGTTTCTAAAATAATTATGCATATTCTATTAAACTCCCCTTTCACGACACAAGCTTTTAGTAGCTTACTGTGAAAGGTGTATAAGGTTTATAACAAACAAAACCCAGATATATCTTTTTTATTTAAAAAAAAAAAAAAAAAATTTAGAAACATGCATCGTTATTGAAAGTTTTCATAAAGGGTGTTTATTTTTCCTGTTATTTGTTCAACAAAGGTGTCGTCTATTGAGGGCATGTAGACATGCACCTGAACGAACTAAATCAGTGGTTCCCAAACTTTTAATTTCGCGTACCACACACGAAATTATAAATCAGTAGCGTACCACTAAACTAGAACTCGATGGTAAAGGATTTCGATCATCATCTTGAATCACTGAACAATTTAATGGGCATGGCTGCTTGCGTACCACCTTAATAATTGTCGCGTACCATAGTTTGGGAAACACTGAATTAAAGTATATAATAATTATGTGGGGATTGGGTTTCTGTGAATAATAATCTTTTGCAACATCATTTGCATCGACACTGACTTCCTCTTTGATAGTCTTTAGTACACATTTGCATATTCCCACATTCAATAGTTATTATTATGTAGACATATTGTTTTTATTGTATCTATGTATTTGCATACGTGCCATTGATAAAACTTTTATTGTTATTATTAATTGTCTTGCAGTGTTAAGGTCTGACCACAATATTGATGGATCCTTGACTCATTTTGAACAAGCTCTTCTTCGATTTTCATTTTTACATCTTTAAACTATGATTAACTCTCATTAATAATGTATTTGTGATGTTTGTCTTCAGCCGTTTTTCCAATGTTGGATGTAGGTCCCTTCCTGATTTCTTTCTCGTCTCTTTTGTGGGTTACTTGCTTTATGGCAGCCTTGATCTTTTCACTACTGAATATGTTTGACTCTTGAGCTACATAAACCAAATGTTTTCTTATGATAAAATTAATAAAATAAAATAATCTTTATTGTACATTTTCACATGGTACAAATGGCGGGTATATAGCCTGCGGGCAATTTCTAACAACCAACCAGTAACTGTGTCATTAGCCTATATTTTTGAAATGCTCACATTTTTTTATTCTCCCATTTTGAAGGTTGCTGTTATTTAATTTTTACCATCGACTGGCATAATATCGTCAAACTATTTTTCTGAGGCTATCAGCATACTCCTCTTTTTTTACACCAAGTCTCATTTAAAGAGTCCTATGTGTTACACGCAGCATAGAAGATTATTATTATTATCATTGAAAAAACATCATATTCTACTTGGAACATTACAGCTTTCGTCCAATGCGATGCCGTTATGATGTGAATGAATTAATCAATGAAGTTGTCGCAAACTTTCGATAATTGCTCTTGATCCAAACGCGCCTGTCCTTGATAAGACAGTTGTGATACTAATTAATCTATTACACATATGTACGATATACTATATATTTGAACGATGTGTGTGCAGATGATTAGCATATTATTGTGTGCTGATCTCATTGAAGAGGTTTTATTGTAATCAGCTGTATTAGATGTTACATATTATCGTTATTGTATTGTTTCGTTGTTTTATTATTAGTAATGCGAAGTAAGTTATTGTTCTGCTCTCAATAGATGTGTCAACAACGTCTTGCACACAAAATTATTTTGCATATTGCACATGAAATAATAAAATTAATTTATTCGTACGTCATCCAGATTGAAGTGGCTGTTGGACCAACTGCATGTAATAGTCGTCCTCTCTGTGCCATGAAAAGTAACATTATCATATTCGCAAACTTAATTGCCGAATTCACGATGCTAATGGGGTGTTCACATTTGGCGAATATCGCCAGGCGAATTTCAAAATATATCGCCAGGCGAAAAAACAAACTTTGCCGGACATCCATTGATCGTCACACCTGTTCACACAGTCCACCGATATAGAAACGATCTGTCAGATGCGCTTTGATTTTGACACTGTTTTCAAAATGGCGGACGTCGAGATGGAGATCGCGAAGTGTTTATTTTTAGTTGAAAATGTTATAGTAGAGGTTATGTATTATTTTAATTAAGGAAACAAACGCCACAAACCATCAACAAAGATAACAGCTGTCACGAAGCGGGAAACATTATAAAATTTATAGGTTATAATTTTTTACCATAGATACGAACGCCGCGCACATCTGCGCATGCGCGAATCGTTCAATCGGCCGAAAAAGTTGGAAGGTGGTCAACCCGAGACGATATCGTTTCTACTGGTTTTTATCGTTTCAGCCTAGCTGTCATTTAGTTCACACGGTTCAAATGGCTGGCGATATTTTGGTGCCTGGCGATATTCGCCAAAGTGAGAACACCACGATGTTTTACGAATACCTGCCTTTTACAGGGCTCTGTAAAATTTACAGAAAAGATTGAGAAACCTATAATTTATATCAAACGTAACAAGTGCTTGTTTATCGTAATTTCAATTTTAGATCTTGTACCCAATTTAAAGCTGGGTTTGTAACACTTGAATACTTGGGTGGGAAAGTGTCCCATTACTAGCTTAGTTAGGGATCACAGTGGAAATTATTTCGAGGTATCCGCGAATTTGTATTATTAACCCGCATTTAACTATATGCATCAACGTAAGCAAGTTAATACCTAGTTTAGTAGGTATTATAAGTGAGTATTTAGAATATTATATTAATTAGTAGTGGATTGTACCCACTGGCCCACTACCGAGTACCCATTTAATACAATAAGTAACGAATACTGATACTATAATACCTTTACATATTATGTAGCTAGGTACATGTACACGTGAGCGTGGTACACATTTGAAATAAGAACAACATCCCGAGAAGCCTTCCATTTCCCTTACTTCTTATTGGCCAGTTTAAATTTATTCGCGCACGCGCATCGTATTATTCAGAGATCACAAACCTGTGTCTACCTTCGAGGACATCTAATTATTATTTTTTTATTTGTTCAACGTTTGTTACTAATGCCTATATATTGCATTTTATTTTGTCGATCTTTCGAAAAACTTACCTTTTTTGTAGTCAAAAATACAATATATTTGAGAAAAAAAGATGCCAATCATAAAAATGTCTAGTCTTAATGAGGATGACCTATGTAACTTCATCAGATACAGAGCGTACAATTGGTGGACAAACCCATTCGCGAATGTTGCAATTATTACGTTAATATTAGTTTAATTCAGAAAATTATTTAATTTCGAGATATATATTAGCCAAAATACATTTCGAATAGTATTTTATAGGAAATTATGTTAGGTAGCATACAAGAAAATTCGATGGACCATAATATTCGAGCATAGCAAAGGGATCCATTTTTTTAAATAATATATCTAGCGAATGTACCAGACGTACTGTTATATCGATGAGGGTTCATTATTTTAGAATAGGTTTAATATATTTATTTGTCGTATGAATTGTTTATGAGCCCTGATTATTATTAAATTGAGTCGGTGGTAATTGCACGAAGCGCCCTCCAGACAGTGATGTACCTACTATCTACCCAATACAGCCGACTTAATACTATTTCATACCGTCCATGCTCCATTCTATAGTCCGTTTCCCTTGATCGTGTTGCCGGTCTGTTCGTTACTCAACTGCCAAGCTAACCATCCAACCACCTGCATTTTATTTTATTGTATTACCACCTATTCTCTGCTGTATTATTAGCCAGAACCGTGACTATATTATATTCCGGTACTATACACACTTCAGTCGTTTTGCAACATTCGGCGGAATAACTTCGTGCATTTACACCGCTCACACCAAGATTATTAAAAAAAAGTTATAGAGAATAAAGTGTGATAAAAAAATAATTTTAGTACAAAACCGATAGTGTTCCATACAGTTACTCGGTATTGGAGGACGATTGTGTGAGAAGCAGTTTGATTATAGATATTACCTATTATTGCAATAGTGTATATGTGGTGTAGTGTATGTTTGAACGTCGACAGGTGCGAAACAACGACTCGCGACGGTTAAAGTTTCCTACCGGTGTTTTGAAATATAGTATTTTTGTTGTTTGTTCCTTACACGAACACCCTACTGCTAAAAATATCTGTTGAATAAGTTTTAAACAGGATAATATTGTTATAAATCGGCAAGATGGTCGCAGGAGGGAAACAGGTAAAATATTATTATTATATCTTATTGAATGTGTGTCTATAGCACCCATATTGTGTGTGAGTCTGCGACTGTATGATTATTACACTGATATTGCACAAATTTATGTTGCAAGATTGTAAGATGATCATTGGACTCGGTTCCAAAATGATGTGTGGGTTCAAGATTAATGAGTCGTTCTTGCATAATAGTTTGGACTTTGGTAAACCAACTTGTCAATGATTACTATTAGATATTGTGTCTTTCGGTTTCTTAATTAATCTGCCCCTTCAGTTTCATTACTGTTTCGATTGTCTGGTTGATTTCAGATATGTTAGTGCTTAATAATTCTTTATTTTGTTTGATATAATCGTTTTAAGTGTATTTTATTACTTGTTTTTGGTCAATTCAAAGTAAGTTAAGAAACATATCTTATTTTACCCTAAATTCCGACATAACTATATCTAGTGATAATTATATCAATAGTTATAAGTTCAATATTATTTACAGTACATCCGACCGTTAGTAGATATTTAGTGAGCTTTCTTGATTCCACTATTTCGTCCTACTGGTGACCATCTGTCTACATCCTTTGAAACCGGCAGCTGCTGTCTTTCTACTTATTTTATATTTCTGCATAATTCTGAATCATTTATATTTATTTTTCAATATAGCGACTAGTGTTGTAATGGTTATGCAAGCCTCTGAACGATTTTTTATGCCACACAGTGATAATAATTTAAATGATATGATTATTTGTACAATGTGATAAGAGTCTTGGCATGATCTCATATTATAACGCTCGCTTCTCGTCGTATTGTGTACTTATTTAATTGTTATCTTAAAGTCTGTTATTTTCTCTGATAATGCCTTACAATGCTATTACATTACACATTATTACTGCACGCTCCATTATTATATTAGATACTATGTACTATTCATTCTATATATTTCAGTGTCATATTATTATGTTGTGTGCATACTACGAGTATGTGTCTGTCTATCTAGTTAGCCATTTATTGTAACTGCTTTACTGGTTGTCTTATATTATATTCAATTTTTGCGTGCCGAGAATATTATAGAGATTAGATATTCATTGTTTTCTAATTGAATAACAATTAGATAGATCTGTACGATTTGCTTCTTCTTTATATTATTTCGAATTGTCGACCATTACGTACTCACATGACCGAGATTTTATTCCACGTATTTAATCATTTTATTACAAAAGTTTTCTCATCGAATCTTCAATAATCGTTATTCGATTTGTTCCTTATCGAATTCGCTTTTGACCGTTCGGAATAGTCATGTCGTCATACAGACGTATAAAAACTATCGATTCTAGATTGTTGTTCATTTTCATGTGCTAGATTTATAAGAACATCACGTTTTTCTCATCCTGGGATTCTGTTTGGCGCTTTTTATATGAATGATGTCATTGAGATGTTTAGTTTTACAATATATACTACAGTACCTATACTTCATGGGTGACGTACTATGTTAGTGTCGAGTCGATAAATTACTGGAATACTTACATCACGATTTGATTGGTACAAAATCATAGCAAAAAAATATAATATTATCCTTCGGGGCCTTTTCATGCTCTATGTTCATGATGATTGTTCGTCTTTATTTGTGTAAATTGCAACTATTTAGGTCTGGGTGTATAAATATTATTCTCTTGGTTTTAAAATATATTTTTTTTGCTTTTTTTATCTAAGCAAAGTGGCCACGTAACTTAAGAATCGATGTTGGCAATACTGCTTCTGATTTAATAGCGATTTTTCCTCGTTGTCGAAATAATACGAACGTCTCTGTACTTTACATTGACATCAGAGTCTTCTTTTTCATCATCTCGATATTATTAATCCGTGAATATTATTAAATATAACCTTTGCTTACCGGTTCTAGAATAATATGTATATTCTAAGACACCGACCACATCATCGTAACGATATTATAGAAATATGCATAAATATTATACATTAAGTACTTGTACCCGCATTAGTAGATACATATGTACAATGTACTGAAAAGCTATTTTATTATTTTCCACATACAGTTTTATGTCAATTATTATTGTGATCATCATTACGATATACGTAGGCTTATTATTATATTGTTACCTTCATCGCAGTAATTTAACTTAATATTCTAAATAATGTGTTTTGAATTGTAAACGTTTCCTGGGTTGTTCGTACCAACTGCAACACTAAAGGTTTCAAATCTATATTTTTCTGCAAAATCCCAAACATTTGGGGCGTTCATCGTCTTTTCATAATTGGAAACATTGAGTTCGCGCTCTTTTAAAAACATGATCCATTTTCCTTTTTGCATCATGTCGGTTTCCTTCAACGTAGGCAATCGCATCTCTAACCCCTGCGATGCTAAAAAGTTTCTCCACTCATAATTGACAGTTGCCCAATGTTGAAAGTTAAAAACATTTCCCATTTAAAATTTTCAAATTGCAATCCGTTCATAACTGATATTCGTTTTATTGATTATATTTTCTTGTTATCTTTTTGGGAATTTCAACTCAAAGTTTACTCATACTAATTAATAAATAGTATCAAATCGTCAATTTTCAACTTATACATGTCAATAGCGACAGACGTCAACTCTATCTTCAAATCTTATTGATGAGAGTTGGTTCTATCAAAAATTGTTAATCATATGATATATTTATTTAATTCATTACTTATAGATAAGACTAATATTTGTATAGTCTTTTAAAAATCTTAGCAGAAAAAAGTTACTGCCAATGTTTTGTACTGTGTGATTCCATTGTGAAGGTTAAGCTCTTTTTTCGTTGGTTCATATTTTATATGTACATGTTTGTATTCTCTTGGCTTATTGATTCCGAATTTCTATATATCATGACTACACGTATTTCGGATTGAATATGCATCACGATGACAGTTTTTCAGTTGATTACTCTTTATGTCCTACAACTATTCTATATGGACAATTCACACACATCGAACTAGTCCCAAACTGACATATTATGAAGCTTGCATTATGCGTACTAATGCGATGATACATTATAAACATTGCAACTTATACAAAAATGCAGCACCAAAACCTAGGACGTTTTGAAAAAGAGCATTCTTAATTTTCTCTAGTGCCTCAAATTAGGTATTTTTGATTGACGTTTGTTTCAATCCGTGATTTTTTCCATGTCGCCTGGGCGTCAATCTTCAGCAGTAGCTGTGTTCTCTATTTAGCACATAATACGAATGTTTTATGTATTTATTAGGCATGTCACGCGTGGTATTTACACTTTCTCTATTTATAATCAATTCACATATTGCGTTATCGCAGCCGCTAGTATTATTTAACACATCAACACTCGTACATATTCCTATCAAATCGTTATCCAAGTACGTGCCTTTGAAATAAAAATAAAAGTCATTTCAAAATTGCATTATGTCATAGGAACGTAATAAACGGTAATGTTTATACATTTGCGGTTGATAAGTATAAATAATAATTCTTCCAAGTTGACCACGCAGAATTAATATTTTCAATTGTTTTTGGTACTGTAGATAATTTCTTCTGATAATGAATTGACCCTTGGTATGTGAGTCGGACTGTGGTTAACTCTTAAGAGGTCTGCTGATCACTATCTTACCATTAGTGTTTCTGGTGCCCCTTGACTCAATGTCGAGGGATACACTGCTTCACGTAGCGCTGCGTTTCCTCCTGATAAGTCAGTAATCGAAATTGATGATGTGACGCATCGTCTAAAGATTAGGATCAAGATAGGCACTTGAAATCGACAGATTGAATGGTGTGATTGTGAAGCAGGTTTTTGGAGGTTCTGTCCTGCTGAAAGTTGGGACTCTACCAGACCTATCTAAGACAGGGAGTGTTTCCAAAAATATCGAAGAGAGGCTTGCTCAGCGTATAGACTTATCACCTTAATGCCATCCTTCGGCAAAATACTAGGTATCTTGGCGAGGAATCTGCTTTCTGGTATCCTTTCGCCGGGGGATCCAAAGCAGTGGTTTCAGCCTGGGTTTATCCTCGGGGCACGTCATGGATGCCTACATAAAATGTGGGGATGATACTATGAAGAAGAATATTTTGAAAATGAATGCCCAATTTATTATTTGTTTGCTCGTGTTGGACTTGGGTTCCTCTCCAGTACTTGACTAATTACATAGCAGTTGGTTACTAGGCGTCAAAAATATCTTCAATTATGCATGTGACTAGACCCGGAGAGACAAGAACGACACTTAAGTGAACGTTCAATTAAAAGTTAAAGTACTTGTTCTTGACAGAATAATATAATACTTTCTCGCGTAAAATGAACCCTCGAAGAATCGAACACATTTTTTTATATAATTTATACAAATATTTTCTTCTCGTCTCGACGCAATTTGAAATTCCACACGCCGTTGTCACGTATTCCCAGAGATTCTGAGTGGCATTCCCTGCAATGTTGTAGCTATTCAAAGTATTTTGGCTTATAGAGAAGTGAATCATTACCATTTAGCCTTATTTAGCAAAACATCTATCATTCCGATCTGTACTATTGTTATTATTTGTACGTGTTTTGAATTGTGTATGTGTTTTTTATCCTTTCATTTCTCTGACAGGTATTATTGTTTGGTTCTTGTATCCCATTAATTTTTATGTATGTCATGGTCTATTGACTCCAACGTATGCATCCTATTTTGTTATTATGGATTCGGAAGTTTAATTACGTTTTGGTCTTTTGTTATTTGTTATTTTTTTAAGTTACATACGAATATACATTTTGTATTCAGCGTGAGTTATTTGTTTTATCTATTTATTTATCTATCATCTAGAAAAATAAATAGACGATCGAAGTATGTTTGTAATTATTTACATAATTGCTTTACTTTTAGTTCCGTTTCATCTAATTTGATAAGATGTAAAGAAATGTTTATTTAAGTTCGGATTTGAGTTTTAAGGATATTTATAGCGATTCGTAATGTTTCGTATTATACCTATCTATTTATTTAGTATTTAAAATGGATTTGTAATTGATTTTAATGTCGCCATGTTTGATTGCGTAACGCTGATTATGGCTTAGCGTAATATTATCTTTGATAAAAAGGTTTGTAATATTCCAAATATATTTGATAAAATTTGCCTAGTTATCATACATTCATGAATAATGTTGACTTTGAAAGTGAATTGCTTGTGACGTAAAAAATACTGTAAAGGTTCGCGGATTGCATTATTGCTGCATTGTGCGAATCTTGTGAGACCTTGCTCTATCGGCCTTACTTTTAAAATTTAGACTTGTAGATCTGTTAATATGCTAATTATTTTATCTTTGAATCATAATATTTTCAAGAAACATATCATTGGAATACTACGAGTATTACCAACACTCTTTGTGTCTATTATTTAGAAACACGGTCTTTCACTTATATTTTTATATCTTTGTTTCGAATAGACCGAATGTAATAACCACCATGTAACTCGCTGTACTTTGTCAGACTTCCTTGCTTGTGACCTGTTTTCACTCTTCTTTCCCGTTCTAGTATCCAATTTCAAATCTTTATTAGTCCATCTGGGGTCATCATTTCTGGCTGTGAGACCAGTCCAGAATTGGTTACATATTAACGGCAGAGATTCATTGGAATATACGAATCTTGATTTGAGATTTTAGTACATATTATTTAATCTCTGTTGCAATTTTTTAACCAATCTTTCGTATTATAACGACTATGTGCCTACATAGTAATAAAGTGTATCGTGCCATACCGTCTCATCATGTTGTCTAGTAATATAATGGCGTCCATAAGTGTGTGTTGTTATTACATAATGTAATTACATTAATTTAGTTAACCCACGTGGTTAATATATTATAACGATTTATTTGTCCGCGTTGGTCTACTCCACACGTTACCCGGTACATACACCATTTTGCCAAAACGTGTCCAGTAATGTAATTATGTAGTATCAACACAATATTATTTCCGAATGGAACTTCGGTTCAGTTCGTAATGAGGACTTGTTTAGTCTGTAATGACGACTGCCTTTGATTGTATGTCGATATAATTATATTTGCCATGATTGAATACTTTCATTATCTTATTCCTTTTTATTGTTGTATTCAGATACTTGTCTGTAATTCGTATATTCATTGTGAAACTGCTACATTTATTTATATTCTTCGAAACTATTTCTAGTCTTTTTCTTTTTTTTTTTTTAATAGGTCTTGATTTCTAATAAACTCAAATTGTTTTTCTAATACTCACTGTAAGCAGTGTGCTTGTTTCATGAAAGTAGATAATGTTGCCAGCAGGAGGATTTGAACTGAATATCCGCATATTTTCATTTTGGAGTTGGAGTTCTTTTAAGTCTTGGATTTTGACATACAATTTCTTTTTTTTTATTCGATCTAGGTTCTTATGCAACTGATGATATTGATTATGATAACTGTCTTTATTGAAGCAACATCCTTTTCAAAGTGTTCTATTTCTTTCCATCTGCCTAGTGAGCAAGTTTGTCGTTGCAAAAGATGACACATGTTTCGACCAGTCTGTCCCGTTTAGCTGTTCACATAATACTATATAAATCATCATAATATTATTGTGTGTTGTACATCGAAGTCTTGTTTGTTACCAATGGTGTATATTTTATACTCCTTATCCTTATACATGATGCCAAGTAATGATGTCATCCCTAAATGGCGGTTGGGAAGAGCGTCGTCATTGTTTTCACGCTAACTTCGATCGTCTGGTTTTGATTTTAATATGTTTACGTCTCAATCTGCGTGGGAGAGAGAGAATATATTGTACTATACCTCCGTATATTACAATTTATCATTTATCTGCTCCATTATTATTCTGATTTATTTATTTTAAGATCGATGAATTAGTTTCATTTTCTCGTTATACTCCTAATGTCTCATGGCCTTGAGGTTGGACTCGTTATCACAGTGTGTTCCCATACCAATATTTTTTCATATTGTTTCTACGATTCTTTAATACATTTTAATTAATTTTCAGCTCCTTTAGACTTTTAAATTACGATGTGGGCAGTGTAAAATTGCTACATAAATGCTCCAAAGTAGGGGTGGGCAAAAAAACAGTCAATCGCAAGCGATTTTATAGTCAGTCGGGCGCATTTAAAAAAAAAGTGAAAATAAAGTCCTAAATTGTTTCATTAATTCTTTTAGTTTGAGGCGCGAAAATATTCATTTAATTGTATATCTAAGTACGTATATTCATATAAATTTTGAATGTTTCATTCTTTCATTCTCACTTTATAAGTGATTAAGGGTAGGTACGTAATGGATGAATATTATATTTTTGTACGCATAATTATATGAACAATTACAGAAAATAGTCCATGCATATTGAGAGTATAATATAAGTCAAGTGTTTTTATATTTTATCTTGCTGTACCTATCTACTGTCTCGAATTAAGCCTTTAATAGCCTGACAAGTTATCTAATGACAGTACCTACACGTTGATCCATCATTGTTATTATTTCGTGGGCTCAATACTAAAACTAACTACAACTACCTAACTACACCATCACGGCATATCCCACAAGTGGGGTAGCCAGCAGATCAGCTGCATGTAAGAAACATGCAAACTGTCCTCTTCGTGCCAATATAAAATCAAGACATTCAGGATGGGTGGCAAACCTCATCGCTGAATTTAAGATGTATAATGTCTTAATTTTTTCGAACACCTGCCTTTTACAGGACACTCGAAAACTTACGCAGAAGAGTGGGAGACCAATTCTTTACCGGGTGCTCCACGGGATAATAGATACTAGAACTAGACATCTCAAAATTTGATCGTTTTGAATTATATATTCCCAATGTTTGCCTTTAATGTTTTGAATAATTTCTAGTAATAATTATGAATTAAGTGTCTTCGTTGTACTGTAATCAAAGTGTTTCAATAATAATATATATAACGTATCAATTACTATCCTTCTGAGTGTAATGTCATGATCTATCCATTACCTCAAAACTATTGATTTTGAGTTGTCTAGTTATAGTATTGAGCCCACGATATTATGTATTAGACCAGTATAATCAATCACACGCAACATTGTTTTGTTGTTATTTTATTAACCTATTTAATTTTGTGTCCCCTAGCGAATATTGTTACAAACAATAGTCCTATCATCATTATTATAATAATGTGCATATCGGTTCGGGTCCGTAATAGTAGTAGTAGTAGTAATAGCAGAAAAAAAAACAATTTAATCATCGAAACAATTGTTCAAGAGCAGAAATAATCCAAGGTCTATGAAAATCCTATCATAAGTAGATACTTGATTGACAATAGTATGTTTCATCGCATATTAGTCAAAGTTTACTGCGCACAATAATATGTGTATAATCAATTTCTAATACTTATAAATTTAATAATACTCTCCTCTCTTTGGTACTACGCACATCATGATTGTGTGTATGACACTGTTATTGATGGAGAACTGATAAGCACCGCTGCTAGGCTAGGATTGTCCACAGCACAGCGGATGTTGCGGTATCTCACTTGGTAGTCCAATACACGTAACAACAAACACACCTTGTTACTTAACCGTGTAACGGATGCGGTCACGACAATAACCTGCTGGGTATAGTGCAGAAGGTGCCTTCCCATTTCTTGTTATAAAACATACTTGCCAATTGGAAATCACCTAGCTCGCATTTTAAAAAGATTCTGGAACCTGACCACACAGCTCTTCTTAAATACCTTACCTGGTAGCCATAATTCCATAACATTTTTGAAAACTGACCTTCTATGTTTCTATCTATGCTGTCGTGTGAATTCATGACAACAAGTGGGATAGTCGTCCTGCATGTAGTAAACATATTTCCAAGTGATTTTTGTGGACTGGTTCTTATTTATTCGTAAACTTTGAAGTTTTTGTGATATATAAATTTGCTCAAATCATTATTTGTAATTACTCAACAACCAATTTTTTTTAAACAAAATTGCTATACAAGTCATCGTATTTTCACACTACGTATTTAGCTTAATTTGTATTTAGAACAATATTTGTTTTCACGTGCACACAAATTGCGATTTTCTACTATTAACTTACAGTAGAACAATGGTTTCCTACTATTCACGATATTCGATTATTCGTGCTATTGTCGTCGGCAACAGCAGCCACTGGTGGGAATAGAATCAATCAAATCACAATGGAAGTCCAAAACAATAAATTCATACTATGTATCATCACATCACATCACATCAATGTGGATGAATGGTATACTAATACTGAGGTCATCTGGTATACTCGTGTATGTAAAGCACCCACTTACTGGAATCCACAATAGATCATTTTTTTTATTGCATAGACTTATTAAGATGATGATTCATTAATCTTGAATGCTCTGTCTCTATGCAATGACAAAAGTTTTTTTTTTATTGTGTTGGTACTACATTGATTTCCATAGTTGTGCAAATTGAAACAAGAACAAGCCTTTTTGTTCTAGTGTAGGTTCAACAAACACGAGAGAGAGAAAGATGTGTTTTAATAATAATAATAATAATAAACTTTATTGTACAAAATATATGGATACAAATGATAAAGATACATGGTATAAACGAAACGTGTTTTGACTACTTAGTTTTGAAAACTTTGACTACTACTATCAATTTGAACGGTTTACAATTATTATCCACCTGGATATGTAGGGTATACAATACAAAAACAATATTTTATCTTGTATACCTACTACCTACATATCCAGGGAGAAAAAATCGAGCCAAAAATAATCGTATAAGTTATGAAGAAATTACCGATTTCTGAAAATCCAATTTGTGGCATATATGTACCTTTATGGCACCCGGTAAAGAATTGGTCTCCCACTCTTCTGCGTAAGTTTTCGAGTGTCCTGTAAACGGCAGGTGTTCGAAAAAAATAAGACATTTTACATCTTAAATTCAGCGTTGAGGTTTGCCACCCATCCTGAATGTCTTGATTTTATACTGGCACGAAGAGGACAGTTTGTATGTTTCTTACATGCAGCTGATCTGCTGGCTACTCCACTTGTGGGATATGCCGTGATGGTAACGTAACGTACCTTTATGGTACCTAGGTATAGAGGCATATTATTAAAAATCTCTGCAGGATGCTGTCAGAAAATGTTAAAGCTTTTTATGAATGATGTGAAGTTCTGTATATAGTTTTTATATGAAATCCAATGCTTATTATGTTGATTAGACTATTAATCTAAATGAATACATGATTGTAAGTGACAGGGAGGATGTTTTACGTGTCATAATACCATACTTTGTGATACATTCGCGGACTCTCCTTTTTAGTCATTTTAAAGATCATACTCGTGTTATGCTTTTGACCATAAAATGAATATAATATATTCATTTTATGTTTATTTTATTTTATATATATGTAATGCAAAGATGCAGTATGAAGTTGTATACAAACATAATATTTTCATTGTTGTAATGTAACCCACAAACTGACGATATTGTGTTTGACAATGCTCTTTGCGGTCCATTTTAAAGTTTAATATCTCTTATATTATAACGTAGCTTTTATTTTTATAAAAACAATACAATATATCTATTATTATACTCGGGGCACGGTTCTCAAACATTGGCATAGAAAAATTATCACACAATTATTTCTATAAGATTTAATTATGAAATTACACGAAAATTATTAAATTAAACTTAATATATTACCTACTATTATTATTCTTCGCATGCATGTGGAGTTGGTGGGTAATTACCGTTCTCATTACAGTGGTTGTATGAACGTACATACAATAAAGATACATGCAAAGACTGGAAGTCTGCTTCCCCGGCAATAATTTATTTGGGAATTTTGAGAGAGTCACGTTCAACTGTAATAATAATTATAATGCTTAGTGCAGTGCATTATGAGACTTGTAATTTGAATGATATAATTAGTGTCGTAATTTGTATGATATAACATTAACAGTAATTTGAATGATATAACAGATATAATTAGTGTCGACTACTACTACTAAGTACTACTTACATTATACTATTTGTGAGGTATGTGTGAATTTCCCACTCATCCAAGAGTTGAACTGTAAAGTGAGCCTTTGAACTGAAAAATATTCTTCTCGTTTTAGTCAAAACGTTTGTGAAATATGGTTTATAGTTTACATGTTCAGCTTGTGAATTGAATGCACACCATTCTTAGTTGTATTCAAAAACTCGTTTTAAATTAAAGTTTTCACTAGGATGAGTAGGTGCGAATTGAGTACAGGTAATAATGTTCAAACATTGTAAAACAATTATCACTGTTCAATATGTTACATCCATAAATGTGTGTATTTCTAGTCGATGTGTGTTTTTCTAGTCGATGTATCATGACCTTACCGGATTTAATAGTCAATCAGTGTGCAGCGGTGTACAATGAAATATGGAGTTATGAAAATCTTTTGGATGATTGAGAATGGTCAAACGCCTAAAATCACAACTCATACAATTTGATGAGGAAACATCGCCATGATGGAAATTACAATACAATATAAATATGAGAGAGCTGAAACGTAGGATATAATAATTATGTGGTTCAATGTCTGAAAAATCGTGATTACATATTTATCACCCAAGGATTATTAATAATAACACAATGTCAGACTAAAAAGTGGAAGACTAAAAAACTAAAATAAAATAAATTATATATGAGACGACTAAAAAACTAAAATAAATTATAATCAAAACAATCGAAATTAATCAATTTTGTATCATAAACAATACAAAGATAGGGTTGTCCGTATTAAGGTTTGGAATAATATTATTATGTCACGAATTTCTCATTAATGATTGCTGTACTCGTATATAAATGCTGGCAAGGTAGCAATGTCTTAATCGCTCAGGTGATATTAATTAACAACGAAACGACGAATTGTCGATTAGTACTTAGAGCCTAATATTTTTATTTTCCTGTCGTGTTTCACCAATATTGGAGTCTGTTTTATTTATTTATTTGTTTGGTCAATATTGCAATATGTAATAATAATAATAATAATAAACTTTATTGTACAAAATATATGGATACAAATGATGAAGATACATGGTATAAACGAATAATTTTGCACAATGGGCGAGTTTATCGCAGGGACGCGATATCTTCCAACTAACCCAATAAAATAATAAACAAATGGAAAAAGAAATATATATGTAAAAATAAAAATAATAATAAATCTTTAAGAACATAGAAACTAAAATATGTAATACATATTATTAAGTAGTTAAAAAAAATAAACTATAATAAATAATACATACATACAAATAGATACAAAAATAAATATTGTAAATATAATACATACATGAAAAAATTATTATAAGTGCGAAATGTAAAACAACACACATGTTGGGGAAGGAGGGGTTAAGGGGATGGACTGCTCATTGTGAATGAGTACACGAGAAGAAAGAAGAAAAAAAAAATGTATGTAAGGACGAATCTATGTAACGACAAAAATGACTAGTGACCATTGATCTTCCTCTTGAAAGTATTAAAAGACATACATGTTCGGGTTTTTGATGGAAGCTGGTTCCATAATCTGGCACCATGGACTGCAAAAGAGTCTGTGTAACAACTTGAATGATGGGGCGGGATGTACTATAATAGATATGCATTGATACGATTGATATGAGATAAATGTGGGTATTGTTAGAGTCAGAAATGGCTATTCTGTAAAACTGACCCATTTTAGAGAAGAAAATCTATGAACTTATAAAGCCACAAATTTTATGTCATAAAATTGTCTAAATAAAATCTGTTTAAATATTTACCTTAGTTTTTAAAGCATTTACTTTTTGGTTGAATCATATAGTAGACAAATAATTAGTTCTTTTCAATTTGATCATCTCTATAGTTTTCTATATTCCTCTTGTATTATAGATTTTGCTTCAAAACGCTTTGTCAAATGCAATATTGATGAGTTTTGTTGTTCGGTTAATTGAATTGTATTTTCAAATCGTGTTTCATTGTTTAGAGTTTTGTATTTGGTCATTGGAGGTACACAATATTATTATGTAGGCACTTTGAAGACAAGTTATTGTTAACTATGCTTTTATATGGAAATACTATTATGTTCTGTGTGTTCAGAGCAAACATTGTATCATTCACGTATTAATTAAATCTTCATGTTTATTGTGTTTATATTAAATCAAACATTGACTCTATACGAAGGTATCCTCAATGTGTTATTTACTTTTATTTGTCTCAGCCTCCGTCATTCACTCACATGACAATGTGAATTCCAATTAATTTTCTCGCTAGAACGAGCATTCCTTTATTTCAATTGTTTATTCGCGTTCTTTTATTTCATTTGTTGATTCGTATTCCTTTTTCTATTGGCACTTCTGCTTTCTTCTACACCCACTACATCTTGTCTGGTTTTCCTATTGTTTTTTATTTCTTTTCTGTATTTTTCGTTCCCAATCGATATATTATTTGCTCCGGTATAGAATAAGTCTCCCACCCTTTTCTGTTAATGTACGAGTATTCTGTTAATGTAAGAAACAGGTAATCGTAAAACAATACATTTAAGTCATTCAGTCGAGGTGGTACGCCGCACATCCTGAATGTCTTAAATTTTATTGGCACAACTTGCATTTTTATTACATGTAGTTGATCCGCTGGCTACCCCACTTATGACAGATGCTTTGAATGTATGTTTTTTTTATCAAGTGCCTTTAACATTTTCTCTTGTATTGTCTTTATTTTACTTATTTTTTCTAAACTTAATTCTTCTGATTCTCCAGCGTTCTCGCTATGGCTCTGCTTGTCCTGAACAATTATAAGTACCTATACATTTCAGCGAAATAGGAATTTGCCGTCTATTTCATCACATACCTACTATTATATCATTTGATTTTCGACTATGTCCATATGTTATAATATCGACTGTTAGATAACTTCTTGGATCACACAGCAAGATTATTGTTATTTAATTCATATTAATAACATCACGGCTTATTAATTTTTATTACGTCCACGCTTCGTACATCACTGCGGTAAGGTAAGCCACGAAGTATAAAAAATATGGAGATTAAAATGACTTAAAACCGATTGACACGATGGTATATCTAGCACACGACTTAGAATGAATTATTGAGCACAAATAGCTTTATTGGTTTCTACATTCAAAAATGGGATTCAAAAATATTTTTATACACCATTTCTTTACCAACAGACATACAACATTCAAGTATATGCGAACCTACCTCACTTTACTTGGCCCTTAAGCGCTGCTCTCTCGGGAGCGCAGGGCAGAAACCAATTCCCTCCGTTCAGTGTCTCTGCGCTAATTAGTAACTTTTTCCCACGACGAACCTATATTAGAGTTTTACTTAGTTCTGATTTCATTGTTTGGATGAGACCAGTCGCCGCTTCAGGACTCCCTTATAGTTATTTATTACAAACATATTAACAGTTAATATACCTATTTACGATTTGTAGTCTCTGCAATACAGGAAAGACGATGGTCTTAGATGAGCAATGTTTTGAGAATGTCCATTGATACTTAGCCAAAGAGAGCACTATTCTTTCGTCCACACGAGTTCTGACGGCTCGGTCGACCTTCTTTCACAATAATTATATCGTTCCCATCATCAGAGTGATAGGAATGTCGTAGGAAGATGTGACTCATTTGGGACAAAGACGCTCTGAATGGAGAAGGCTGGTTTCTGAACTTTACTCCCGAGAGGAGCGTTGAAGGGCGAGATGATGACGGTGATGGTATAGATAGTTTAAAGATGCTTCCAAATTACAATACCTGTAATAATGATCCCAGTAGACTATAATAATATCGAGGTGAAGAGTACAATAAAGTTAAGAATAATTCGTCTTATCGCCACTTTTCCTTGGGTATCATTATTTTATCTGTAGGAATACAAGAACAATTAGCAGTACATTATGATAATATGAGTGTATTATACTGTGTGTTTCATCTAATTTATTTATAGACTGATTCGTATAATCTATGTTATGTATTAGGTATGGATATCTACACTGATAATAATAAAGTATTATTAGATAATATTATTTACTTATCTTGCATATATTCAGTCTTACTGTCTTACTTACGAACAAGGAATAACTGCTGTATCCCAATTATTAGACTTAAAAAAGTGACACATCATTCACAATCGTTGATTAACTTTGATCCGACTTTATGTCTCGGCTGAAAATTATTCTTTACAAATAAAACATATATTCATGCGATCTTTTATACACGTACGCCGACTAATTTTTCTCAACATGCGCCTGTATTTGAGAATTGTTCTTATTTTCACAGATGCCTGCGCTTTCTCACGCCCCCTCATCGAAGTGCACCGTACACTCTACAATCTTTACATAGCACCGGCTACTTTCCTTCTTTTATGTTCCATCCTTCGCATACAAACTTCCAAAATTTAACTACTTGCCCCACCCGTTCATCGTTAACCTTTAATGCACAAATCGTTCTTTCGTTCTCTCTTTCAAACACTAATACTTTCGTCTTTCCAACATTCATTTTAAACTGTTCGAATTACAACTATCATACCCACACGATACAATCTCTTCTATGTATTATATCTCTTATAATATACATGTAAATCCTTGAAAATTTTATAATTTTCTTATGACTGTGGCAAGTACACATCATTAACATACACACATATAGGGGAAGTTGTATACCCTAGGGACACTTTTTTTCAAAGTTGTACTATTTGTTTATAACACAATGAATCTGACATATTATGATTAACATCGATACACTTATTAAACTTCTTTATAAATAAGAGGTCAAAACGAATTAATCCGTAGTTGAATTGAAAATACAAGTAAAATAAAAAAAGTGTCCCTAGGTAAAACCAAGGGAACCTCGCATGTACCTAGGGACAAGTACTGACGTACCTAGGGACAACATATGTACCTAGGGACAGTAAACTATTTTCACCATTTTCTTGGGAAATTAAATATGTTTTTTGTAATAAAATAAATACAAAATGTAATCGAGAATTTACTTTTAATATTCAAATAAAAATAAAAAACGGAGAGGTTTCATTAACTGAAAAAAGTAGGTATAATATATAAAAGAAATCCTTATGATATTATATAATTATATTTTATAAACATAAATAAATATAATAAAGAAACAATTAAAAATATCCACTTTCTTTGAAAATTCAACAATGTTGAAAAAGTAAGATGGTCTTTTTTTTTTTAAAAAATATATATCTGGGTTTTGTTTATTATAAACCCTAATACAATCTTATACACCTTTCACAGTAAGCTACTAAAAGCTTGTGTCGTGAAAGGGTAGTTTGCCTGCACCTGGTATCGAACCTCCAGGTTACCAACGAACTTTACGAGGAATACTTTTGAAACATCATATCGCGATGTTGGAGATTTACTACGCGTCATCTATGGAAATAATAATAAAAAAATAATATAATCGAAATTTTAAAACGATGAATGTTAATTACACTTTATAGCATCGCACATACAAAAAAAATATAGCACGAAGAGGACAAACTGTGTGTTCATTACATGCAGTCGTCCACTCACCACTGGCTACCCCACTCTTTAATGAAAAAGTAAAATGATGTACCTAGGGACGTCCCGAGGTACAATTTCACTGAGTGTCCCTTGGTACAACATGAGACTTGTTTTGTGAAAAACTGTCACACGTTTTTTATTTACATATTTGAATCATTTAAAACTACAAGAAAGTGATAACAATTGCAAACATCACAATATAATTCTATTGTAGAGTATTTAAAAGTGGAAATGTACTTACGGTTTACTTGGAAAGATCCACCAAAATATTTACTTTAGTGATGAAAAAACAACAATTTTCAATCGTGTCACTATAATCGCGCCAAATGCGATATGAATAATGTAACCATATGAAACGCAATGTAGCCACTCTAAAAAATATTTTTTCTTAATTTTCATACGCTTGGCTAAATTATTATGTCCCTGTCCCTAGGTACAAACTGTCCCTAGGGTATACAACTTCCCCTACATATTTAATTATAAGTTTGCAATTATCAGCATCACCATGTATTATAAAACAATAACTTTATTATTTAATCTTACATTGTTTTTAAATGACATCAGCCTGTTGTAGGCTAGGCTAAGTAGACAACAACACAATTCTCTTTGCAAATAGCCTAATCAAGGTAGTGTATAAAATATTATCTGGGTGGCAAATTGTTTCGTATTGATTCTTAATTAGTTTGATAATGAGAATCTTATTACTTATGGCTGATTAGCCCATCGTATTGTAATATTATTATTTTTTATGTCTGTCTTGTCTACTACCTCAACTACCTGTTTGTGTATCTGACAAATAAATACAAGATGTAGATGAATGTGCGTGAAGATGTTCTGAAGCTCATAAGATTACATAGACAATAAGACCCAACTACTTAAAGTTCCAGGTAGGAGGTCCAGAAGATGGGCCAAAATAAAGAACGTAGATCCCACTATCACGTGAGAGTAATAATTGCTCAATTAAGAAGAAGGATGTGCGCATCTTTCTCTAAATATATGTATGAAAAATGACGAGTTTTGGGGTCCAAGATGAGAAGATTCGTTCTTTTTAATTTTGTTCGACAATTTTGAAATGCCTTATTAAAACGTATGCCATCTCGGATTAGTAGATAAATTATCAAATAATACTTATTTTAATAAATCAAATGTTTTTGTGTTAACACTTTGGAAATTCATTATAATTAAAATGATTTTAAAACACTGTATAATTTATTATTATTATTATTATACCATCACGGCACATCCCACAAGTGGGGTAGCCAGCAGATCAGCTGCATGTAAGAAACATGCTAACTGTCCTCTCCGTGCCAATATAAAATCAAGACATTCAGGATGAGTGGCAAACCTCATCGCTGAATTTAAGATGTAAAGTGTCTCAATTTTTTCGAACACCTGCCTTTTACAGGACACTCGAAAACTTACGCAGAAGAGTATAAATAAATATTGTACTGTATAATTTCCAAATTAAATTTATTCACCTCAAACGTTTTCGCCAAGGCTTCTACTTGGCAAACACCCTCAACTCCGCCCTTTCTCCCCCACCTTCAAACTCCCCCCCACCCCTAGTATAAGTTAGTAATAGAAAACAGACTCACTACATATGAACTTAAACTAATTAGTCCTCCTGATGATGCCAAGTAGAAGCCTTGGCGAAAACGTTTGAGGTGGATAAATTTAATTTGGAAATTATACAGTGTTTTAAAATCATTTTAATAATTTTTATTTTATTTTAGAAACGGGTCGATGCAATAAAATATTATTCAAATTTGTTTATTCTGCGTTTGCCAAGCAAGTAAAATCACCTAGTCTGGACTCTTTACAAGTGGACGTACTATCTCGATAAATAAAAAACCTTAGATCTATCAATGATAATATTATGATAACTTGTTCGCTATTTGTTTCATGAATAAACATAATTTACTCACCTGGTTTCTCTCGTATGCAGATGACATTGTATACATTTAATAGTCGGATTGAGTAAATACCTACCTATGTATGTGCAAGTCGGATGTAGATTAGATATGTATTGTTTAGATAATAATATGTAGGTATGTTAGGAAGATGATTGGCAGAAACATGATCATTGTTAAATAATATTAGTCGCTACAGAAACTACTTTATGTCTCTCTATTTGTAACGTAATTTATTGTTGGTAGGTGCTTGTATCTACTATTGTTGGCCATCACGACATTTTCCACAATTAGAGTAAACAGCGGAATAAACATGAAACAACAATTTATTGTTATCCTGACGTACCTAATCATCCCAAAACAAGCCAGAAATCGTTACGAGGCACCATGAAAATTAGTAAATTTTTGGAGAAAATATAGTCCGGAATTGTAAAAAGTTGGAGAACTTGATGTTGGTTTACTAAAGTTTATGATTCCGTAGTTAATTTATCCCGTTTTGACAATACGAGCATATTAAATTCTGCCCAAGTTTTTCGCTCCTTTATAAAGAACAGCCACAAGTTTATGAGTGAAAAGGGTAGTTTGGTTAGATTTAAAATTATTTTACAATTTATTTAAGCTCATTGAATATGAGAATATTGAGCAGAAAAAAGATAGGTGTACTTTTAACTTAAACGTGTTCAAATTTTTTTTTTAAATTTTGTTGAGAACTTTAAAATCGCAGTATTCTTACATAAGGTTATAATATTTTTTCAAGATCTATGTTATGTATGTATAGCGGTAGTTATGTTACCTTGATCACCATCACGGTGAATTGTTTTAATGACTGTTGCAAAGATGATGATTGTATAGCCAGGCACCATCATTGCTACGATGTTGACATCTTGCTATCTACCTTGACTGATGTTGTATTATATACTATTTATTACACGTTTTCCAGCACGTGACAAGGCATCATCATCTATCTACCTGTATCAGATACCTATACAACTACATATTTACTACTACTGTTACTGACAAATTAATTGCTATTGCTAATATTTACTGAAGTTGTTACAAGACATTACATTTGTTTTTCTCTCTTATCAGATCTAAACCTATAACGTTTAACTTTACTACATCCTATATAAGCTTAGCACCCTAAGGACTATTACTTATCGACCGAAATGGCCGAATAGTTAGGACCTTGGTCTCCAAAACAATAGATCTCCAAGCTTTTCTATTTTGAGAAATTGATTACCAGTTGTCTTTAGCATTTAGCTCCTCTAGATCTCGGTTGTCGTTATCCAATAGCCTTTAACTTGATTTGTCTAACGGTCATCTGCTCTGGGAAATATCTTGCAGAATACATTTAATAGACCTGTCTTCTTCGGAACTGACGATGTGGCCAATCTATGCCAATCTTCGCTACCTGATCTCACTTGTGTTGAAAGGTTGGTGTGTTATGAAGCGAATCTCTAAGAACTTTTATATTTAATAAGAATTATAATTACTGTACATATTATAGATGTCAGCAAACACCAGATATTTTTTTTTGTTTATTATATCAAATACATTCTTATTTCTTCTATATAATATTACGATATGATTCCATTTGCTTATTAACTTCATTGGTTGTACAATCGTCCAACCTGTTCAACAATTCTGTATGAATTCTATTGTTTTATCTGAACAAGTAGTTAGTTATCTATTTAAATCATCTTTATCTTTAATATTATCTGTAGGGGTAAAATTCTGTTGTGTTATCAGAAGGGTTACGCAATGAATACGTACAATAGACCAATGTTTTAGAAATTTATATTAATATAAATTGAGTAATTATAAGATTCATGTCGATTTCAGAAAACAACTCATACATCTTTAAGGATTTAACAGGTATAACTAGTTGGATAATCCATTTTTCATGCTTGTATTGATTGTTTAATCCTATATTTATAAAATTCTTCTTTTTTCTTGTTGGGTCAAGACACAGTATTGCAATCTAGGACTTATTTAAAACTCATCTTTGCGAAATTCTGAATAGTGATTGTTTTGAATGAGAATGTATTGAATAAATACAATATTCATTTATGTGATTTTGTGTAGTCAGTGTAATGCAAGCAGTGTGCAGTAGGAAATAATGAATGAATAAAAGAAGTTTATTTCTTTCACTGTAGACACCTCTGAGAATGCTAAGTCGAATGTAATAATATTAGATGTTATTTTAATTGGTGATGTGATATTGATATTGTTGTTCGTCCATGCATACAGTTCCGTATTGTGAATATAATTATGTGTACCTACTTACTTCTATTCTTTATCACTCATCACGGAGTGATAACACTTTTGTCGATGGTGATAACAATTCATAATCGTTTTAATCACCTTTTGTATCACCACTGGTACTATTGTTAATAATTAAATATACCTAATATACACATCCACTTTTCACCCACCTTACAATTGATCGAGAAAAGTCGCTAAGCTATATATATATGTATTTCTTTTGAGTGCTATGTGAGATATCCCCGACATCAGCTATCACTTAGCGTAGCCATCTCTGCCATGTGGTAGTTGAAATAGTTATCTCCTAGATTCCCGTCCTTCGAGATTCAAGGCATTTACCTTCTTACAAGACTACGTTTGTCTTTTACAATGTATCGAAATTTAAGGACATAATTGCCACGTTAACACGGGTGATACATGAAACAATCTTAAAGTTGTGATGGAGGTAATAAATTAAGATCAACAACATGCATTCAAACTTGAAACAGTTGTATGCAAGTCTAATAACTTTCCAAATATGAAAGGGTAGCTACATAGTTCTTTTAATATAATATTTTGCCCTCAATGCCACAGATGTGATTGTCACATCGCTGAATTGAATATATTTAAATGTCCTATAATGATATTTAATTAATAACCACGTACACGTCACCCTTTAATCTATACTATTTGTTTTTAAAATGTATTTTCAATGTTGTTGCGCCTGTTTTCTAAAGGCGTGTCTAATAATACATAAAACAATACAGTCCTAATTTTTCACAGTTCATAGACCTAAAGATGACTCATTATTTTAATATTGAAATATAGTTTTTTCAGCATTAGATTTAAAACAATTGGCTCCCTAACGGTTTTTCACAACTGGATTCAAATTAAGCGAAAGTGATGGGAACGTTTGTCTCAAGTATATTATTACATATTGGATGTCATTTTTATTAATGTGTTTATAATGTGTTTATATTCATTCATTGCCACGTGTCAAAACAACTATCATTCGTTATTTATTATCATCGTCTTAATACTGTATGTACTAATAATTGAACACAATAATATGTATTATGCTTATCGCCCTGCTTACAACATAAAAGACAAAAGGCTTAATTAATTTATTACACCGAACACTATCAGAATGTTAATATGATATTATATATACCTACCTATATTTAATAATATTACACACATACTGCATAATATGTCGCTAATTAGACATGTACCACATGGAATAATTTCACATCCATTGTCTCTATCAGAACTAGGGGTGCTACCTTAAAAAAGATAGACCCGTAGATTTCAGAAAAAAATATAACGTATTTTTTAGATAAATCGAACCGAATTTAACGAATTAAAAGAAGAGTATTACAAATTAAAATACAGCCTAAACAGCGTTCAGTAGAACTAATTTGTTTTTTAAAATCAAATTTCTTTTCTGTATGATTTTTTTTTAACATTTCTTACTCTGGTTTTTTCAAAACCTGAAAAAAATTGGCAGGTTGTAATATTATATTTCTGGAATAAAAAATTGAATTGAAAACAAAATTGAAAATTTAAAATAATATTAATCTTTACAATCGACTCCCAACTTCACCACTGACTCAGAGATGATGTTAATCGAAGCACGTTACGTACCAATGCACCATTCATACCCGTAGACTCCGGGACAAATCCGGAAGGGTGACAGCCTTGATCAGAACTCACTGTCTGAATACATCACGTACCGAGTTCGTACAAAGATAATTGATACAACTTTATTAAATGAATAACACATTGATATGAATTATTAGATTCGAAACCGGATTGTTTTCAGTTTTCTATCATATTTTATGCCCTCAATATAATGCTTTATACAATTCTAATTAGAATAACAGAGTTTAATCTTTTTAATAATTTCAAGTACATGCATCATATGTGACATTGCTTACTATCTTATCAAATCGCTAATAAATTACTCACAATTTAATGTTGTTCGGGCATATTTGTATCAGTATTTCAATTGCCATTATAATTATGTACCTATACTTGTTGTGCATGTTTCGATAATCACAAAAATATTTGATTAAGTGAATAATTGGTTATGTATGTTAGCGAATAGATAAGGAAGGAAATTTTACTCATGCAAACAATCAAAGTATCGCGAGATCAATAATATATCTACCCATATCTTCTGTTGAAATACCCCACACGACTGGAATAACTATTATTGCAAATTCACTGTACATAATTGGTATATTATGTCTTAAGAAATTCGGAAGTAGTTGTATAGGTCAGGTTTTATAATTACATACTTACCTTACTCACTCAAAAAATAGAAATGTCTAAATGAAGATGTTTATTACTATACCATCACGGTATGTCCCACATGTAAGGTAGCCAGCGGAATAACTTTATGTAATGAACATGCAGATTGCCCTCTCTGTGCCAATAAAAAATAAGGCGTTTAGGATGGATGGCGTGCCTCATCACTGCTGAATTGTGGATGAAGAATTGTTAATACATAACTTTTTCGAACATTTGCATTTTTATATTACAATATTGCTCTGTGATAATCTCTCTGTAGTAAGTACATAAATAATTGGTATTATATTTCTGAATTAGCACGTTTTATTATTCTACGTGTGTGCTCTATTGGTTGGAGTATAATAGATGGATGTGCGTGGTTTGCACCTTTGGGATCATGTTATACCTATTAAGATAATATGGTATTGTTTACAGTACTAAATTTAATATTGCACTTAGGCTGCTATGTGCATGTTCTACGTGATATGTGCATATTTCTGACATCACATCATATCACGCTGTGTTATGTTCAATACAATGATCCGTAGAGAATTAACAATAATAAAGTTTATTTCTAATGAGTAGTAGTATTACGTAATCAGTGTTCTATTCCTTTCCATCGACGATAAAATAATGAGTAACGGCCCGCCAGTCGTCATTACTTACCTTCACAATATTAAGTAGATACCTACCATAATATTCTTGAAATAATCTTTATCGTATCTTTACCTGGCTATTGCCACCTGGATTAATCATAGCATTACTATGTTATTACGACATTGTTAACAGATGAGATAACCTCGAGTCTTTTTGGTATATTATCTTCTTTTTATTGTTCAGTTGTTGTGCTTTAATAATAATCATCAGCTCTTTTGCATTCGATGATGAAAACAGGTCTTCTATTTATATATTCACTTCACTCCGTCGTGAGCAAACTGCATCAAATCACTACAGGTCTATCGCTGTTCATTATCAGATAACTTTTCCTATGGCCTGCCGATAGTTCCCGTTCCAAAACCTCCTTAGTCCATATATTATGTAGGCACCATTCTAGTTGTCAATTTTAGTTAGGTAATCAGATCAGCTGCGTTTGTTACGCTATCAATCACACTTCATTCGATTTTCTAGTCTAAGCTGCTAACGATAATACTGTATATCTTTTATTGATGTGGGAATCTGGGTGGAGTCAGAAAGCTCTGAATCTAATCATTGTGTTATGACGAGATGCTTAAAATGTTCTTTCGGAATCATCTGATCCTTGCAGATCTTTTTTTTTAGATCTGCCGGTTGTCCTATTTTATTTTATTTTCAACTCACAAATTTGAATAGATTTTAATATTGAGTTATTTTTCTCACTAACTGCAATTTATTATGTTATTTATTCTACAACTTTCGCCTGTTAGAGATCTTGTCATAATTTACAATATCTACCGACTACTGTCAATTTCGAACTATTCATCCGGCGCATCTCCATAATGAATAAAATAGTAATTTATTGGTGGGGTTAATGAAACTAAACTTTGGTCTCGGAAGAATGACCCGAGACACTATTAAATAATTCACTTTCATCTAACTCGATTTTAGGTAAATTTTACTTTTAAATCAAAATGCTAAAGATGAGTCTTGGATTGCTAACATATTTTTATGTTTATTTTTATAATATTTACAGTATCAAACAGTCATTTACAGAATATGTTAACAAAATATACATTCAATATGTGGACCAGAAAAGATCCTAAATTTAGTAAAGATGGTTAAGTCTTAAAAAAACATTAATGTTAAATGAATTATTATCAAAACAATTAACATTTAGTATTGAACTTTCAAAAATTTATAATATATTAAAATACATCAAAAACATAAATTCACAAATAAGCAAGCAGTTATTTAAATCCACACATAAATATTCTAATGCGTTCGTATGTATGTTCGTATGTCCTTAATGGACTCTGAAATAAGGAAAGACAGAAGTAAAATAATACACTCTATACGAGGTCTCATATCCTGGGCACGTTCAAGGCCAAAAACATTTAAAATATCTTATGTATTGATAAAGATATTATAATAATAAAATTTGTATGGATAAATCTATGAAAGTTTTTGTAAGTAGCAATATTCATAGTCGAACATTTTTCAGTGTACTGAATTAATTTCACAATGGATGTAACGAGAAATACATCAGTACTGAAACTAAACATATGGGGATTATTTTGGTTATAAATTATTGTGTTTGGTTATGATAAAAACTCCTGAATTATGCAAGTTAAAATTGCATATTTTTGACATCTTGGGCTAATTTCATAATGGCCGACATGAATGACATAGAATCCAATACATTAATATTTTGGTTGGTACATCGGTTCATTAGTTTGTTTGTTTTTTGACTTTTATGTCCTCTTTACGATATGTCTCATCCAGTATGCGAGCTGAAAACATTTAATAAGTATTCTTTTATAAAGATTGAATTTATAAATCATGATGTATCAACAATCTTTTGTTGATGTTTTGTAAAATCACAAAAATCTCATATTATCTACAACAATCGACAATATGTGTTCTTATTTTATTGTAGGATATTCTTAGTTTCTTCTTATTTCTAAATATAGTTATCTGTTATATCAAACACAGAGAATTTAGAAAGATTTATCATATCAAATGAAATGTATCATCCACACATAAATATTCTAAAGCGTTCGTTAGTTCGTATGTCCTCAATGGACTCTGAAATAAGGAAAGACAGAAGTAAAATAATACACTCTATACGAGGTCTCATCTCCTGGGCACGTTCAAGGCCAAAAACATTTAAAATATCTTATGTATTGATAAAGAAATTATAATAATAAAATTTGTATGGAAAAATCTATGAAAGTTTTTGTAAGTAGCAATATTCATGGTCGAACATTTTTCAATGTACTGAATTAATTTCACAATGGATGTAACGAGAAATACATCAGTACTGAAACTAAACATTTGGGGATTATTTTGGTTATAAATTATTGTGTTTGGTTATGATAAAAACTCCTGAATTATGCGAGTTAAAATTGCATATTTTTGACATCTTGAGCTAATTTCATATTGGCCGACATGAATGACATAGAATCCAATACATTAATATTTAGGTTGGTACATTGGTTCATTTGTTTGTTTGTTTTGTGATTTGTATGTTCTTATCTTATTGTAAGACGTTTAGTGTTTTTCAAAATATAGTTATCTGTAATATCAAAAACATAGAATTATTAATTCAGTGATATTTCAATGTTCTTTTGTCGAAGTATGCTAAACTTCAAAATCTTAAAAAATCTTATATATCTACAACGATACTATTAATACGTCTTCTTATTTTATTGTAAGATGTTTAGAGTTTTTCAAAATATAGTTATCTGTTATATCAAAAACATAGAATTATTAATTCAGTGATACTTCAATGTTCTATTGTCGAAGTATGCTAAACTCCAAAATCTAAAAAAATCTTATATATCGACAACGATACTATTAATACATGTTTTTATTTTATTGTAAGATATTCAGAGTTCCTTTTTATTTCAAAATATAGTTATCTGTTTTATCAAAAACTGGGATCCAACTCAAATACAATGGCATGAAATATATCATTTTTAATCATCTCATGTGCCTCATTTTTCTCATTTTTAATTAACCCATAGATAACATAAGTAAACTTGCATTTAACATAATACGGTGATAATTTAAGTAGGCACTTTTGTAATATATTACCACATATTATGCCTCCATCTATTTGTTTCATTAGAAGTATTTCATTTATTCAAAACAAGCATCTAAAAACATGAGATTTTCAAATTTTAGATATTAAGATATTGGCTATTGATAAAGTAAATTGTTAGAATTGCATACCAGCTTTATAATTCCGTTTTAAGGCAATGTCTCACTCCAAAAATAAAATTGTAGCTAAATATAAAACGTCATTTGTGTAACATCTATTTTAGGAATATAATTACATTTCAAATAAAGAATTATGACCGCGATTTGTAATTTCACATAATAAAATTATTATTGTTTGGTTTGCGGTATTTTTAAATTTCACTGGGGTATTCTAAATTCAAAATAATTATAGAATATTATACGTTCTAAATGCAAACATCTCAAAACTGTCATATAAGTGCCACAAATGTCAAAATCCAACGCTTTATCTGGGAGGCGTTCAGGGTAACATAAATATCGCTCGATGTTCAGTGACCTGAGCGACCATGAAGTTGCAATGAGTGGTGAATGGCACCCCGGATAATCGTGAACAACTTTGAGCGTTTTTATATTATTATTATTATTTGGATGATTTGTAAAGCGCCGTTTTGTGAAAAAAAATCCACCTCAAGGGCGCTCACATCCCAAATGTCATCGTACTGGCGCCATTTTCGTAAGATTCATTCGCGGTAGTGCGTCATGCTTTACTTGATTACGTTTTTAATTTGAATAGTTAAATTGGCTTTGCTTTAAGAATGTTTTTAGGATAATGCATATTTAAACAAACCGTAAAAAATAAATTATTCACTAAAATCTGCACTAACTATTTTAATTTCTCTTTCATTTCACTTCTTGAACTAAAAAAATATGATTTTCTGTTTTGAAAAATTATATACCGACACTTATGTTTGCAAGCGAAACTTGGACGTGGTTGAAAAAGGATGAGAGTGGAATAAATGCTGTAGAGATGCGTTCACTGAGAAGAATGGTTGGTAAAACGTTGCGAGATAGAGTGAAGAATGAGGATATCAGGAGAATGAGCGGATGTGAGAGGAGTGTTGTGAACAGAATGCGTGTAAACAAGTTGAGATGGTTTGGACATGTTGAGCGAATGCAAGATGAAAGGATGACGAAGAGGATGTATTTATCTGAAAGAAGGGGTGTGAGAAAGCGCGGACGTCCAAGAGCCACGTGGCTTGATCACGTGGACCAAATTCTTAAGGACGGACGCGTGCTGAGTAAGAGAAATCAGCGTGCATGTATGAGAAACTGGATGAATGTAGAGGAAGCGAAAGAAGTATGTAAGGATAGATCTATATGGCGTTCCGTTCTCTCTGCCTACCCCTCCTGGGACATGGCGTGAGGGTATAGTATAGTAGTAGTAGTAATTATATAAGACAAGAATACACCATAATTACGATTAACTTCGCAATTGTTTTGGCAACCGTCATCACTCAAACGTCAAGGTAACTGTCAGAGTGATAATCATCTTGCTATGATTTCGGTAGATCACCCGACGACATGCCTGAACGCAACAGTGCGAGTCGTCGGGTGACTCGCTCCGGGCGCGTGAACGGATAGAGCGTCGTCGAGTGATCACTCGGTGACTGTTTGAACGCCTCCCTGGGTTGCTAGAAAATAAATGTTGCCAGAAAATTGGTTATTGGTTATGGTTATTAATCTTTACTTTATTATGGTTTTATGAGTATTCGTTACTTTAAAATCAGTACCTGAAAAATAAATAATTGTTATTGATAATACATATCACACCAACATCAGTAGATTGGATTGCAGATTCTATTTAAAATAAGTTTTTGGTATATCCTACATTGAATCCGTTTGGTAATACGTGCTTATTTATGCATGATTTTGGCACGCATAGAGCAGATTATTATTATGACATATAGCTATTTTGGTGCTAAATAGATCTTAGACTTAAAGCATAATACTCAAGGTGTAACTAGACGTTAAATTAGCTGACTGAAACATAATAATTTAGATTTGTAGACTGTAACTAGAAGTCAATTTTGTACACCGTAAATATATTTCAAATTTCCAATCTGTAAACGCCAATTAATGTTTGAGGAAAATGTTTGGTTGCTCCCGGTGAATAATAATTAATATGCTTAGTTGTTACCGGTACTTAATCCTTTTTAATTAAATGACATAACATCTGATTATCTAAAGGAGCGCTCACATTTGTTCACTTCCAGTGATCACTCTGGATGATCCTCCAAAATAAAAAGGTGTGAACAGGCGTTTCATCAATAGTCAATCGTTTCATCAATCACTAGCGATTCCGGATGAAACCGATTACTACCCGACATAATGTTGACGAAAGGTCCTTTCACTGAAACGACCATAAACAAGTTTTATCCTTTAATTTGTCTTATTCTCTATGAATTTGTATTGAAAGTCAGAATCGTGTACCAAATTATCATACTTTCGTGAATTTTATTCATTTGATTTAAATTTTATTAAGTGCTATTTTTCATTTATTTTTACGACGTCAAACTACATACAACATGACCGTGAGTGTCGGATGGCAGTGAATGTATAGGATGAACAAATGTGAACAGGTGAAGCAATGTGAATGCTACTTTAGTATTACAAACTGAAAAAAATGTAGACTGAAACCAGAAGTCAAATTTGCACACAGTTACTGGATGTTAAATTTCCAACATCCAGTAACTGTAAAACGACAATTCATGTTTGAGGAGGTCGTTTGGTTGTTACCATAGAATAATAAACATACTTTGATGTTATTGGTAGTTATTTTTTTTTATAAAAGATATACCTATCTGGGTTTTGTTATTTTTTTTATTTTTTAATCTAATGACAAAACATCTGAATATCTAAGTAACTGAAAATAAAAACTTAAAATACCAATTCAAATGTGGGAAATTTTATTTAACTATGTTGGTAGGTAACCAACCAATTATTATTATTTTTTCTCAAAATAGAGCATTTACCCGTTTTTTTTCTGTTATAGGCATTTCCTAATTTTTTACTTAAATAAGGGGATGTGGGTTTTAAACACTGAGTTTTTAAATTGGGAAGAGGTTAAAGTACCTACTTTTTTTCAGGTAGGCACCTACTAATATTGACGTGTGTGATTACAAACTTCATGTTTTGAAATTGGGAAGAAATTTTTTTATATAGGTTTTGCACTTTTTATTTACTTAATCAGTTTTACGTAGTTAGTGCTTACTTCACTTTTTTCAATAAGATTGTGTAGTTTTAACACATTTATTTGGATGATTATCTGTTTTTAAACCCGAGCGATGCCGGGTTATAAAAGCTAGTTTAAAATAAAATGGATTAAGCAGATAATAATAAAAATTATAATGCTTAAAATAAGGTAATAGAAAACAAGATAAGTATAGGCAGAATGGAAACATAAACATGATAAAACAATGAAAAGTAGATTCCTAAGGGTCCAATAAATCAGTAAATAAAATATTAAAATAAAATGTGTAAAAAGAGATAAGAAACAAACAAAAGGAATAAATGAGACAAAAAGATACCATAAGTTACGTAAGAAAGAAATTCCTGAGAGATTTGGATCTTTTGGGTACGTTTTTGTAAGCTTTTCTTCTTGTCATTTTGTTTCTATTAGTAGCGTTAATGGGTGAAATAAACTGGAAAATAAATCTATGATTTAATAGTTTATTCATTACGTGGTTTTTAGAACGTATTTATATAATTTAATATTCACCTGATCCAGTTTTACCCATCTTTAATGTTTTATTTTTTAAAGAGAGGACCACCTGTATGTTCTTTACGTGTAACTAGTCTATGCTACATAATATTATAAAAGATGCTGTGATGGTTTATTAGTGAAGATGTGTGGTGACGTAACATGTTTTATTGTCTATGGTATGGCTGTTGTTTTTTTTATATTATTGATGGTACGGTTGATTGAATAGTTATTATAATAATTAAATTATAGTACTTATACACTCAGGTACTATCTTGCATTCGTATCCCACGTATATGACATGACACAATGCACAACAATAATAATAAATATAGATAAACTTCCGCATAACCTCTCTTTCACTTTCCCTTTTATACAATCTGCGAATAATAAATTAATTTACATACTTTGCAATTATTACTAACACTCATCATCGCCATAATATGAAAGAGTGGTTTCGTATCGAAACTGGTCAAATAAATGTGTCCTTTTTTAACCAAAACCCATTAAATTAATAAATAAATAAACGGAGAGTATTTAAAGCGCCATCTATGTGCCATAGCACCTCGAGGACGCTGTACATGATAATGTTTTATCTTCAACAAAGTTGTCTGTGTCAAGAATTTAAATATAAAAACATAATCTCAGATGCATAATAATGATAAGAAATATTCGAGAAAATTACATTGGTAACCCGATTAAATTCATCGCAAATTACAAACGAAACTGTTAGAATCGATGCTGACCAATAGGGATAAATAATTTTGTGTAGCGCTTCGACCAATTTGTATGTTGGTGTTAAATAGAAAGGAATTCTTAATTATTATTAGTTATTGGTATCTACTGACATTTTACTAACTGTAAATGTATATATCTGATTTCGATATTAAATGGCTCAAATAGTATTGATATTAATTTTCTTGTAATAAGTTCAAACATGTTTCTTTTTGTATTGTTCGTCGTCGACGGAGCAATTCAACGGGAAATTGGTTTGTTCAATGAATGAATCAATCATCACTTCTCATCATAGATGTGCATTATTATTTTTATTTTTCAGTCTAATTATTATAGTTTACGTAATCGAATCGATTTCAAATATATTTATTATTGTTTCAACCTTCCTTGTTGTTTTTACGTACACTTTCATAGTTATTATAGAAAAATTCGTTTAGTTCTGTTTTATATATAAAGGGTAAGTCCAAATCACCTGGTCCAGCTCTGGTTGCTCGACCATCTCAGAAAAAATTGATTTTTTTTGTGCTATCACCCCAACATGTTGGTAGTTCAAAATGATAATTATTTTAATTTTATTGGTTTTAGTTTTTGTGTGGCGGCCATATTTGTTTTACAAGGCGGAGACATTTTCGCAGTTTAAAGGGTTTGCGAAAACTTGAATATCTCAGGTTCTATTTATTTTATCAACATAAAAATAAAAGTTATTTGTTAATAAGAATATAAGCTTTAAGGTTGTAATAAAATATTTTCACCTAAATATAATTCTAAGGGATGTAATTTCAGTCTACATTCTTAACTCTTTTTTGCAAAAACTCCCATTTTCACGGAAAGATTTTGGACGAAGGGAAAGAGTCCACTCATCAAAACTTTTTTGACAAACAACTAGGTACTAGTTGTGTTGACAAACAAAATTTCAAGTCTCAGACTTGACCCCCCTTTTCACAAAAAAATTTCAAAATTTGGAAATTCTCAAAATTTTCCATTTTCCGAGCTCAATATCTCTGGTGGGGGACTAGGTAAAAATTTGAAATGTCACCCCATAATAGACCTGTACCATAGTATTATGTGGCAAAAATTTGGAGTTTGAGATTTTACTACGAGCAGAGATATGGCAATCACAAAATGTCCAAAAATTAGTACTTCAACGGGCATACCGCATCGGCATATATAGAATATAAAATTGTTTACTAATAGTAAATCAATGTATATTAGATAATATTTACAAAATACAATTCCAAATAGTAAAATACCATGTTATATAATTAAATATCTTGATTGTTTGTGGGGGTGGGGGGGTTAAAATTCTGGGAGAACTGGCAGCCTGAATCAAAATAATGCACAATTCAGTGGGTGAATATAACGTATTTAAGTCGATTAATATGTGACATGGTTCTTGGCAAAAAAGACATTTTACACAAAATAACTTGAAGTCTCAAGGCTTACTGTTATACACACATTAATTTAAAAGCAAACTTCTTTCTGCTAGCTAATACAATTTTGGTGTACAACAAAGAGCTTAGAGATCGCCTCGCACAATTGAGGGGTGATAGTGTGAAAGCGGCCAGTCACAGTTGTAAATTCCATTGGTGCGAGCTTTCTCAGAATGTTATTCATAGGTACCCAGGTCTTGTCACCTCTTGAAACTTTGAACGAGGTTCGTGGCCTAGCTAGCTCATAAAAGTAAACTTTCAGGTCATTGTTTTCGATGCTTATTTCCTCAATAACTCCAAGGTACCATTGCTCTTCATATATGCATGCAACTATGTCTTCTTTCTGGAGGTATAATGAGGCAGTTTTTGACACAAGTATGTCATCACAGTCGTCAGAGGAATAAAATCACATATGTACTTGCCTCAAGTCATTATTGATGCCATTATCTCTTATTACAAAAAGTCGATTATAGCAGGTAGCACATAAAGATTTTCGAGGAATAAGATTAATTAAGTGATTTTTTTCCTTAGGTAAATGTTAAATTTTGATTTCTCTGAGACCTTTAATTATAGTTTTTTATGGATCTTTAGTGGGTCACAACAAGAATTTTCAAACAGATGGTTGTACTTAACAAAATACTTGACTTCATGGTACTTGCAGATGATAACAATAGCACTGTTTATAACTCAAAAGATTTCTGCCTTCTTCACATTCCATGTTTCAAAACTATGACACAAAGAGTACAAAGACAATCTTCGTCTTTGGTTGCTAACAGAAAACTAACCTAGGCTGGGAGAGTACACAGCCTTCATGCTAATAAATGACTGTGCCTGCTCAAACAAGATCCAACAGGTTAAAATATGATTCAGACTGCTAGTTCTCCCTGAGTTTTAGTACCCCGCCCCCACACAAAATAAAGATATTTAATTATATAACATGGTATTATACTACTTAGATTTCCATATAATGAGTTACAATCCATTGGATTGGTCTGCAACGAGTTTGGATTTTCTTCTCTATTCCTCCCTATTCTCAGCCAGTTTTTTCAGCTCTACGTACGAGAAACAGTTCATGCCCCTCTTCAGTTGGCCTATATACGCGTCTCTCGGTCGGCCTCTGCCATTTGTGCCTTCGGTCCTACCTTCCACGATAGCGATGAGCAGTCCTGGGTGCCTGATGTTGTGGCCAGTTAGCTCGTTGTTGGCTGATTCTTAAGGAGTTGCCTTTTTTCACCTACCCTGGTTAACAAATCTACGTTTTCGACGTGTTACGACCAATGAATCTTCAGCATGCGTCTGTAGCACTCATTAGATTTCTATTTTGTAAATATTATCTAATATACATTGATTTACTATTAGTAAACAATTTTATATTCTATATATGCCGATGCGGTATGCCCGTTGAAGTACTAATTTTTGGACATTTTGTGATTGCCATATCTCTGCTCGTAGTAAAATCTCAAACTCCAAATTTTTGCCACATAATACTATGGTACAGGTCTATTATGGGGTGACATTTCAAATTTTTACCTAGTCCCCCACCAGAGATATTGAGCTCGGAAAATGGAAAATTTTGAGAATTTCCAAATTTTGAAATTTTTTTGTGAAAAGGGGGGTCAAGTCTGAGACTTGAAATTTAGTTTATCAACACAACTAGTACATAGTTGTTTGTCAAAAAAGTTTTGATGAGTGGACACTTTCCCTTCGTCCAAAATCTTTCCGTGAAAATGGGAGTTTTTGCAAAAAAGAGTTAAGAATGTAGACTGAAATTTCATCCCTTAGAATTATATTTAGGTGAAAATGTTTTATTACAACCTTAAAGCTTATATTCTTATTAACAAATTACTTTTATTTTTATGTTGATAAAATAAATAGAACCTGAGATATTCAAGTTTTCGCAAACCCTTTAAACTGCGAAAATGTCTCCGCCTTGTAAAACAAATATGGCCACCACACAAAAACCAAAACCAATAAAATTAAAATAATTATCATTTTGAACTACCAACATGTTGGGGTGATAGCACAAAAAAAATCATTTTTTTCTGAGATGGTCGAGCAACCATTTTATTTATTTCTGGACCGGTAGGTATGGAATTACCCTAAATACTTTTGCTGCTTTTTTTTTAGTTTGGTTGCTCTGATCAGTTGACAATTCTTATTATGATGAAAATAAATATTCACTCGAATACATTCAATTCATTTCGGTTGTTTTGATTTAGAAAAGAACTAAAGATTAAAAAGTATACACGGAGTACCTACTAATTATTTCCTTGTATTTTGCACAAATCTGTTAGTAAGAGCAATGCAAAAATACTATGTTTCGATTTTTTTTCGTCTTGAAAATGAGTTGTTGATAGTTCAGTGGCATGTTTAAAATCTATTGTACAATCACCGGTATTCTGTAGGAAGTTTATACAGAAGTTGTATTTTTTCGAGTATCAGTGAATACAGATGTAAACATGTAGTCAAAATTAAGACGATTTATCTCAAATTGGTGGTTTCGTCGCATCATCGTTGACATATTGTGTGGTCTTCTGAGAGTTCTCCAATCCATAGTAAAGAGATAACGGCATTCCTGAGATGAAAGAAATATGCTGTAGTGAAAGTAGTCCCCCAGACAGTACCGTGGGTATTTTATTTTACGCATTCACACATCACACACTGCGCTGTGCTACTAACACTTGCATACGTCCACCATGCACTATAGACACCTGATCATATGGGAATTCCGTAATAATTGAAGTCTTTTGATAACATCATAACCAACTAAAAAAATCTCAGATTTGGAGCAAAATTTTATTCGTGCTAACCGCTAGACCTCATCTCTTCACAATTTTAACATTTTATTCGATTCGAAAAATACGGATTCATTTTTTTACACAACTTATTCAATGTCATCTTATAATCAGATTTTTTTTTTCGCTAATAATGGTATTATTTTAGTTTTTTTAGTGAAATTTTAAAATTAGGTTTCAAGAGACATATCTAGTGTCAAATTTATTTAATACTCAATTCAGCCATTTGTATATGTGTTATTTTTTGACAGTTTGAATTAACCTCGCACTGTAATAATTGTTTTTCTGGAGTATGAAATTGTAATACACTCTATAAATCATTACTATTATCGCATACATATTTATTATTTTCTTTAATATTCATTGTTACTTTTATATTATATTCTATTTACGTTATTATTGTTATTTTATTATGTGTGACCACCGAACGGGCTTTGATAAAAATAATTTAACTTAATACTTGGACTTTTATAGATAGGACATTGTATTGTGAACTCCTTGTCATTGTATAATATTTATTTATTGTGCTAGATATTGTCTGTAGTATTCTAATGATTGAATAAATAAATAAATAAATAAATTATTAAAAGTCGGACAAATCAACTTTTGCCATATTCAACAGATTAATCGATGTGAAATCCGCTAAATAATGATTATTTCCACGAAAACTTGAAAAACAATTCATTATATTCTCGTGTATGCAGCGAAGTATTTGTACCTATATAATTATGTCTGTATCAATATAATATTGTGTGCATCGTTTGAGTGTATATTTTATTTATAGAGATTTTATTATGAGGGATTATGTCATGACTTTGTATAAATTATATGTGTTAAGTTTATTTATATATGTTATTATTATGCAGCCACATTCAAAACTACAACAGTATTAGAACGGGAAATCCATTTATCTTTCTGTCTTTGTAGCAATCGTAAGTAATATTGGCGGCCGTGCTTACGAACACGGGAAAGCTGCCATTACCCATACATACAACTATTATATTATAATATCTATCTAAGTGACACCCCACACCCCACATACAAACAGAACAAGTATTATTGGTATTGACAATACTTTATGCCCGGTTAAACCATAAATATAGCAATAAGACTCGATACAAAAGTATTAGGCTAAATGTATGTGTTGCTATGGTAACAGGACGGACCTGATAGGCTTCTGTTTTGGAGATGTCATGGAAGGTCATTCGGTATAATTCACTAATATTTTACTAAATTAATGCATTAAATTATTATTTTCTCATGTTTTTCATTCTTGGAAAGGTTAAGTAAATATAGAATGAAATTGATTGATTGTCTTTTGTTTTGGGGATTATCGTACATGGTTAATGTTTGGTGATTGTGTGTCCGTAGAATTTATATAATTATGTCGATGGGTTAAAGTTACTACGGCTATCACCTCTTTTTGAGGTATACCTACTACAGTATACTATAAAACAGCTGGCATTTGATAAATGCTAAAATTACGTTTAATGTATTATTTATTCATTCATTAAACGGCGTGAAAGCCTTTTTTACCTGAAAATGGATTTCCTCAGTATAAACATTAAAAAAACTCTTGAATTATTATTGCTAGAAAGTTATTCACCATATTTGAAATCTAATATATCGTAGGGAAGTCAATAAATTAATTTGATATCAAATTAAAAAAAAATATAAAGGAGTCAATCAAGTAAAATGTCTTTACAGAGAAGGTAAAAAATTTCAATTAACAATTATACTTAGTCGATGAAAAAGACGAGAATACATTTTCGGTGTATTATTGTGTAGATGCACCTAAGACCAAAATATTTTATGAGTAAGCCATTGCGTTTAATCGGGATTAACTAAGAGACGTCTAATAATATGCATTTTGTTTGTGAGAACGGTCGTATTTTTTCAGAAATAGAAATACTAGACTACACAATTCACAATATTATAATGAAATTCTATATACCTCATACTGTGATGTGATGTAATACTCGTACACTAACTTATTTGAATGATGATGCACTTGTCACTCGCTACTGTACATAACATAATATTATGCACATCATTTAATAGATATTTTATTACCATCTTATAGAAGATAGAATCTATAGCTGACATCTGTTTACACGATCAAGGCTACTTACAATATTGTTATCTCTAACGTTTTGTACCTTGCTACTACTACTATTACTACACCATCACGGCACATCCCACAAGTGGGATGGCCAATAGACCAACCACGTGTAATAAACATGCAATAAGTCCTCTCCTTGCTAACAAAAAATTAAGATTTCATTAATTGTATCGGCATTAACTTTGTAACACTTCATTTTAAATTATCAAATAAAATAAAATAAATGTTTATTATTATTTTGTTTTGTGTTACTGTTGAGTTAGACTAACGCACGACCGGTTTCGCGGACTCCGCCCGCGTAACCCTACACCCTCACTGTAAATCCTAACGAACTTTTGTATTTGTTTTATTCAGTATAGATCAGCACCTGATGATGCGAACTCGGAGTCCGCGAAACCGGTCGTGCGTTAGTCTTACTCAACAGTAACACAAAACAAAATAATAATAAATATTTATTTTATTTTATTTGATAATTTAAAAATTAAGATATTCAAGAATTGTGCCAAAATTAAAACATTTTACATCTTAAAAAAATGATGAGGTTTGTCACCCATTCTGAATGTTAATTAATTGACTAATTTTTTGTTAGCACGGAGAAGACAACTTGCATGTTTATTGCATGCAGCCTGTCTGCTGGCTACCCCACTTGTGCAATATGCCACGATGGGACAGTAGTAGTACCATCTCGTATCGTTGCAGAGTATAGTGAAAATATAATATTATGTTATTATTGCACAATCTTTAATCTTTTCTGCGGTCTCTTATATTTCGTAAAATATTTTGGCTACAAATTGCAATGCATGCAATAGTAATCTAAGAAAAATACCAATAATTATTCAATGTTTTCGTTCATTGCATAACCCTTCCTATAGGTTAATTATGTACCTACTTATTCAGTTAGGTAGGTACCTACTTCTACATTCTGTTTCTGTTATCGGGGATTCGGTCATGCTCACTCGAACGTAACCTTTAGCAATAATATTATAATGCTAATGATATTATATAGGTACCTACCTAATGTTATTATATATGCCCAAATCAATTGTTTTTATGGCTCTTACACACACCTTCCGTCTTCTGTATCCTGAATAAGTAACTGTACTGTGTACAGACTCACACGGACCAACAACACTGTGTCTGTGTACTACACATCTTATTTAAATATTCATACATTTTTATTCTTTACTGCAGATTGGTTGTAACATCAATCTTTACAAAGTATTATTAAATTATCAATCATACAATTCAATGCATAGAGTGCGAGTTTATCTCTAGATTGCGATATCTTACAACCAACTTGATTAGCTTTAAAATATAGGTATGTATCATAAAAAATATAATATGCAAAAAAAACACATCCCTGCACCTACAATGCATATTGTATTAATTCATAATATGAGAGTAAAAATCTTAGAATTACAGCATGCACAGTAATGCACACGTATAAGGAATAATATTTTTGGGGACAGATGTTATATTCACTTAGAAAAAATATTTTTGACAGCTTTTCGGAAATAATAAAAGTTTCCTAACATCCTTAATTTTCTGTCAGGCAAAAAGTTTGTATGAAAAGAATTAATGTTATAATGATGTTGCATCGTTCGATGTACATAATATCATTTTCGACGTTTCTCCAGCTGCTGTGCTATTGACTCAACGCTGGAGAGATCTAGGTCTATGATACGACATGAGAAATAAATTGTTCAATCAGAATCGTTTCACTTATTTGATCTTTCAATTTGATCGTTTAAAACACATTAAAGATAACATTACGTTAATAACATTTTCTTAGATTTTGTCATTCCCTGACAAAATGAACTATTTGAGTACCTATTGAAAGATCGAGTACATACCTCCAATAATTTATGTTGGCACTATGTAACCAATTTGATGATTATAATGAAAGGAAACTGAAGATTATAATTATAGTGATGAAGGGAGTATGTATGTAATATGGAAATCTGAAAGAAGGCAATCATTACAGGAAAAACCAAAATCATGGACTATTAAAGAAACTGGAAATGACTGGAAAGATTAACGGTGAGATAGTTGGTGATACGATGATGGTGGTAAAACGATGAATGGAAAGAATGTTATGAAATAGATGATCTAGATTAGACGCAGGTCGCAGGTCGTCGATTGAAGCATTATTTTAAATTCTGTTTTAATTCTATGATCTGAAATTATTTGGTTATTGTCTTTAGAAAGGTGATTGAAGGTGAAACGTAAGACAAGTTCTATGTATGATTATTTAGATTTGTGTAAGATCAATGGGATATCCGGTGGACGTGAATAATTTATTATTTGTATAACCCTAAATGTAAATTAAATAAATGTGTAATTGGGTAATAGATATCGCGCAAGATTAATGTTAAAGTTGGCACATGATTAACTATTGGAAATATTAGATTTGTATATATTGTGTATGAATTGAATTATCTAATGTATTTTGGCATGGTTACCGCATCCTGTTTTTCTTCAAATCTTGATGATGAAAATAATATCTGTACTCTTACATATTTTGTGTATTTGATAATTGTACGCACGGCATTTTGATTTTATGCAACGGAATAATCAAATGTATATGAAATTTTAATACTTTAAAGCCAATGTTTATTTTCACATATGATTGTTTATTTAATCAATTAATAATGACTAAATACTTATACATACTGATCGCCGAGGGCTTTCGCTTTGCGGCATCCTCAGGGCAAGACTTACTTAAAACTAGTGGTTTTTATTAGTCAATGTATTTAAATGGATTTTTACACCGTTAACGCACCAATTTAAATTTCAATAGTTTCAATGGGTTATTTTTGTTTTGGTACAAAATCTTAAGAGGCTTGTTTAAAATTTCAGTTCCCCACAGATAGAGTGAAATATGAAAAATAATATAATTTTGTTAATAAAATTTATTTGAATGTAATCAATTAGTAAGTGTTGAAAAATGTAATTATGAAAGATGTTTCAATTTTGTTTCTTTTTTTTCTCCAGATGAATGTGCGGGTGACGACGATGGACGCGGAGCTGGAGTTCGCGATCCAGCAGACGACAACTGGGAAACAGTTGTTTGACCAGGTCGTCAAGACCATTGGTCTCAGGGAAGTATGGTTCTTCGGCCTCCAGTACACCGACTCCAAGGGAGACTTGACGTGGATCAAGTTATACAAGAAGGTAATATCATTTAAACATTATCCACCATAAATAATCTAACCACATCATACTAACGTCATTGAAATGTTCTATTGGCTTCTCATAATATTAATTATTCTTATTTTGAAATTACTTTGATACAGATGAATTATTTCTTACAGGTATAGAATTAAAATTGTGTTTCATAAATTTCGATAAAAATGACTACAACCAGCCTTAATAAATAGAATAGGTATAATAAAAAGAAGTAAAATTCTTACAAGAAGTACAATTACTTATAGCAATCCTCTTTTCGACGTTCCGCTAATAACATTGCTCATGATCATTTCAATATTCCACCAACGAGTAAAATATAAAATTCTACATGAAAGCATTTCCTGGAAGATTAGATAGGTACCATTTTACATTTGCCGATTTCCATTTTATTTCTTCCTCTTTTTTATTTACTTACATTGTCAAATTTACATTTTATTTTCTTATCACAAGAAAAATCACTCTATTATTCACCACCTTTGGAGTGAAATAAATTATAAAAATCAGATAAAACCTATTATCGTTGTATGATTGATGCATCGATTGCTTGGCATTTCCTTAACTCGCACATGTTTCACTAATCAATTAATTAATAGTTTTATAGTTCCAGTAATTTTATTTTTATTACTCAGCTGATATTACGAATATCTTAAATAACGTGTCTTTCTTCTTCTTCTAGTAGTGTGTTCTAACTATTTACTATTTAATGTGGAGAAACTTTGTGAAAAGCCGTTTATGTCTGCTACAACCGGATCGTTAGAATTATTAGAAATGATTATATTTTTCACATCTTCAGAATTAGCAGTGTCATTATTAATATCAGTTATGTTTATGTCTTGAGTTTTTGCAGCCGTTTATGAAATTCTGATAAAAACATTAATGTACAGTGGACACATTTTCTATGAGACTCTTGAATAACAACTTTAAATTGATGAATGAGAATAAGTCTATGATTTTACCCTGATTCTTTTCTATTCATCTCTAGGTATTTTCTACAAGTAGTGTTTTGATAAGACTTGGGTAAAAGTGAGAAACTTATTCCCTCCAGTTTCATTATTTTAGATTAGGTAATTTTGAGAATGCATTTAGATTTATGACGCAAATCGTGTGATCGTTCGTGAATGAGTAAAAGGCCTTTAAACATACAATAAAATACTAATTATGAATGTACATAGGTATGAGCATACTATTCTCGTTTAAAGAGAAATTCCATATTGTTCTAAATGTAATTAATCTCTTAAAAAACCGAAAATGTCATCGTAAGAACATTTTTTTATGATTATCGATGTTATTTTTAAAATTAATCATTGTTTAAGTTCACACATGTAAATTTAACCCATTAAACTATCGTATGAGGCTTAGAAAAGACATCGTCATCTTATTTGGTAGTGTCCTGTACGGAACTTGAACACGCAACTCATCATTTTCGTGAGTAGTCCTTTGTTCCATTAATCCACCAGGAGAGTGCCAAAAGCTCCGAAATTCACTCATATAAACCACAATCACAGCTTCACGTTTAAATACTGTTCATTATTTAAACGTGAAGCTGTGATTTCAGAGAATTCAGAAAGTGTCGTCCAGGGAACTAAGAAATAAGGTGACGTTGTATTATAGTTTCATGTGTTAAATATATGTACATATATCATCGTATACCTATGCATTTTATTCGTCTCTTTGGCGGAAACCTGATTTAAGTTTATGAATTTTTGTTTCAATATGTCTATTCTGTTGTTGTGAGTACTGAGTGAGTGATAAGTAACCATCAGCTGGCAATATATTGTTATAGTATTAAATACAATATAAATATAATAATATTTAGGCATTGTTATGATTGTTGTAGGTATATAATGCCTAGATTTTCCCACGATGATTTGATAGCATATCACGAATAGCACAACAGTACGTCGAGTTATAATAATTTCATTATAATTATCGTTGTTTTCGTCTCGTGATCATCAAAACCAACGGAAATATTGTTGTACGCTAACAAACCTGTCAACAAAATATTATACGACAGTGTACACCTGATGGGCTAGTCAAGTGACACATTTGAATCAACAACCGAAACGAGTATAAGTCAAAATTCTGAATTTGATGTACAGTATTGCTATCTTTATTATCGTGATGTATTCCTGAAGTGGGGTGACCGACAGACTTTCCTTTTCTCATTTAAATAAATATAAGTAGACTAACGGCTTGTAATAAACATGCAGGCTGCTTGCTGTGTCATAAAAATATGATATCAGTATGAGTGGCATACTACTCCATAGATGAATTTAAGATATTAATTTACTCACCGTAAAGTGAATTTATAATTTAATTTACTTATACATATTTACTGCCGATTAAATCGTTCGTCTTTCATCAGAACCATCTGTTTCATAGTAGGTAAAAACTCTGCCTGTATACATTGATATACTTATTGTATTCGCACATACATAGTATAAACGACAATCATTTCGATTTCATTATCAATCTGCGAGTTCCATCTCTCAGTTTAGGCCGCGTTGTTATATTTTGTATACATAGCTGGTATGTATAGTAACATAAACAGGTTTAACGGTCGTTTCTGAGAGATGTTCTCAATATTGTATTGTAAATTATGATGAGCTATTTATGTATGTACCTAGTAGGTATTATATTTATATACATACATAAGATATTAATTATACCGGCATTTCAGATTAGAATTCATTCAAAAATGTCTACACGTGTTAGTAGGTATATAAATTTATTTTAAATTTTAAATTTGTGATTGTTTTTGTAAGCTTTAATATTTTCCTCTTCATAATTTTTTAAAGCGGTGGAATTGGAAACCTAAAGATCAAACCTCCCACTGTTTTCAATGGGTTTTCGAGTGTCCTGTAAAGGACAGGTATTCGTTAAACATCAGGTTTTAAATAGGTACATGTAAAATCTTCAGTTCAGCGATGAGATATACCAACCATCCTGAATATCTTAACTTTTATTGGTATGGAGAAGATGACTTGCATACGTTTATTACGAAGCAGTTGATACGCTGGTACTTCACTTGCGAGGGATGCCGTGATGGGATGGATAGGAACTGGAAATGAATTAATTTCACCATTCATTCCTCGGTATTGTTTGAATTTAACCCTACAATGCACGATTTTTTATTTTTCAAGGAAAAAAATATTTTTTAATGTAGTTTTTTGTTTATATTCAGGGAAAAATAAAATAAATCAGGGAAAAAAAAAACAAATAAGTGGTAAAAGTCTGAGAGATCGTGTGCGTAACAGTGATATACGAAAGGAATGTGGAATGAAAGTTGGTGTAATAACAAGGATGAATGTAAATAAGTTAAGATGGTTTGGGCACGTGGAAAGAATGAATGAGGACAGAATGACTAAGAAGATATATTTGGCTGAGAGGAATGGTGCTCGGAGACGTGGACGTCCGAGGATTAAATGGCAAGATCATTTAAATCAAATCCTACAGGACGGTCACGTGTTGAGCACGTTGAACAGGAGAGCATGCATGAGGAATTGTATGACAGTGACGGAAGCGAAAGATGTATGCAAGGATAGAAGGAAGTGGCGCTCGATCCTTTCTGCCTACCCCGCGAGGGAAGCGGCGTGATGGTATGTATGTATGTATGTATGTAAAATAAAATAAAAAATCCATGAATAATACTTTTTCTTTTATTAAAAAAAGAATGGTCGTATCAGATCTGCTACATTGTGCAGTAATGCTATAAACAATATTGTAACTTAGTATGAAAGTAAAGTATAAAAGTAGATAAAAAGTATTTTAGTTTGTATGAAAACTTGTAAAGCAATTATTATTTTTACTAAGGCACAAATGTAAACCACATTTGGAACACTTTATAAATGAAAATGATTTGCATCCTGGCATTTTGCAAAGTTGTCTACGTTCGTCACATGTTGGCTAATGACTGTAAGAGTCTTGACGAACATCTCTAGGTGGGACATAGGCCGTTGTTGCAGATCTTTTCTTCTTTTTTTGGATTTCTTTTTCCAAATCACTTGGTCTTCCTCGTTTAGTTGTAGAAGTATTGTTAAAATGACAGACGAAATTTCAGCCCCGTCAACATCCGCAACGAATTCAAGGGAAGTTCCCCGTTTTCTTTTAACATTTCTTTTTCTGTGTTGAATTTGCAATTAGGAATCCTATTCCTTCTTACAGTTCCTAGGCAATGAATTCCGGAGTTGTCCAAATGGGCAGCCAATGGAATAGATGTGCAAAAATTTACACACACAGATCATAACACTGAACTATCCTGAATCCGCGGGACGCACGGACCGACAGAAGTGGACGAGGACACAAGTGAGCCGCCCGGCATTAGTTCGGATACTAAACACCAAGCCCTATTTCTGCGGCTGGGATAGAGAACCGGATCCAACAGCGGCCAGCCGTTTGAATGAGCCCGACTCCCCCCCCCATTTAATGTCCATGCGCGACATGGACAGATCCGCGAGATGCGCGCTCATCCCACTCCCACGAACCTCTGCCCGGCAGAGTCCGACACTAAATGGGTGAACACCTGAGAGCCATTGGCTCAGGTTGGGCTAATCACCCCCCTGCCTCCTCAATAACCCCTGAGTAGAGGGTCGCCCTGACTGGTTCTGCCCAGTCAGCACTACTTCGAACCATATAAACTGTCTTTTTGCCGGAATTGCGGAATTGCCACTGGCGGAATTTTATGATTAAGGCTTCGAAGCGCACCCTTACCCGCAAAAAATTTCTGGTGTTAAATTTGTATTTTCGTGGAAATTTATAGCATTATCACTGAGAATCAAATTTTTTCTTCTCCATATTATATTTTTGTACTTTTCTCTCAATTTTTTTGCCTCATTGGAATTTCTTGTGACATTTTGCGTTGTTTCTTCACTTAATTGTTCATCCAGGCTCTGTTCATTTTCTCTTCCTGTACAATCCTCATGACCATCCATATTTTGTAAAATCAATCCGTCTTCAAATTCAATCGGCATTGTTTATACGGCATTTTCTATTTGATCTCTATCTATTTCTAGGTCATTGTCTTCATCATCGAAATCATCTTCACTTTCCGACAAATGAGCAACTATTTCCTCCAATTCTTGCTCAGTCAAATGCGTTTTATTCGGTCTTCATTCATATTTGTAGGGTGAGTTCACCTGCAATGTAAAGAAGACGTTAATGCACAATGTATCAGGTATGCTACGTCATATTTAGATTCAATTACTTCAAACATGTGTATGTTTATATTCAAAATATAATTGGTGTATGATAGACTCACCTTATATAATCGTATTTCAATGCTTAATGCTGATATTTAAAAAAAAAAAAACTTGGATTTCTTCCGCACTTACACAAAGAAGTCGATGCACTCGCCCGATAACCTCAACCGACAAAACTCAACTGACAAGAAATATCATTTTTCGCGCCAACTCACATCAAGTGTCTTATTCACACGATGCATAAAGGTGTACCAGATATGATACAATAAACAGTTATACGAAATTTTGCTTTCGATAGTAAATTATATGGGTTTAAATTAGTTGTATCAGACCTGCTACATTGTGCATTGTAGGGTTAACTTAATATTATTTGGTGAATTTTCTGTTAGCTTGTATTTGTGGGTCAGTGCGTCTTTTGTTTCTTTGGCGAATTTTTGATAAAAGAAATTCGCGAATTCTAGAAAATAGGGTCCACTAATAATATAGTTTTTAAATTTTTGGTAGGCTATTGAGTATTCTCATTATATATACTCATTTTTGTGTACATAAATACAAAGTTGCATCGTTAATATCTGTACTTCCCTGATCAGTTGTATACCAGTAGATGGGCAATTACAAAAATATTATATTTATTTTCAATATAAGCAGGATATTCAACGGATGTATTGCATTTTAAAATGCACGAAACATTTTACTGATGTTTATTGTAAGTAGCTTGATTCATCGCTGTAGGTACACAATCTCTCAAACACTTTTATTTTATCAAATAACCAAGTATCAAGTTGAGAGCTTTCTCAAATTGTTTGCGTTTATTTCAAAATTATTTCAATTACAACATATTACATTTTCTGAAGGAGTATCTTGTAAAAGATAAACATAATAGGTATTCTTTGAACTATTCAGTAACTTCAAACATTAGGTATCTTTGCAAACAAATGCTGGAATATTCTAAAGAAAATAATCATGCTTAGCAACGAATAGTAGATGGAGCTTTTATTTCTAACTCACATTGAAAATTCTACGCGAATAACATCCAATTCTTTGTGCTTTGTACGTAAATGGAGAAAAATAACGTAAACGATTGTAAAACTATGTTTTCTATGTACATACCTACAATGTAAATACTTGTTTCCTTTCAACGTGCATCAAGATAAATGCGTTGATGTATATATATACCTATAGGTATTGTTGTACAGTGCAAGTGCATGGTTTACATTAATGAAAGTAGTAGTGTCTAGTAACTACCTACTTATCACTTGTGAGTATTATTAATCCAACCGGATTTTCAGTCTGTACTCTTACTACAGTATAATACATAGATGGTAGACACAAAAACACCGTACATAATATAAACCTAAAGTGAGTGCAGATATAATAGGTATGGAAACAGCGCACTGACTGAGAGTATCTATCCATGACTCATCTTATTCAGGACGAAATAGCTATATTATGTGGCTGCCTTTGTGTATGTATCTTTGTGTACTTACGTTATGTAAGTGCGACTCGAAGTATCTTGCTTTCCACATTATACGTATTTATTTATTTTGCATTCGCGTCTGCTAGTGACTTTGTCGTCGACTGATTCTCTCGAATCCTTTCTTAAATTCAATTCCTTTTTTTTCTTTTTCGAATCTGACAGGTTTTTTTTTGTTTTTGTTCCTTGCATTTGTGTTTTTTATAAAATGTAGTTCATACATACAAAGCTGTTTTCGTTTGTCTAATAATCATCTGACTAGCTTTGCGAGCGTCCCTAATTTGATATCTAGTTCAGGGGTTTTAAGGTTCTAATTTAAGGCACCAGAGCATTATCTCGGCATCTAGTTTTTTGTAAAAATTGTCAATGCTAGTTAGCATCCAGATATATATATTTTTTCATTATTACAGGAGAAACGTTTGTGCCCACAATTTTGAAATAATATTACCAAGTGTCAACATTTTTCAGTATATTTTGAAACGTTTTAAACGAGTTCGGAATAATTTCACATTACTTAGTTACACACGGATCTAGCGACTATTACCAAATAATTGAATTTACAATTCCGCATTGAGATCATTGTGGTTTTATGGGTGCGTTGTCTGTTTATTCAATAAAACTTTTCTGACTTAGACAGACGGATCATAATATTATGTATCTTCATCTATGTATGTCCTAATAATTAATTAATAATTCGTTGCTCATCACTATAACTAGATAATAATAATAATAATTAGCGTTAATTACTCTGTTCATTTGTGTGGGTTTAATCAAATTACCAAACATATTTATTTCAACGCATAAATTGCAAGCGTGTTGTGGTAATTACTAGCTAATAGTAAGAATTAGTTTGAATTTTTATCGGTATTTTAGATTGCTATATTTTATACCCTGTCAGTTTACTAATGACTTTATTTTTGTCAAAAAAAAAATTCTAAAGCTCTTCCACTTCGATTAAGATTATTGTTTGTTGCCAATACGATTTGTCTTTTTTCACCCTTCAATACTTCTTTAAACATAGAGTAAAAACGATACTTCTGCTCCTCCATTCAGAATAATGATTCTGCGTCAGTTGAGTCACCTTTCCCACGATACGTTGTAGTAAAAATATAGATCTCTGAAATATTGCTTTCTATATACGGCGTACAAAGGTTCTCTATTAAATAATAGGTTTTATTAACTCAAAGAATATTCTTCACAAGCTATATAGCTTCAATCTACATTTGCCTGACGATGAGAACAGAAGCTTTCGAAAGCCGGTTCGCAAATTTAATGAAGTCATCAATGGGTATTAGTATTTTTTTTTTCATTAATAATCTCATTTTATATTAGTATCAAGCTTGATACATGATTTTGGGTAATAGATAGTTTACAAATAAATACTTAATTGTTTTCAAAGTACAAAAATAAATTAACATGTTTTGTTATTGGTTCGATTCACTCACTTTGAGTAGTGTTGTGGTTGTATAAAAGGACCTCTATGCGGAGAGTGGATTAATAATAAAATAACAGAATATATTATGCAGCTGATACTGAAATAGGATGTATCTAAGCATTATGCATATTATAATAAGCTAAAGCAACGACAACTTGGTCCTGTACAAAGTCTTGTCATGTCTGCATCGCTTTTACATTAATAATAATAATATTACTTTAAGCTTAGTGTAGTGTAAACTTCAGGACTATTATAATAATACAGTAATATAATATATTGTGTAGGAACTGCATGTGGGAGAAATTTAATAGGAATTATACTGTGGGGAAGTCAACTAAGCGTTTTATGTGGATTGTGTACATATTATAATTATATCAAATTAAGGCGCGTATGCACATTTCTATCGTTATGCAAAAATACATATTTGTCCATTTCATGCGTCAGTCTTATGTTATTGTAAAAAAAAAACGTGTATGTAATTCATCAGTATAGAAGCACAAATCACAAGTAATTTTGACTTTTTATAGAAGACTACTTTACTATTCATTAGGTATATGCAGTCAATCCAATGGCAACCCCACTTGTAGAAGATGCAGCAAATGGTATTATTATAGATAAGCCAATAAAAAAAATCTTAATTTACATAGGGGATTCCATATATTATCATTTTTAATTTTTCAAAGGAAGGTAACAATTTTTTTGCTTCCGTTGATTTTCCTTATGTAGCATCATAAATAGTTTATAGAATGTGAATGACGAAGTTCTACAATGGACGACCGAGGAGTCAAATCATAGGTGGCGCCAACGCCGTGAATCCCTCGACGATAATGTGAGCTGCGGATCTTACGAAGAGCTGAAGAGGGTCGCACAGGATAGATCTGAACTTGCTGCAAACCAATCCACAGGATTAAAACCAGAGAGAAAGAAAGGAACTTGTATGTTTTGCATTTACGTGAGATTAACTTACTCATTTCAAACCCGCTTCCATAGTTGATTAATATTAATTCATTTTGTATAGGCGTCATTGCATGCGGGCTTTTACATATTATTATTTTAAACGTCATCTATCTATTTACATTGATTTATTCCAATGCATTCTAATTAATTAATTTTATAACAGAGCACGAACACAGAGATTAATGTTGGAAGTTGGAAGTAACAGCGTCGACTATTATTATTTGCATTTCAAATTGGGAACGCTGTTTTTTATGTGGTGATTGATTCTATGTATTTTGATATTTAATTTAATTAATTTCACTTATTTGTTTATTTATTGTAATTTCAGTGAACGGTTTTACAGTTTACAACTTTGCGCCGTTCACTGCTAAAAAAGAAGCATTACAAACGTTCACGTCTTTACACATACGAGATTACTGCAAAATAATATTGGACATGAATAAAATTTTGATTCATAAAGTTTAAAACAAATGAAATTACACACAAAAACATTTTTAAAACAAACAATACAACGGCAACAATAATATAGGTATTGTGAAAATTGACATAATTTAAAACCTTTATAAATTATTGACAATTCCAATAGGTTAGTTAAATAATGTATTTTTCCTCTAATGAGGTAACAATAGGTAACTCTTGTTTCGCCATTTGAGGAAAGGTACATATTTTTACGTTTAATTTGTTCAAGTACCTGTCTTTTTTTATTCTATAGATTCTGAATTTTCAGTAGGTTCAATTTCAGTCTACGCTATCCAACAAATAGGTAAACCGTATTTTATTTCGAACGAGAACGTTTTGAATGTTATCATTGTCCATAATAATATGCTGATTGAAAGAAAGCTCATTAACCAACACCTTTCGTCCCCGAGAACAGCAAAAAAGAAATAACGAAGAAGAAAACTGATTCCAAAATATCTTCATCTAAGAATGAAGTGGATATAATAAATCCATCATCACTGATTTAATCTCAAACTTATCGCTGTGGATGTTCGAGAAGATTTCAATATAGACATGTTCATTGACAGGTGTAGGTACAATAATATTTGATTCCGTTGTATACGTTGAAATCCGTTACTCCTCGCGAGATAACTATGATTTTTATTTCACTTTCGATTCATTAATCACACCTACCGCTTATTACTAATCGAGACGTGTGGCGATGAAAAAACTCATTATTATATTATACCTATAGTTACTATTGCTAAAACATTATTATAATATCGAAATAAATAAAACAAGTGTTTTATTCTACTATTGATTTAGTAGTAGTAGATAGTAGAATAAAACACTTGTTTTATTTATTTCGATATGGAATTCTACTACCTAAACACCGACACAGTGAATTATTATAATAACCTAACGTGGTTGGTTGGCTGTGGTCCGAACTTTATTTGTAAAGTTGTTTCTATTATCAACTAGATTGTAAGAGTGAAACCGCAGTGACACAAACCAAAGACCCACGAATCTATCATGAGACGTTCAAATTTAAAATGTTTATTTTTTAAACGATTTTACATTTCCTATTTATTATATAAACTTGTTTCTTTTTGTAGCATCGCGTCGTTTAATCAGTCCATTTTTACGTGTATTTCCGTATGTGAGAAATATCGTACTTGAAGAATTCTTATATAAATATTCAGCAAATTCTTATATAAGACAGTCATCTCTGTACATTGTATCCAAACTTGGTAAAACAAATAGTAAATATTCTTAACATTCTGATGTATGCTTTTGCAGAATCTGATAATATCAATATTTTCGGTTATGTTATATGGATTTATAATGTTTCCTTGCTCACGAGCTTTCGGCCTAGATATTAGGATCATAAAATTTTGTTTTATTCTTAATCGTAATTCAAGTTTTGTTTAAATCAATATTTATATGTATGTTCAAAATTGGGTATGGTTTAGGTTTTTGGTAGAAATAGTTATCAAGTTACCTATTTGTTTAATTCCTGTTTATATTTGAGAGTCCCTTCTATAAAGGAGGTAGAATAATTAATAGATGTCGTTTATAATAAAATATTGAATACCATTAATAAAATCGCGTAAGACACGCTGACTAAGTCACATCATTATCTTCATGGTACCTGTCTATATCTGTCTATGTAATATGAATAGGTAGGTACCTACTTACATATCATAAACTAAACGGGTTTTGTGAAAGATCACTCCATGACACTTACGGCTTAAATAAATAATATAAATGTATGAATGCTCAATGCTCATTCAATTTTATACATACCTACTCCTACAATATATAAATAAAAAAAAATAAAAAATATATAGGTATATTATATTTCTATTGACTGTTTGTGTTATCATGAAACTATGGCTTCAATGACGGCCGGTGTGGCGCAGAGGTAACGATCTTGCCTTTGAGTCACGAGGCCCCGGGTTCGATTCCCGGTCAGAGTAAAATGAAGAATGACTCTTTTCAAATTGTCCTGAGGCTGGGTGTTACATGTATATGTGTTTAGTGCATTGTATATTATGTGTCGTCGCGTTAGTACCCATAATTCAAGATTCATACCTTAGTTTGGGACTAGCCTGATATGTGTGAATTGTCTATACATTTTAATGTTAAACCAAATAGTAGTCAACGAAAAAGTAGAAACGTTTCTGCAGTAATAATTAATATGTAAAAAATATAATAATATATAGATAGACAAATACATCATAATAGACCCGATTTAGTATTATGTACATGATAAACGTAATAAAATAACGTACCTAATAGACATCGCTGTCCCAAATACACATAATATACCTACAAACAACCGTCGCAGAAAAAATACGTAAATATATGTATGTTAAGTTAGTGTCCTAAGCCTTTAAAGTCTATGGGGAGTGTGCTTCACAAAAAATATAATCTCAATTTTCGAGGATTTCAAATCAATTTCAAATTTAATATGTTTATTACGGAATTATACATTTTACAAAATAATAATCAGTTTTAAATACACAGTAAAACATAATAATCAGTTTTAAATACACAGTAAAACATAATAATCAGTTTTAAATACACAGTAAAACATAATAATCAGTTTTAAATACACAGTAAAACATAATAATCAGTTTTAAATACACAGTAAAACATAATAATCAGTTTTAAATACACAGTAAAACATAATAATCAGTTTTAAATACACAGTAAAACATAATTGATGCCCCAAATTTGTCCAGAGCTCGTACTTTGAGGGATAATTATACATATTATTTATTTTTTGCAATAATACAAACATTCGAAGTACAATTTTGCTATGGGTTAGTTGAACTCGCCCATTACACAATATCGTTTATTTGTATCACATTATTTTAAACTTTGTAACTATATTGTATGCTCCTTATTGTGCAATAAAGTTTATTATTATTATTATAATCTGATAATATTAAATGTCTCGAAGTAATAAAATATTTGCACAAAAAATGTGTGATAGTGAAATATATATTTTTTATGATATTGCAGTTTTTTTTTTAACCTTTATTGTTTCATTTTTCCTTATTTGTGTTACAAAAACTATAAAATTATTAGAACTTACATTTACTGTGTTATGAGTCATTTTATCGACTAAGGAAAATATTTTCGGATATATTTTTTCCAAAACAGTTATATTTTTTTTAAACAATATTTCTGGGTTTTGTTATAACATTTTTATTACGTTACGTTATAACATATAAACACAAATATTTCATTCCTTTACTCCCATGCAGAATAATTTACCTTATTTTATTGATTTCGTACAATATTACAAGGAAGTGCCATAATTGCTTCGGAACGTCGTTCATGAGGAACTGATTTTGTCTATTTTATTTATATAAATCTTTTTGCATATCGTCATTATGCAACGGTAACACAAAATAATATAGAATGCAAAATATTGATACTATATGCAGTGGCGAGATTATCACTGTGTAGTGATTTCTTCCATCTAACCACAGCGAAAATTCGTGGCCACTCCATTCCATCTTTGATTTTAAATATATGTATTCAATACTTATCTAAAATAAAGCAGCAAGTTCTTGATAATGTTTTTTTTTTAGTTAGATCTTTTTAGTATCTTCCTTGCGATTCGTTGTCTGTTGCAAAGAATAAATGATAACCGATCACAATAGAAAGATTTATTATTGATTGAGAGCGAGACAGGCATATCTTTCTATATAATGCGACCGCGACACAGCACGTCTCTGCTCTGTTGTAAATAGATCTTCTTATTTCTACCTGACCTCTTCCATTTGCGGCCTTGACCTTTTTGCCCAATCGACATCACGGTCACTTTTATTATAATATGCAAATAAATTGTGTATATATTATCAATGCGACCAACTTTTTACAGCGAAAAGAGGACATTTTCTAGATTTTATACAGGAATTAGAAATATTTCGCAATATCCTCGGTTTTATTAAGAAATGTGTTCAACGAAAAGGAGGACGATCCTTTTTTGTTAAAGAATATTGTGTGACACTTCCGAATTTGGTAGTTTTGATGTATTAATCAAAAGCAAGGACCCTTTAGATCTCGTATGTTTCTCTCATTTCTTCCAATCTCAACTTCCACCCTCCGTCACCAAATTTTCGATAGGGTATAGGAATTTGAAAAATATCATGATTTCCTCGATTAGTTAAAAATTTGTTTGATAAGTTTTAAAATAACAAAAAGGAGGATTCTTATCGAGGAAGGATGGAACTCAAAAAAGCTGGACGGTTGGCCACCTTAATCATCTGTCTATTATGTTTCATATTGGGTATTTGACACGGGGAAAGTGTGTTCTATTAACATTGATTACTAACATGTTTGCTCAATATAAAGCTAACATTGCCACAAATAGTATGAATGAATGAATAATTTATTGTTCGTTATTATGTGGTCATTCACAATGCGAAACCTTGTGCATTCCATATTAGTATGCTCTGCTTTGTCAACAAATGTTTTTTTGATTCTTTACGAAAACCTTTTTTGTTTAGGTACATAAATTTTTTAATACCTGGTTCATACCATTACTACTACTACTACTACTATACCATCACGGCATATCCCACAAGTGGGGTAGCCAGCAGATCAGCTGTATGTAAGAAACATACAAACTGTCCTCTTCGTGCCAGTATAAAATCAAGACATTCAGGATGGGTGGCAAACCTCAACGCTGAATTTAAGATGTAAAATGTCTTATTTTTTTCGAACACCTGCCTTTTACAGGACACTCGAAAACTTACGCAGAAGAGTGGGAGACCAATTCTTTACCGGGTGCTCCACGGGATACTATTACCATTACCTGATTTAAATTGATTTTTTAAACATCAGTATTCCTTCACATAGAACGTATTGTTTCTTATTGCCCTATCTTATTATATCTTAAAGGACACGAAGAAAAAATTCGAAGTTAGTAGTCATTCTGTATGATAAAAATAAGTTTGGTTATATTTGGAGGTTCGGGATTTTAAACATCCTTCGGTCGTATTCGTAATATCTTTTTCACAATAACTGGCATAATATTTTTGTTATTCGTCATGTAGAAGTCATTCAATGCTTTGATATTTTATGTTAGCAAGACATATCGTGATCGTATAAAATAATTCTGTTTTTCTGTATGCAACATTACCTCATTTTATGTTCACCGATGATGGTGAATTATCAAAATATCTTTTCTTAGTCAATCTTAGTTTTATCAAAACTAGTTATTTCGTGATAAATTTAAGTGGAATATGTATGTAATCATTAAAAATACTTGTTTATAATATTTGATTTTTGAAGCTCGTAAAACCCTTGATGATAAAACTCGTCTTCAAGATGTTGACGTTAACAAATAAACAAAAACTTAACGAGTTTCGTCTGTGGCATCCTTCAAAACTAATCTTAACTCGCAATCTAACATTTTAAATCCCTATCAAGGGTATTATTATAAACAATGTCCTTATGCTCTTTTAATAATCGTTGTGCAAAACGCTATCAATGTCCAATCACGTTATTATATCCCTACATTAATATTTTCATAACATACACAACTTCAATACAATTCATCTCAAATAATATTGCTTATATGCATAATATCAGCAATGCGTGTTCCAGTTCTCAAAGGTACAAATAAAACTTGCAATACATACATACTTGAGAAATATGCCAAGAACTTATTTTATTTTAATCCTTGTTGTGTTCTCGGTTTTTGCACTTTTTTATTTTCGTCTGGAGAAGAGTACAAGGATTTTTTTCTTGAACATTCCTCTATGCATTCTTATATTGTGAGAGATGTCGTATTAGGTTTTATGTTGGTGCTTGTAAAAAGCTTTTTTGTTTTTCGTTTTTAATTACAGAATTTATCAAACCTGTCACAATGTTTTATATTAGAAATATTTCGGTATTATATAAATGATCATCAAATAATATTTTTGATCCTAGTCACCGACCATCAGAAAAATAAAACGATAATCAAAAAAGTAAAATTAACACCAAAACAATACCACCAAATATTTCATATTCCGATCATCAAAATATAAAATAAGTATCATCAAATAAATGAAACTAACATCAAAATTATTACCTACAAATATTAAATTCCGATCGTCAAAATATTTCGGTATGACCACCAAAAAATACATTTGACCATAAAATAAATAGATTGATTGCCAAAATAGTAGATTGATCGCCAAATTTATTATTATAATAACAAAAATCGTTCATAATATTTAAGTAAATTCATTAGAAAGTCTCTTTCTTCACTATCGTGATTTTTTTAAGAATGCTTAAAATGACATGACCCTTTTTATTATTTCACTATTCACGACTACAATAATAATATTTGAATACTCAAACCCGTTGCAGATGCACTATTATCGGAACTATGATACTTGAGCGGCCTCACCCGTATTCGAGTATTTTTTCCATAGAAAAAGTAATATATACGAAACTTAAGGAAATTTATATTCGAACTAGATTTTATTTTCGCCGGTTTTATTTTATTTTTGCCGGCAAAAATAAAATAAAACCGGCGAAAATAAAATCTATTTCGAACATAAATTGGCTCCACCCGTTGTCGAGTATTTTTTTTTCTATAGAAAAGTAATATGTAGGTACAAAACTGTAAGAAATTTATATTGGAATCAGATTTTATTTTTGCCGGCAAATGTTTAATTGCTTTGGATTCAATTTAGAAATATTTGAGGATCACGATTTGATGATCAATCTACTATTTTGGCGATCATATTGAATTATTTGGTGACAATATTTTATATTTTAGGGTTCAATTTAGAATTATTTGAGGATCACGATTTGATGATCAATCTACTATTTTGGCGATCATATTGAATTATTTGGTTAGAATATTTTATTTTTTAGGGTTCAATTTAGAATTATTTGAGGATCACGATTTGATGATCAATCTACTATTTTGGCGATCATATTGAATTATTTGGTGACAATATTTTATATTTTAGGGTTCAATTTAGAATTATTTGAGGATCACGATTTGATGATCAATCTACTATTTTGGCGATCATATTGAATTATTTGGTTAGAATATTTTATTTTTTAGGGTTCAATTTAGAATTATTTGAGGATCACGATTTGATGATCAATCTACTATTTTGGCAATCATATTGAATTATTTGGTGACGATTTTGGTATATTTTTGATGATCACTTAAATACAAGCCGAAATATTTGTTCATAAATTTCGTTAGTGCAAAAGTCACTTTGTAATTAAAGTTATCTTTCGAGTAACTATTGTAGTAATAAATTTATTTTGTATATTAGGATTTTAAAAATAATTGTCTTTCACAAATACAATTACAGTACTTACACATTCATTTTTTTTAACTAGTTATTGAAAAACTCGTACATATTAAAACATCTTTCTTCTTTTACCGAGATACATTATGTAAATATATAAACAAAAATAGAGACAGGAGTTAGCAAAAAACTAACTTAATTCTTCGAATACATGAATAGGCAATTTAAAAAAAAAACTTAAACAATCTATCCAAATATAAGAACAATGCATTATAGGTAATTCTATAAAAAATAATATGAAACATGTCTTATCGAAATCATTCATAGATCGCTTTGTGGAATATTCTATCTATAGGTACCATTAAGGCATCTCGCTCAAGCGACGTAGCTCACAACGATTTTCAACACTTGTTACATATTATACGAGCGTATTTAGCCTATATCCATTTTTATTTTATTTTTTCAAACTCGCAGGTAATTTCATTATGAATAATGAATGATATCAGTCAATAGTTACGTATATGCTGTGAAAAAGTTTGTATAAGTGTGTACTTAATAATATTATTTTATCGCCACTTCTGTTAAAGGAACAAAAAAATACAATGTATCATCTGCCGGTGACTCATGTTTGCACTGACAAACTCTACAGCAAATAATAGACATTGACGACGAATTATCATCTTACCTTATTATAGATAGATACATGTATTGTAAGGTAAGATATAGTCTGTGATCATTATATTACTCTGTATGTTTGGTATGTAAATACATTAAATGTGTACTCATAATTACGGAATAATTTCTATTACAGCAGTACCTATTCCTGTATAAATGGTAACTCACATAGAAATAGGCTTTGGTCCGTAGTAAAAGTGAAGTAAAATTATTCTTTATTAATGAAATATAATATTAATGCCAATTTTTTTTTTGATGTATTCTGACGATAAACTAATGCTACATGAAAAGTTTTCCAAGGAGCACCCGGCAAAGAATTGGTCTCTCACCCTTTTCAGTAAGTTTCGATTGCCCTGTTAAAGACAGGTGTTAACCTAAGACGCTACTACTACTACTACTATACCATCACGGCATATCCCACAAGTGGGGTAGCCAGCAGACCAGCTGCATATAAAACATGCAAGCTGTCTTCTCTGTGCCAATATAAAACCAAGACATTCAGGATGGGTGGCAAACCTCATCGCCGAATTTAAGATGTGAAATGTCTTATTTTTTCGAACACCTGCCTTTTACAGGAACCTCGAAAACTTATGGAGAAGAGTGGGAGACCAATTCTTTACCGGGTGCTCCACGGGATATACCTAAGACGCGCCAAGCGCTAATGTTAATATCGTATGAATCACAGATTCGCGCAAAATTTTAAATGCTCCGAACTTTATATCACATTTTTTTTCGAAAGCTTAAATAAGATCTCGGGTAAAGCCAGGCTTTTAGTCTTGTGTGGAAGACATGCCACTGATAAATAAATATACATAATTTATTATCATATTTATTATTAGACATATTATAAAATCTCCGTATTCTTACACTTTCCAAGGACATTATTAATATTAGTACATTTGTTAAGTTATAAGATTGATGTCATAATATATGTACTTGATACAAGCTTTTTTTGCCTACATAATATCATATTATTTTAAAATACGCTATTTAATACACAATCATGTAAACACAGCAACAAAATAATTATTAATTGTTAGGGAAAAGCAATATTTGTATCAGAGTTTATCCTCCCAACCTCGGATCTTTTTTTACTTATTTCAATTTCATTTTGCGTTGAAATGCGTACTTTAGCTTTTTCATGTTGGTAACATGCATTATTTTATTTGTGCCACAGTTTTTGCTAAATTATTCTCATATTCCTGGTACAGTGATGTATAAAATATAATTGAATCAACATGTTAGTAGGTATATATTGGTCTTATCAGTTGGCAAATTCCTGTACTACGATTAGGTACATACCAATGCGGTGACTAAGAGAGAGATATTATCAGTACAACGAGTACCTACCTACCTACATACATACGCTCAATAGTAATGAATATTAATTTATTTTTTTCTACACACTTCTTCGCTAGAAGATGTAGTGCTGCGACATGTTTTCATGTACAAAGTGCGAGTTTATTATAAATGTGTTAAAAAAATTAATTTATTCTCTTAAATACATTTTATATAATTTTTAAACTTCTATTTATTTCGATACTTACTATAAACTTGATGATTCGAGTATTGCATACTTACATCTTATTTGATTTATGGCTGTATAGCTACGTTATTATTTAATATTGGACTTAAATAATGTTCTTTAGTAGATATCTTTATAATTAAATATCTATACCATCACGACACAACCTACAAGTGGAGTAACCAATAGAACAGCTTAACTGCATATAATAAAATAGAACAGCTTAACTGCATATAATAAAATAGAATAGGTTAACTGCATATGTAGTATAGGTACCGCATCGCTGATTGAAGATGTTAATATTATGTCTTATTTGCGATATTTTACGAATTTTACCTTTATCTGCCTTTTACAAAACATTCGGAGAGTGGAATAAAATATAATTCTCATTTTTATTATTTGCAGTTGTAATGTTTGCATTAAAATTAAAATTTTAGACATTTTACGTCAGATGTATAAGGCCTATTCACTGCCGAGGACTCTGCGAAGCTCTCCTTTAGTATTTGCTACCTTATGAACTTAACTGGAGATCAAATCACGTGTACGTAAATAAATAAGTAAAATCGTACTCTGTGTTTGTGACATTAGCGCTGAGGAATCCTTGTCATGCATATTAGAGTATCTTCAGTGTCCACTGTCCAGACACTTGCACAATGGGAAAATAAAATTTTATGAGTACATTATTAATATAATAATAATAATAACTAGACAATTTATAGTGCGCCGTTTTGTGGAATATATTCACTTCAAGGGCGCATCCTAAAATATCGTGTTTATACCTGTGATTGAAGCCTGATACAGGTAGGTACTTACTTAATCGACAGTGGTGTGCTGTCCATACATACAAAAAAGCTGGGGTTTTTCTACCATGAGATCGTGAAATATCTGGAATTTTTGTATACTGGGGCTAGGGGGCGATTTGAAAATTCGGGTGATATATTTAATTCATCTACCAAATTGTAGAAATATAAAAAAAAAACATTATAAAAGTATGACAAATATAAGAAGTCTTGTCTCACCACTGTTAATCCACACATAAATATTCTAATGCGTTCGTATGTATGTTCGTATGTCCTTAATGGACTCTGAAATAAGGAAAGACAGAAGTAAAATAATACACTCTATACGAGGTCTCATATCCTGGGCACGTTCAAGGCCAAAAACATTTAAAATATCTTATGTATTGATAAAGATATTATAATAATAAAATTTGTATGGATAAATCTATGAAAGTTTTTGTAAGTAGCAATATTCATAGTCGAACATTTTTCAGTGTACTGAATTAATTTCACAATGGATGTAACGAGAAATACATCAGTACTGAAACTAAACATATGGGGATTATTTTGGTTATAAATTATTGTGTTTGGTTATGATAAAAACTCCTGAATTATGCGAGTTAAAATTGCATATTTTTGACATCTTGGGCTAATTTCATAATGGCCGACATGAATGACATAGAATCCAATACATTAATATTTTGGTTGGTACATCGGTTCATTAGTTTGTTTGTTTTTTGACTTTTATGTCCTCTTTACGATATGTCTCATCCAGTATGCGAGCTGAAAACATTTAATAAGTATTCTTTTATAAAGATTGAATTTATAAATCATGATGTATCAACAATCTTTTGTTGATGTTTTGTAAAATCACAAAAATCTCATATTATCTACAACAATCGACAATATGTGTTCTTATTTTATTGTAGGATATTCTTAGTTTCTTCTTATTTCTAAATATAGTTATCTGTTATATCAAACACAGAGAATTTAGAAAGATTTATCATATCAAATGAAATGTATCATCCACACATAAATATTCTAAAGCGTTCGTTAGTTCGTATGTCCTCAATGGACTCTGAAATAAGGAAAGACAGAAGTAAAATAATACACTCTATACGAGGTCTCATCTCCTGGGCACGTTCAAGGCCAAAAACATTTAAAATATCTTATGTATTGATAAAGAAATTATAATAATAAAATTTGTATGGAAAAATCTATGAAAGTTTTTGTAAGTAGCAATATTCATGGTCGAACATTTTTCAATGTACTGAATTAATTTCACAATGGATGTAACGAGAAATACATCAGTACTGAAACTAAACATTTGGGGATTATTTTGGTTATAAATTATTGTGTTTGGTTATGATAAAAACTCCTGAATTATGCGAGTTAAAATTGCATATTTTTGACATCTTGAGCTAATTTCATATTGGCCGACATGAATGACATAGAATCCAATACATTAATATTTAGGTTGGTACATTGGTTCATTTGTTTGTTTGTTTTGTGATTTGTATGTTCTTATCTTATTGTAAGATGTTTAGTGTTTTTCAAAATATAGTTATCTGTAATATCAAAAACATAGAATTATTAATTCAGTGATATTTCAATGTTCTTTTGTCGAAGTATGCTAAACTTCAAAATCTTAAAAAATCTTATATATCTACAACGATACTATTAATACGTCTTCTTATTTTATTGTAAGATGTTTAGAGTTTTTCAAAATATAGTTATCTGTTATATCAAAAACATAGAATTATTAATTCAGTGATACTTCAATGTTCTATTGTCGAAGTATGCTAAACTCCAAAATCTAAAAAAATCTTATATATCGACAACGATACTATTAATACATGTTTTTATTTTATTGTAAGATATTCAGAGTTCCTTTTTATTTCAAAATATAGTTATCTGTTTTATCAAAAACTGGGATCCAACTCAAATACAATGGCATGAAATATATCATTTTTAATCATCTCATGTGCCTCATTTTTCTCATTTTTAATTAACCCATAGATAACATAAGTAAACTTGCATTTAACATAATACGGTGATAATTTAAGTAGGCACTTTTGTAATATATTACCACATATTATGCCTCCATCTATTTGTTTCATTAGAAGTATTTCATTTATTCAAAACAAGCATCTAAAAACATGAGATTTTCAAAATTTAGATATTAAGATATTGGCTATTGATAAAGTAAATTGTTAGAATTGCATACCAGCTTTATAATTCCGTTTTAAGGCAATGTCTCACTCCAAAAATAAAATTGTAGCTAAATATAAAACGTCATTTGTGTAACATCTATTTTAGGAATATAATTACATTTCAAATAAAGAATTATGACCGCGATTTGTAATTTCACATAATAAAATTATTATTGTTTGGTTTGCGGTATTTTTAAATTTCACTGGGGTATTCTAAATTCAAAATAATTATAGAATATTATACGTTCTAAATGCAAACATCTCAAAACTGTCATATAAGTGCCACAAATGTCAAAATCCAACGCTTTATCTGGGAGGCGTTCAGGGTAACATAAATATCGCTCGATGTTCAGTGACCTGAGCGACCATGAAGTTGCAATGAGTGGTGAATGGCACCCCGGATAATCGTGAACAACTTTGAGCGTTTTTATATTATTATTATTATTTGGATGATTTGTAAAGCGCCGTTTTGTGAAAAAAAATCCACCTCAAGGGCGCTCACATCCCAAATGTCATCGTACTGGCGCCATTTTCGTAAGATTCATTCGCGGTAGTGCGTCATGCTTTACTTGATTACGTTTTTAATTTGAATAGTTAAATTGGCTTTGCTTTAAGAATGTTTTTAGGATAATGCATATTTAAACAAACCGTAAAAAATAAATTATTCACTAAAATCTGCACTAACTATTTTAATTTCTCTTTCATTTCACTTCTTGAACTAAAAAAATATGATTTTCTGTTTTGAAAAATTATATACCGACACTTATGTTTGCAAGCGAAACTTGGACGTGGTTGAAAAAGGATGAGAGTGGAATAAATGCTGTAGAGATGCGTTCACTGAGAAGAATGGTTGGTAAAACGTTGCGAGATAGAGTGAAGAATGAGGATATCAGGAGAATGAGCGGATGTGAGAGGAGTGTTGTGAACAGAATGCGTGTAAACAAGTTGAGATGGTTTGGACATGTTGAGCGAATGCAAGATGAAAGGATGACGAAGAGGATGTATTTATCTGAAAGAAGGGGTGTGAGAAAGCGCGGACGTCCAAGAGCCACGTGGCTTGATCACGTGGACCAAATTCTTAAGGACGGACGCGTGCTGAGTAAGAGAAATCAGCGTGCATGTATGAGAAATTGGATGAATGTAGAGGAAGCGAAAGAAGTATGTAAGGATAGATCTATATGGCGTTCCGTTCTCTCTGCCTACCCCTCCTGGGACATGGCGTGAGGGTATAGTATAGTAGTAGTAATAATTATATAAGACAAGAATACACCATAATTACGATTAACTTCGCAATTGTTTTGGCAACCGTCATCACTCAAACGTCAAGGTAACTGTCAGAGTGATAATCATCTTGCTATGATTTCGGTAGATCACCCGACGACATGCCTGAACGCAACAGTGCGAGTCGTCGGGTGACTCGCTCCGGGCGCGTGAACGGATAGAGCGTCGTCGAGTGATCACTCGGTGACTGTTTGAACGCCTCCCTGGGTTGCTAGAAAATAAATGTTGCCAGAAAATTGGTTATTGGTTATGGTTATTAATCTTTACTTTATTATGGTTTTATGAGTATTCGTTACTTTAAAATCAGTACCTGAAAAATAAATAATTGTTATTGATAATACATATCACACCAACATCAGTAGATTGGATTGCAGATTCTATTTAAAATAAGTTTTTGGTATATCCTACATTGAATCCGTTTGGTAATACGTGCTTATTTATGCATGATTTTGGCACGCATAGAGCAGATTATTATTATGACATATAGCTATTTTGGTGCTAAATAGATCTTAGACTTAAAGCATAATACTCAAGGTGTAACTAGACGTTAAATTAGCTGACTGAAACATAATAATTTAGATTTGTAGACTGTAACTAGAAGTCAATTTTGTACACCGTAAATATATTTCAAATTTCCAATCTGTAAACGCCAATTAATGTTTGAGGAAAATGTTTGGTTGCTCCCGGTGAATAATAATTAATATGCTTAGTTGTTACCGGTACTTAATCCTTTTTAATTAAATGACATAACATCTGATTATCTAAAGGAGCGCTCACATTTGTTCACTTCCAGTGATCACTCTGGATGATCCTCCAAAATAAAAAGGTGTGAACAGGCGTTTCATCAATAGTCAATCGTTTCATCAATCACTAGCGATTCCGGATGAAACCGATTACTACCCGACATAATGTTGACGAAAGGTCCTTTCACTGAAACGACCATAAACAAGTTTTATCCTTTAATTTGTCTTATTCTCTATGAATTTGTATTGAAAGTCAGAATCGTGTACCAAATTATCATACTTTCGTGAATTTTATTCATTTGATTTAAATTTTATTAAGTGCTATTTTTCATTTATTTTTACGACGTCAAACTACATACAACATGACCGTGAGTGTCGGATGGCAGTGAATGTATAGGATGAACAAATGTGAACAGGTGAAGCAATGTGAATGCTACTTTAGTATTACAAACTGAAAAAAATGTAGACTGAAACCAGAAGTCAAATTTGCACACAGTTACTGGATGTTAAATTTCCAACATCCAGTAACTGTAAAACGACAATTCATGTTTGAGGAGGTCGTTTGGTTGTTACCATAGAATAATAAACATACTTTGATGTTATTGGTAGTTATTTTTTTTTATAAAAGATATACCTATCTGGGTTTTGTTATTTTTTTTATTTTTTAATCTAATGACAAAACATCTGAATATCTAAGTAACTGAAAATAAAAACTTAAAATACCAATTCAAATGTGGGAAATTTTATTTAACTATGTTGGTAGGTAACCAACCAATTATTATTATTTTTTCTCAAAATAGAGCATTTACCCGTTTTTTTTCTGTTATAGGCATTTCCTAATTTTTTACTTAAATAAGGGGATGTGGGTTTTAAACACTGAGTTTTTAAATTGGGAAGAGGTTAAAGTACCTACTTTTTTTCAGGTAGGCACCTACTAATATTGACGTGTGTGATTACAAACTTCATGTTTTGAAATTGGGAAGAAATTTTTTTATATAGGTTTTGCACTTTTTATTTACTTAATCAGTTTTACGTAGTTAGTGCTTACTTCACTTTTTTCAATAAGATTGTGTAGTTTTAACACATTTATTTGGATGATTATCTGTTTTTAAACCCGAGCGATGCCGGGTTATAAAAGCTAGTCATTAATAAATGTGATGAACAAATGACACATTTTTTTAAGTGTTTACACATAGTTTTTCATTATGTTATGTATTTAATCTCTGGTATTTGGATTAGTAAATACCGAGTAGATTTCAAGTATTTACAATAATGTGTATTATCATTTTTCACTACGTGTATATAAATAATAATATGTCGTGATATATATATATATATACATGTGTTGATAAGTATCTATGTATGTATTATACATAGTACAGAGTCATATGGTTGGAATTTTTGATAACGGATATAATTCGTATCCATATTTTAGTGATTAATAATAGTTTCGATTAATTAACAACAACTAAGGGAAATTTAATTTGAATATTTTACATATTGTAGCTTTTAAAGTTCAATTTATTCACCAAGGGTTCTTGGTGGATAATAATATAATAAGATATTGAATTAAAAATAATAACTCCAGCGTTGTTGTGTCCAATAGTGGACCTCCACAATCACTACAATGTAAATAAGTACAACATTTAGTGTGATTACTCGACTTTATTTTATTTGTAAGCCGGCTTTCAAAAATTTCTGCTCTCATCATCAGGAAAATTATTTGGATAAGCAAGTGCAAATTTTATGTTTCTATTCCTCGTATTTTCTTGAATTTTAATTTTAATCTATTGGATGTAATCTATTTTATGTTCTATAATGTTACTCAATGTGTCCACCGTTTCTTACCTGTTGGGTTATGTTACAAGAAAATATTATTAGCGACGATTGTTGCAGTTTGTTTATGAACGATTGATACCAAACCTATCTATTGAAAAATACATATTATAATATATTTTGCTATGTATATAATAATACTTGGAGCCATAAACGGTCGCCACACGCAATGTGCAAGTTCTACGAGAGAGAGACTTTCTTCCAACTACATACATATTATATACCTACATGCATACGTGGCGATGGTTTCACACACAAGTCTTTCTCATTGCATCCGAGACACGATTTGTTTATGTATCTAACATTTACAATATTATTTACTCGTCATACTTCTGCAATAATTATTCTCTGTGTTGGAAATATATTTTATATCTATCTATCTATACCATCACGCCGTGTCCCAGGTGGGGTAGGCATAGAGAACGGAGCGCCATGTGGATCTATCCTTACACACTTCCTTCGCTTCCTCTATATTCATCCAGTTTCTCATACATGCACGCCTATTTTTCTTACTCAGTAAGCGCCCGTCCTTTAGAATTTGATCCACGTGCTCAAGCCGCGTAGTTTTTTGACGTCCGCGCTTCCTTACACCCCTTCTTTCAGATAGATACATCCTCTTCGTCATCCTTTCATCGTGCATTCGCTCAACATGTCCAAACCGTCGTAACTTATTTGGATAGGGATAGATTTTATAAGTTTCATGTACTTCTTATATGTAATAATGTTTTCCGTATAACTGCCTTTTATGAGACACTGAAAAACTTGACGATTGACAGAGTATGATCACATCTCATGGGTCTAATTTATCAAGGGATTGTGTAAATAATAATGATTTGGTGGTACTATACAATGTTGTTGTGATTGACAACATCATATTGACGCATCTAGGAGATAGGATGGTACAACAGTGACGTCCCTTATCTTATTAGATCCTTATCCAAAACCCACACCACATACATGCATACATACGTACGTAAATAGTTAATTAGTAGATTACTAATGCCTACATGGAATAATATTTTGATAGGTACGGGAATTCCATAAAAAAAATATACTTTAATAAAAAAATCCGAGGCTTTCACGGCCGAAGTATTGATGAGATACTTGACGTTTCGCCGATGCTTCTGTAGCAGACGTTTTCAGAGGTCCATGTTATATTGGCGCTATTCTGTCGTATTGGGATGGGTAGGGTCGAATAAGTTTCTCCTCCATCGTAGGTCTACTATGGCTTGATAGCGGGCGTTCGTTATGGTAGCCGGTGAAATCGTTTGTTCTGTGGTTTCATAATTAAAAATGATTGTCAGACCACGGCCTGACCCGGTAAATAACCCATCTCATCAATTATTATACCTAAATGTATACTTAAACCTATTATCTTTATATTATCCAAGTGACTTTCTTTGCCATTTGCTGAAATATAACAAACTGGTAATTAGGTACAGAATATAATCTCCGTAATTAAGATGTTCAGGAGCCTAAGAGTAAATATTAAATGTGTAGCCTGTAGTCCATTGGGTACATAAGATGATACTGCTTGGAGTAATAATATTCATTATGAAAATTATGATATGTTGTGTTATTTTTGATGACTTATTTCCTAGTTTGGCAGTTGTAATAAATTATTGTTATCATCTCACAGGTATACATAATATTATATTATTGCATCTAACACGAATGGGCTAATCTCCTCCGATCATGAAATCGTCGATATCCAAACTACATGCATAAATATTTACTTACATCCGCAGTTTTACCTGCTATTACGATTTCAGAATTAGATATTATGCATTTAGGTACTTTTCCATATCGCTCAATACAACCGCAACACCGTCACGTAATCTGACATTGTTTCAATAGGAACTCATTCTTTTGACAGTTGACAGGGGACTACGAATCTATCAAATATGTTTTATCATCTGTTTGTAAACATTTTGTTGGTTTATATTGTACGGATTTATATTACTTGTCTTTCCAGTGTTAATAAATCATACAGAAATATGTTAGAGAAATCCTTCCAGTTATTAAAAATGTGTATGTTTTTCTTCCTTTCACCTAAAAATGCACCTATATTAGTGATGATGATGTTGGATGATTTGTTTCCTTTGACACCGTGTTACTATCTTTGGACCCTCTCAAAGGCGCCAGTAAAGATGAAGGTGTATGCCTACAAGTGTTAAGTTCTTGGGATTTCATAAAATCGTATCTCGAGCACATTATATTCATCAATACTAGTGTTCTTCCTCATTAGATCATAGGTAGATTTATGATAATTAACAATAGTACTATGAAAACATCCGTCCATTTATCTATCACGGCATCTCCCACAAATGGGATAACCAGCGGACTAACTGCTTGTAATAAATGTCCTGTGCGTGCCACTAAGTGACTATTTGACTGTTATGTGGGTTTTTTGTTAGATTTAGAGGAATATTATTCATCGGAGACTCCACGGGTTTCCAATTCCATCGCTTCAAAAATATTGAGTTTAAATATTCAGAGAAAATACAACATTCGCCTATTATTTCCTACGGAGTGTACAATATGCCTACACCGATAGCTAGTTTTCAAATAAGTTTAAAGTTGTTGACGTGGATATACCAATATTCATGTCATGATTACAACTGTCAAAGTTATAGTTATATTTCCTGTATGCGGGAAATATTCCATATAATATTTACTCTATCGATACCTATAATGTGACTTTATATTGTACCTACAATTTTGACGCAGTATTGGCGATCGATACTCCGTTTTTTTTGCGTGTTCCGTGTATTATACAATTATTTAGTCATTAGATTTGGTTTGGATATGTGTACCTAATTCCTTAAAAATATTAAAGTTTTCATTTGTATCCTTCTATAGTCTATATCTATTTCATTTGCTGTTTTCTTGTCAAACAATTTGTTTACATGTTGTTATGATTGTTTTACACTCGGAAGATTGTCAGAAATTTCACGTATAATTGGGTAGAGCACTGTGGTCACATGTCATATTTTGTGTGTATATATAAAATGAGTTACAATCCATTGGATTGGTCTGCAACGAGTTTGGATTTTCTTCTCCATTCCTCCCTATTTTCAGCTAGTCTCTTTAGTTCTACGTATGTGCCACAGTTCATATCCTTCTTCACTCGGTCCATATAGGCGTCTTTTGGTTGGCCTCTACCATTTCTGCCTTCGATCTTACCCTCCGCGATGGTGATAAGTAGTCCTGGGTGCCTGATGTTGTGGCCAATCCAGTTAGCTGGTGGTTGTTGTACATGAGAAATATTCCTAATATAACATTTGTGTATGATATTTATTTATTTATTCATTATTCACTGTAAATTGATCACAATAATACACTTTTATTAAGAAATGCATTCAAATTAAATACAATCGATACACAGAAGGCAAGTTTATCGCAAAGGCTATTGTTATAATTCCCAAACCATCTGTACAGTACTACAGTCGCATGATAAAGATGTCGCATTGCCGTATTTTTGCAATTGCAAGCAATTGTTTTTAATACTTAAGTAACATCAGTATATTATATCAATGGTGCATACAGTAAAGAATAAAATAAATACGTCATATAAACTTAATGTGATCAATCTTATAATATATTTGTAAAGAAAACCACCTACCTACTCATAGGAGTGATTTCCTTTAGTTTATTTATTTGAATTTAGAATTTTTGTTTTGACAGTTGGTAAAGTAATTTTGTTTGTAATTTTGTGTTAGTTTTGAAAGACCTGAAGTAAAGACTTTAAATGTTGTTTTTTTGATATTATTTCAGGTAATTGTTTTATTATTGTTTATTTTATTTTTAGTAATATTTAGTTTCTTTAGTTTAAATAATGTTTTTAATAAATTTTTGATATTATTTCAGAAAAACACTGATTGCTTTATTTCAAGTATAAACATCCATTATAAAACAACATTTATTGATAATATTTAACACCATGGATAAACTAAATGAAACGTTGGAAAAACTGTTAACAAAATTAGTTGAAGATAATGCAATGTAATGATAAAAAAGAAAATTACATATTAAGTTTAAATGAAAGAGAAACTTCAAATATTCAAAATGTCGATATTCCTGATGTACTAGGTGACAAGAATAAAGAAGATGTTTTTCTACCCACTGAGGTATTACAACGAGAAAACAAACAATCAAACCAATGTAAAATAAATTTCAATGAACATATTAACTCAGATGGTTTTGAAATGTTTGTAAACCATCTAGATTTATATGAAAAATCACAAATCGATAAGTTGATAGAAAAATACAAATCAGTCTTTGCAAAAGATAAATATGACATAGGTACTGTGCGAGATTATGAGGCTCATATTGATTTAATGGTGGATAAATACTGTTACAAACGTCCATATAGATGCACAGCTGAAGATAGAAAAGAAATAGAAGATCAAATATCACAACTATTAAAGAAGAATCTGATTGAGGAATCTTATAGCCCATTTGCTGCTCCAGTAACTCTGGCTTATAAAAAAGAAGATAACAAGAAAACAAGATTATGTATAGATTTCAGAGAATTGAATAAAATTGTCGTACCTCAATCACAACCATTTCCATTAATTGAGGATTTGATGGTGAAAACTGTAAACTGCAAATATTTTTCTACTTTTGATGTAAATTCAGCATTTTGGTCGATACCTTTGAAGATTGAAGATAGACACAAAACTGCATTTGTTACACAAGAAGGCCATTACCAATGGACGTGTCTTCCGTTTGGATTAAAGACTGCTCCAGCTATCTTCCAAAGAATATTGAGTAACATCATAAGGAAATACAAACTCTCTGATTTTGCAGTAAATTTTATAGACGATATTTTAATTTTTTCGAAAACTTTTCAAGAACATATACTACATCTAACAAGACTACTGGAGGCAATAATAACAGAAGGTTTTAGACTAAAATTTTCCAAATGTACTTTTGCAAATAATTATGCCAAATATTTAGGTCACATAATACAAAATAATTCAGTAAGACCTCTGAAAGATTATTTAACCGCTGTGAAAAATTTTCCAATACCAGAAACAAGAAAAAATATACGTCAATTCTTAGGAAAAATAAATTTTCATCATAAATTTTTACCAAACAGCGCAATTATTCTGGACCCGTTACACAATTTATTACGAAAAGATGTGAAATTCATATGGTCCGACAAATGCCAGAAATCATTTGAAAAAATTAAAGAATTGCTGTGTTCAGAGCCAATCCTGAATATTTTTGACCCTGAATTACCAATATACATTTACACGGATGCTAGTATCAAAGGAGTGGGAGCAGTGTTGAAACAAGAAGATAAAAACGAAAACAGTAAGCCGGTTGCTTATTTTTCAAAAAAATTAACTGAAGCACAAAAAAAGAAGAAGGCAATTTATCTAGAATGTCTGGCAATAAAAGAAGCTGTGAAATATTGGCAACACTGGCTAATGGGAAAAGAATTTATAGTGTACTCAGATCATAAACCATTAGAAAATATGAACATCAAGGCCAGAACTGATGAGGAATTAGGGGATTTGATGTATTATTTATCTCAATATAATTTTAAGATAAAATATAACCCAGGAAGATTAAATCAAGAAGCAGACTGTTTAAGCAGAAATCCAGTTCTAGAACCAAATGAAAATAATGACGATTTTATAAAAGTAGTAAATTTAGTAAACCTGCAAGATATAAAAAATGACCAACACATGAATATGGAACTACAAAATAGCAAATTTATATTGGAGAATGATATTTACTACAAAATGTATAAAAAAAGGAAAAAAATCATACTATCAGAAGAATATAGTAAAACAATAATAAAAGATGTCCATGATACCTACTGCCACATTGGAAGAACACAAATGATAAATAAAATAACACCATGCTATACTGCAAAGAATATCATCACAAACATTAAACAAATTTGCGATGAGTGTGAAATTTGTATAAAAAACAAATCAAGGAGGAAATCAAAATATGGTTTAATGTCACATTTAGGACCAGCTACACGCCCATTTGAAATTATATCTATTGATACCATAGGAGGGTTTGGAGGATCACGATCAACAAAAAAATATTTACATCTGCTGGTAGATCATTTCACGAGATATGCTTACATTCTCACATCGAAAAACCAAACCGCAAATGATTTTATTAAACTGATAAAAAATGTGACACAAAACTACAATATTGATATGGTACTAACAGACCAATATCCTGGCATAAATTCAAAAGAATTTAAAGAATTTCTAAAAATGGAAAACATAAGAATAGTTTTCACTGCTGTGGATTCACCTTTTTCGAATGGGATCAATGAAAGGTTAAATCAAACCTTAGTAAATAAAATAAGATGTAAAATAAATGAAAGTGATAGGAAAACAGCATGGACTACTGTTGCACAGAAATGTGTAGAAAAATATAATGAAACAGAACACACAGTCACTAAGTTTGCTCCAAAATACCTTTTGGAAGGCGAAAATGTTAATATTTTACCACTAGAATTAAAATCAAAATTTACAAAAGAAGATTTGAATAGAGACAGAAAACTAGCCCTTGAAAATACAATAAAATCTCACAATTATAATAAGAATATATTCGACTTGCATAGGGAAGAATATAAATTGGAAGTGGGAGACAGAGTTTACGTAGAAAATGGAAATCGACTAAATAGGAAGAAAATGGATGAATTAAAGATTGGACCATACAAAATTTTAAAGAAAATTTCAAACTCAATCTATGAAGTTGATACCGGACACAAGAAAACAGAGTCAAATTTCTACCACATTACGAAACTTTTTCCAGTATTTGTTATTAAGTGAACAATTACGTACGTTTTCACTTGTAATTGTTTTTTTCTTGGAGGGGAGGTGTAAAGAAAACCACCTACCTACTCATAGGAGTGATTTCCTTTAGTTTATTTATTTGAATTTAGAATTTTTGTTTTGACAGTTGGTAAAGTAATTTTGTTTGTAATTTTGTGTTAGTTTTGAAAGACCTGAAGTAAAGACTTTAAATGTTGTTTTTTTGATATTATTTCAGGTAATTGTTTTATTATTGTTTATTTTATTTTTAGTAATATTTAGTTTCTTTAGTTTAAATAATGTTTTTAATAAATTTTTGATATTATTTCAGAAAAACACTGATTGCTTTATTTCAAGTATAAACATCCATTATATATTTTATATCAATTTAGGGCTAATGTGATAAATTACGTTGTATTGAATCAGTCACCGGTCAAAATGTTGTGACTTTCACCCATAGTATATAAATAATTCAGTTTGACTATCATAATATTCAGTGTTATATGACTTCACAACACATCCCCATCACAACACATCCCCATTAATGGGGTAGCCATTACATTAATTACGTGTAATATACATTCATGTAATCCTTTTGGTGCTAATAAAGATAACATATCTCATCGCTGAATTGTAGATGCTACATGTCTTATACTACTTATTATTATTAAAAATATATTATACCTACTCTACTTGGACTATTACAGCTTTTAGCCAATGCGATCCCGGAGAAAGCAACACATTCACAACAATGTTTCCACTTTCCTCACAAATTCAGTGTACGTCGCACGTGTAGAAAAAAACACGTTGATCAATTTTTCAAGGACAGTTGTGTTTAAGTAAGAGAAATCGATGTGTGTGTGTATGAGAAATTGTATGAATGTAAAAGAAGCGAAAGAAATATGTAAGGATAGATCTATATGGCGTTTCGTTCTCTCTGCCTACCCTACTTAGAACACGGTGTGAGAGTAGACATAGAGAATTATGAACCCATTACGGGAGATACTAACTGTCATTCAAAACATTTATTTTAATATATTTCCCCTTCATTCATTCGTTTGTCATACCGTATCTATGCTTCGACACCAGTGTTACTAGCCTAGCATGTATTCATTATTAAATTAGCACAGTATTATGTAATAGCCTTTCCATCAATTTTATTCTAAAGACGGAAGACGTGTATGTATGGAATGTAAACCTTGTCCAATAAAACGACAGGTACCTACCTATACATCGCTCGCTTGCAAACACATAACATATCTCAAAAAATGCAGTTTCGAGATAAACGCGTTTGAAGTTTTCTAATAAACGTTTAGTATTTTAATTTTATTAAATAAAATATAAAAATATATTATTGAGCACTGTTTAATCTCCACTTTGTCAGGTTAGATACCGAACGTTTTCGCATATACTTGTAGGCATCTTCAGGGAAACTGAAATCTAACAATTGTGAGAGCTATTGTTCATGTGGTGAGAAGGGTGCAGGTAGTGGGAGGGGTATGGTAGATATGGAGGCGGGATGGTTGGCAGGAGTAGGATATACTATTCAGTATTTTTGTCATTAAAATATCTCTAACATTTACCAAATAGGTATTCAAATGTCTCCCTTAGATTAAAAATATTTGTGTTTTTTAAAAAGGTTTCAAGAAAATGTCATCTGAAACAACCTAGGTAGCAAAAGTGACGTGTTTATTAAAAAAAAAGAAAAAAATCGGTGACATTTTTAGATGTGTCGTTGCTTACAAAATTTATTTTGGTTATTGTTCAAAATGATTTGTTTTAAAATATTGAAATTTCTCAAAAATATACAATTTGAATGCAAAATGTAAGTAAATTGAGTATATTTACTGGCTGTAAATAAGACTTACTGAGCCCAATAAAGCCGGTAAGTCTAACTTCTGTGAGAGGAGGGCCTTTGGTGTTGTTGGACCGGATATGTGGAATCGCCTACCGGAGCCATTGAGAGATAGTCAGTCTGTCACCAGCTTCAGAAACAAATTGAAAACTGAACTTTTCACCGGTGCCCTTGAGACGGTCTAGGGACTGTTAAACGGCGTCAAAATAAAATCATCCAAAATCATCATCATCGTTTTTCCTTTTGCACAGTAATAAGTTAAACATAAATAATACAATATCCATGCGTAGATATTGTATTATTTATTACTTCGTCAACGCAGAAACCCAACTTAAAATGATGCGCTGTTGTCGCCAAGTGATAAACTAGTATTAAAACGTAAAAACTATGAATGTGCTATCTCTCTCGCACTGATAATGAGGATAGGAAACAACATAGATATTGAAAAATACACTATTTTTGTATTTTAACAAACTCGCATTTTTTGTTTTATGACGTTTTTCTTGCAAGCGAGCGTTATGCAAAAGTAGGTGCAACGACAGCAACACCACTAAAATAATTTCAATATCAACAGTTTTATTTTCAAGTACACGCACGCACTTTACACATTATTATATTTGCAATAGGTAATAATAATTTGTTTCCGTATGTGTGTACCTTCATATCGACATAATAATACATAAATTATTATTACAGGTATAGTTAATTTTACTTGCAACAAACTGTTTGCCGTGTTGTGTCTAATAAATATTGCTTACTCGATAATATATTTCGACTGTCTAGTTCTATAACTCAACAAGTCGAAAATTAAGGTTTTATTGGAAATACATACAATCAACGCCACTCTTTCAATTCCACAAAAATTAACTATAAGAAATACACGGTTCCCTTTATAAAATATTGAATATTTAGTTTTGGAAAAAAAAATTACCTATTTTTTATTCAACAACTAAATATTTCGAATTGTTTAACTATTGAACGGAATAAATAGAACGTATGTCTTTAACAGTGCGCTTATTGTATAGTATATTTCACTCTGTTTTTAAAGATATAATAAATATATATACCAAAATTACAAAAGTGGCGGTTTCTCGAGTGGAAGACATTCTGTAACGGTGAAATTTTTTATTATTATCATTTAGTTTTGGAATTTGTAGCTTTGGGTCATTTGAATGTGATCGCAATAGAAAAATAAAGACATTTTACATCTTAAATTCAGCGATGAGGTTTGCCACCCATCCTGAATGTGTTATTTTTTTGTTGGCACGGACAGGACAGATTGCATGTTTATTGCATGCGACTGGTCCGCTGACTACCCCACTTGTGGGATGTGCCTTGATAGTAGTAGTAGTACTTATAGAGTTATAGAATTGGACAGTCGATATGTATTGTATATTAGGTATAACATGTAGCTGTATTATGATGTTGCAGTCGCTAGTCGCTCTGAAGGTCGTCATGTATCGTTAGTAATAAGCAATATAATTATTATCCTTGGCCTTTACTAAATTGCAAACTTTAGGAATGTCATAATCTTTTTTTTAATCATAGTTGAAGATGGTTCACACAAGAGAGTTTAAGATGCGTTGAGATTCATGTAGGTACATACGAAAATGTTTTCATTCAAATAAATTACTTTATTTTATACAGAAATGAATTCGCCAATAATATTGCTTTAACACACGATATTCAAGTTAATTTTGTTCATTTATTATCTCTTAATCATTTTGAAAAAGGTACCAGTTTCACCTATATATTGTTTAGATTTTTTCCGTGGAAATCCTTGTAGGTACATTATTTCAGTGTATAAAGTTTACTGTTTATCTGAAAAAGGGGGTGTTAGAACGACGGCTGCGTGTTGAAGGAGAGAAATCTCCGAGAAACTGGATAAATGTGGAGGAAGCGACAGAAGTATGTGACACTTGGAACACGGTGGGAGGGTATAGATAGAGTTTTTGTATAGAGAGAATGTTTATCTGGATTTGAAATAAACCCAAATATACCCCAGACACCCTCACTGTAAGGTAAGCAATAATATACTTACGTTTTTTTTTTGAATATATATCTGGGTTTTGTTGTAAACACAAATACTACCTTATACACCTTTCACAGTAAGCTAAAAGCTTGTATGTTAAAGCTGTAAAAGGTGGAGTAGGCTGGCAGAGAGTCTCTCAATTGATAGTCCGAGGCTCTACTATCAGTCTATCGGCCACGTTCATGTGTTCACTTTGTAATTATCAATAAAGTTTATCATCCACTATGTTGCATATGTATTATATGTACATATATATGTATGTATTGTTATTTACTGCACATATATCTATTATAATAATAATAATAAATTTGTTGTCCTCGATAACCACTCAAGCCGGTGATGCATCGACAAAATACTACAATAACTACATATCTATCTATATCTATAAATAATAATATTGTTTAGTACATATAGGTATCTATCTACCTATCCATGACATTGCTTACTTTTACTCCGAGAATGTGCATTACTCTTCTACTAATATAATATATTGTGAGTACCTGTGACTCTATTATGATATTATCTATTGCATACTTACACCTGACTACTGTTGCGTTCTCATAGTTTTAATATTCTGCATTTTGTTGTATCTATGATGTGTGGGTGTATGTCGGATGCACTCTTATCGTATCTCACGGTAGATAAATAGTAATTGATAATGTTAATATTGAAACATGTAGATTTTAACGCCTCGTGTATCAGGATGTGAAGTGAATTGATGCTTTTCTGTGGGAGATACATAGTACTTATATTATGTAAATATGTATTGATTCTTTTTACGCGCTTTGTAGGATTAGGTTACGAGGAGTTTTGCGAACAAAATAGAGTGTTGCTCTATGTTTTAAAGCCACTATAGTTATTAGTTTCTAGCCAATAAATTGCGTATCTACCGAGCGTATTGCGGTAAACTTTTGATTTATTTAGGCTTTGATAGCTTAGACAAACAAAATAGGGGATTACGATAAATTTTATAAGTCGCAGTGCGCAATGCACTCCAACTAATAATTAGGACTAATCGGTTGTCAACATTGTTTAATCCATCTGACGAACTGTTTAGTCCGACAAAAGCCAAACCCTCTCAAGATTATTTTGAGATATGAAGGTAAAATGAAACATAAATTTTCATTTTCTCATTTATTTTAATTGATAAAATACCAATGTTTGACAAAGATCAAGGCAAAAAATTACATCACCTAATTTCTTTGACATAGTATCTACAGAATTTTGTTTAGTTTTTTGTTGTACCATAAACTGTGTGGTATAAGATGTTCAAAAGACGATAGAACTTAAAGTTCTTGAGATTGTGGGTTAGGCTTTAGTTATAATGAACGTCTCAAATATTCCGTGGTGAATATATTTTATTAATAATCTTCAATTAATTATTATCATCAATACCATTACAGCATCTCTCACAAGTGAGAGATCAATAAAATGATTCGCACATTATTTTGTCTTTGACTTGGGTGTCGTCTAATTTGCTACTTGATTTATTTATGAATACACATAATAATATGATCCACATCTCGTTGGTTCATTCATATAGATTAGATAAAGATCTGGGTAAAAGGATAGTGAGGCATTATGATTATTATTAACACTGTGGATGTTTTACTATAATATGTTACAAAACATTGGGAGAGTTCCAAACACCGATACACTCCGTTACATTTCGCAATAAAACCGTCGGACAATACTAATATTGTGCAATGTCCTCTTTAGTTATAACTTTCTACTTGTTTTGTATTGTTAGTTGTTATGAACGGGATGTTAAAAATGTCTTAGAAATTCTGTTTTACTCATCTACACTTTACATTCTCTTATACATAAATAAATATACAGCGAAATGATGATCGGACGTTCTGTGGTCAAATAATATTATCTCATATCATTTTGTGTAGGAAGCAATCTCATATTGTGTAAAAGATGTTAAACTTAATTTATTTTGCATTTAAACTTGGAAGTGCCGATAGCTCCCGATCTTATGAAATGGGCGTTTCTTTAAATTTCTTTGCGATTTATTTATTTATTTATTTATTTCCAAAATTTTACATTCTTAAATAACAGTAAAAATCATATTGGAATATAATGCCCCACTAGATCGAAATCTGTTCTGGGGCAATACTAAAAAAAATTTTTACATTTAATTTAATTGATATATACACTTTTAAGCCTTAAAGCACCCGGTAAAGAAGTGATCAACCACTCTTTTCTGTAGGTTTTCCAGTGTTCTGTAAAAGGCATTTGTTCGAAAAAATAAAGACATTTTATACCTATCCTAAATTCAGCGACGATGTGTGCCACCCATTCTGAAGTCTTAATTTTTTGTTGGCAATGAGAGGACAGCTTGCATGTTTATTACATGCAGCTGATCTGCTAGCTACCTTACATGTGGGTAAATGTCGTGATATATATAAATTTTATAGGATTGAAACAAGCGCTTCGTTCTGCTATAGATTTAACTACGCGAGAGAGACGTCTTTCCACTTACAAGATCATTAGCAATCTAAATTTGTTACTGATTTATAGTAATCTATTAATATATACATAATATTATGCTCTTGTTGGAAATGGTGAATGAAAAATTGCGGGAGTCTTTCAATCAAAATTAGGTCGTTTAGTATTCAGATCTTATTCACAGATATACCGAGATGTTGTGTAGATTGTAGAGTAATAAAAATTGTTCGCATTTCTCTATGTCATACGCAACATTAACATCGTAATCACAAATAATAAAATATTATTTATGTAACTATTTAGAAACATAGTTATATGATTTTCATGATATTGTAATCAATTATACTTAGTGAATATATTATTTAAAACACATTATTAAGATTTTTATTGTGTTGAAACTGATAACTTTTTACAAAGTTCAAATTACGAAAATTATTCTAGTTGATTAAAAACGCGTTCATTTATAATCTGCGTAGTATTGGCACGGAATACTACATAATTATAAGATATTTATGGAATACTTGACCAATTTTTACTGTGCCTTTGTGAAAAATTCATGTCTTTTGTTATCGAGGACACATCTCGTAACAAACAAAAAAAACATCAAAATAATAAACTTTATTTCATCATTTTGAAGCATTTTTTTATCTGAAAAGTTTTTCCTGATAAAAGCAGATTATGTATCATAGGAAATTCCCTATTCATTTTTGTCCTTGGGTTTTAATTATCATTTATTATATCTACCAGTAATGCATAATATTACAATGTCTTTGCGGTTTTATATCGTCTCTATGCCGTCATCTTGCGGCGAAATGTCGCTATACGTCGAGTAGGTAACTTATGTAGGAATATTGTTGCGAAGTGTGAAAATCTTATTGCAATAATGTACATTCATACAAACATACCTATATAGGCTGTAATATAATAATTACGTAATAACCTAATAACAATATAATATTGTATGCCTATCCATACCTCACTGTGCTATCTAAGGAATTTCAGGTAAGTTAGAGTAATGGTTTATCACACAACTGCTATAGGTTATATTATAATTATGTTAACACTCACTAGGCCTATATAAAGTGTATTACTTTATAATATTTTTTACTTACTGCTCAGTATAATGTATCTTCCTATTTAATTGAGTGAATTGTGCCGCGAAAAGTCTGCTCATAAAAATATTATCTTTCAGCACAACCATAATTAAATCACCAGTAAATGTTTTATTGGTACTTGACGATTCTCGTCACCTCTGCGCAATGTTTATTTAGGTATTTCGAGTTGAATTAGACGGAATGCGGCAACGTTTCGACGAATATTTATTTCGGACTGAGATAAATTATTAATTCATTCATTCATTCCTAGTTCACGGCCTGGGTCCTTTACATGGTAGATTTTACACATAATTCTTATAACGTACACAAACATTGTTTTCAATATAGATACAATACAATATAATAAATAGACAATGGAACATAAAACTATAACTGAACAATAAGTAGGTATACCTACACGGAAAAATTTGAAGGTGTTTGTCAATTTGAGAATTATTATTAATCAGTATGAAATAAGCAAAAAAAAAAAAAACCCAAATAAATAGTGTGTCAAATAATACAAGTACTTGAAAGTGATACAAGTACTCGATGTCATAAAGTTAAAAATGTTTAACGTCAGTAGAGCAATTACTGTGAAATGTCAATTTATATAAAAAAGTCAAAATTAACGAGATGTAAAGAATTTAAATTGGTAGAAATGTTAAAATGTAAAAAGGTAACAAAATTAATATAATAATATTTGAATTGAATTAGTGTTACTTTAATAGATACATGTGTTGTGAATTGATTAACATGTTTTATGGTAAAGGTATTACAATAAAATGTTATCTACGGTTGCTCACTTTCTTTATGGAAGCAGGAATATCATGTTTTTGTTTGAATTGCGACACTTTTCATTGGTTACAATCAAATCAATTTCTTTATTTTTTTTCTATTCGTGACTTGAAATACAAAGTCTTGTCATAGAAATGAATAGAATTAAGAGTGCAGTTGTTGATACTAATGCGGACTGACTTTATAATACCTACTTATATTGATTAGTAAGGTGTGTATATATATTATCATCGATGATAACATAACAAATAGGTACAGCAGTAGTACTGTATACAGAGTTGAGTATAGTGACCCACAATCCCATTATTACATAGGTACATCGAGAGCATGTTAGTGTACACCACTAATCCCTTCTAATACTTACCTGCCTGTATGTACCATACACTTGACTATACAATGTACTGCTCATTAGCAACAACAGTGATATATCTCAAAAAAATGCGGTAATTTTGAGGTAAACGTGTTAAAAGTATTCAAATTAACGTTTAGTATACTTTCCTTTAAAATATCGTTCTCTAATGTTTACAAAATAAATATTGACTTGTTTCGTTTTTATTAAAAATATTTTTGTTATTTAAAAAGGTTTCTTACTAAGAAAATACCACCTCAAACATTCTAGGAAGCAAAAGTGACGATTTCGTGTAAAAAAAGAAAGAAAAAATTCAGTGGCATTTTGTAGATTTGTCTTTTGTTCACAAACTTTATTTTGGTTTTAGTTAAAAGTGTTATGTTTTAAATATTAACATTTCTCTAAATAATACAATTTACATGCAAAATGTAAGTAAATTGAGTATCTTACCATTTGCACAGTGATGTACTAAATATAAATAATATAATATCCATGCGAAGACAGAGCTTTTCTCTTCGTCAAAGCAAAAACCGTCGTTGTCACTTGCATATAAAGACGTAAAAACGACGCATATGCTATCTCTCTAGCACCGATAGAGATATTATAATGAGGATTGGAGACAACATAGATTATTGAAAAATACAGTATTTTTAACAACTCGCATTTTTCGTTTTATGACGCTGTTCTCGCAAACGAACGATATAATTATACAATATACTGCCATGTTATGTTGTGTTGTTACACTCTGACACTGCTTAGTGTCATATAAGTATCTAGTATATAAAGTGTCATAGTAGAAACTGTATAAATACTTAATGAAATATTATTACTTGGTGCATTTTGTTTCAGTCTCATTTAATTTCAATAATAATTTAGGTAATTTCATTAGCGTAAAAACATGAGACTTGTGTTTTTTTCGTACATACAAGTGGTTACAAATGAAATATTTTATTATTGTTAGTTAATTTCTTGACGAAAAAAATACGTTACATTCTTTCGAATCCTTCTTTTCTGTCCTTAATCATTCTACTCCAATAGACATCGCCTTGTTATTTCCCAAATTCAGTTCTTGAGGATTACAACCGTCCCCAATCAGTGGGCATAATTATTATTAATATGTGTCTATCTTCTTTCGATTGCAATGAGTGTCTTTTTGATTGTACATTTTAAATTATTAGTTATTAGCAGCCAACATCATATTTCAACTAACTATTTTACTATAGGTTGGTAATCTTGCTTACATGTACCTACCATTCACACTGTAGGCATATACTTGTGTTATGTTTTATGATAATCTGGTTACTAGTTTTATTTCTTTTCTCATGTATTATGTTTCTCTCACATAGGTGTACAATTGTTTATTGTTTTACTTTTACTTTCATTGTGTTCGTATGTATGTATGTATGTTTCTGTTATTTGTTTTGCTTTCGCCCATATGAAGCCAGACAACGTATTAGAGAAGGGATTAAAGGTCATAAACAAAACTTGGAAGAGGTGGAAGTCTTCAGACAGTCTAGACAGAGAAGAGCAGGACTATGATGACGGAGATGATCTGGTAACGACATATTATTCAGAAGACACCTCGTCACAACGCAACTACTCGCTGTAGGAGTACACGTGTGAAAAACCTTTTGGAGTATTTACCAGCTGTACCCTTTTTACATAACTTCTCTTTGACCTCTTGAACCCTGGATTTTCAATTTCATGTTGAACCTTATTTGAGCTTATTATTTCCTTGTGCAATTTTCCACGTTATCTGCGTTTTCAAATAATCAAAATATGAAATTCTTTACAATTTCATATTTCCCATGTTGTTTTGTAGCACTTGATTTTTACATTTCGCGTAGTATTATTTTCATCAACTAGTGATACATTTAAGTGTTATTGTACTTTGATATTGAGAAATTAGGCCATTTAATTTACGAATATGGTACTTCCAATAATTTGTATCTGAATTCCATTTTTATAAATCGAATATTTTGTTGTAGATGATGCATTTTGTTCGTGTGGGTATAATTTTATTATTGTAGGTACAAAAGTGTAAATCCATAAAAGTGTTTACTCCGTATCATTCCGTATTCCCTGTGTTAAGTACATAGATGTTATTATGACTCATTATTTTCTTGTATGAATCTCCCAGATTACAGAATATTCTGTATAACAAAGTAGTTTTCCTTGTTTTTTAAGTTGTATTATATCGCGTAAGATTAGATAATAATATAATATGATACAGTATTTACTTGTACTCGGTAATTAGATTAACTTAATTCCATTCTGTGCGCATTGGAACTATGTTAGAAATTAATTACCTACATATTAAAAAAAACCCCAACAAACTTGATAATAAAATGGCTGTAATACAAATCGGAGAAAGTTGCTCAGAAGCAAGGGCTGGACAAGGTGTAAGACAGGGGTGTTCAATGTCGCCAGCACACTTTAATTGTTACATACAAGCCATTGATGAGTTCTGAGAGGAAATGAAGAAATAAATTTTCGTTTTTTTTTTTGATACGCACACATTCGCGATCATTTGCGTATTTATTGATATTCGCCACATCCATAAATCCTAAAAGTGTGTTCATAAATCATCTTATTGTATTTCCTTTTTAGATATTTGATATCTATCAGAAACATTGCTTCCTCTAGTATATAACTACACAATTACGCAATACATTAGCGACCGGTTCCATGAAAATGAAAAAAGATTCTTTAAATTTTCGTGGTAAAAAATTCTTGTAGTAATTAATAGAAATTGGACTTTAAAAATGGACTTTCTACCGATTTCATAAAGATAAAGTCCCTTTTATTTGAAGTCCGAAATTTCAAAATTCTATTATTCAATACGCTTACTAATACTAGAAGTTTTTTTCCGCGAAAATTTAATGTGACTTTTTCATTCTTATGGACCAGCAGCAGATATGTCTACAACTCTTATATTTGGAGCTGTATGTATCATAATTTTATTTTCTTGTGGTTTTTCCCTTTTGCAAGAACACTGTACCTACCTATTCATTTACGTTTTCCTTTTTGGATTAATAATAATTGTGGTTGTAATTTGTGTTTATTCAATTATATTCATCCTATTGTGTGAATCCTTGTATAGCTGACACCATTTTGTACTCCAAAGACGTTTTTTCCCATAGATAGTGTGTTGTGTATTTATATACCATATTTATTATGTACCAAATGTTCAATAAAGTTATTCTTTTAATTTAATTGTTATTATTTGCTCAATGCGCTGTTATGGATTCATCCCATTTATAAATAAATAAAACTTTTTAAAAATAAAACAATATTCCTTTTTTGTGATGTATCCTGCCTCTACACACATGTATATGGGTATTATAAAAATATGATTTGTTTGATATGGAAAGCACAGCAGTTAGTTTTATGTCTTGTATGTATGTGGTGTAGATGTATTTCTAATGTGTTGTTATTTTATGTTTGTTACTGATTGCTTCCTCTCTGTGGCATATGGACTTGTGGCATGGTAAAAGACAGGGTCCATGCCTTTCTCACAGTGGGTAAGATAGAAATAACACTATCAATATTATCACAGCCAACATATCTATATGGTTAATCAATTCTAAATAAAATAAAATAGATTGCAATACTTGGCCGGCAGCCTTCCCTCGGACTTTCAATCGAAAAATCTTGGGTTGGATTCCTCCTGCTGTTGGCCTGCATTACCCTCACAATACAATTATATTATTTGTCGTGAGAGTGTTTAGGTGTATTTGAGCTTGTGAAAACTCATTTGAATTTTTAAAAAATCGGTTATATAGAAGTCCCCAGACATCACTATTCTGGTGATCGGTGGGTCCTTCAATTGAGAAAAAATATATTAGAGTTATTTTCAATACTATTTGTCTTTTACTTTGCCCTTCGATATCTAAAGGTTTAAAAAGTATATGTCTATTAAAATTAAGTTAATATTGTCTTAAGAGACTTCATATAATTTTCATTTGTTATCATCTCATTTCATTGTTCCCACACTAAATATTCATTTTAAATGTGGTAAAAATCATGATTTAATTGCAGAATCACCTTGGGACCTATCTAATGTATATATAACTTTTTTTTATGTTATATTTTCATGTTTATTTTACTGAAACTGTGTAGTGAGATTAATTATTTACCCTACTTTGTAAGAATTAACTGAATGTTCAAAGGTTACTTTTCTAATGTTGAATGTATATTAGTTAAATTACTTATATTCAGAAACATTCAATAAATATTAATGAAATTTTTGACCCACTTCAAAAAATGAAAAATATGTCTAATTTTAATTTTTGATGTGAATGAACGTTTTATTAAATAGTTGCATTTCATTTGTTTTTAGGTGATGAATCAAGATGTGAAGAAAGAGAATCCACTACAGTTTAAATTCCGGGCTAAATTCTATCCCGAGGACGTGGCTGAGGAGCTGATTCAGGATATCACACTCCGTCTTTTCTATCTTCAGGTAATTTTGAATCTTAGAAAATATTTATTTTAACACATGATAAAATTCTTGTATGTTGGGCAACATTTTGACATTTTTCAAAGCAGATTGTAACAAAATTTTATCTACAGTGAAACTCCCAGTTTTACGTTTTACTATAGGTATATACTGTCCTTATTAGAGATTTATTTAGGTCAACTTCACAGCAAACAAATATGTTTGTGTCATGATAAATAAGTTGACGGTACTATTGAAGTGACTTAACATTTTATTCCTATACTATCATGGCATATCCCACATATGGGGTAACCATCACACTAACTGGATAAGAAACAAGTTGTCCTCTCTGTGCCAATAAAAAAATAAGGCATTCAGGACAGGGGGTATTCCTTGTCACTGCTTGATTTAAGGATGTTAAATGTCCTATGTAACTCCTGGTTTTTACATAAAAAAAGTGAGATACCTATTCTTTACCATGAACTATGTGGAGAATTTTAATATCCTGCAAATTTTAAAGCGCAATTTGATTTAAATGGGATGCAACTAGGGGATTCGATCCCGGCCCTTTTTTCTAATCCCGGGATTTCGGGATTATCTACAGTTGATCCCGGGATTGTATTGGAAATGTAAAGTGGTAACAAAAAGTCAGTAAACCATGTTAAAATCAGCTTTTTTTATTTATCTGGCAATGAATTTAAGTTTTGAATCTGCAAAAAGTCGGTTAAACAAAATTATACTTCAAACATCATCCAAAATAAACAAACAATGAACTTATGATTTATAAAACTAACAATTTAACTAACTAACACAAGCTTCAGCTGTCACTGATTCATTGATGCGAATGTCCCAAATTCTTGACTTATTGTGTAGTTGTATTAATCCCGAAAATCCCGGGATTTCTTAAATTAAATCCCGGGATTTTCGGGACTAAAATACGACCAGGATCCCGGGATCGAATCCCCTAGATGCAACTTAAAATTAATTAAAACCATTATTTGAGACTTATGGCACTTGTAACATATAAGAATTTATTTTTACCCATTTGGTAATTTTATTTATTTATCGTAATAGGTAATTGTAATAATTGTGTATTTGGTTTTCAGGTTAAAAATGCAATCCTCTCAGACGAGATATATTGCCCCCCTGAGACATCAGTGCTGTTGGCATCATATGCGGTACAGGCTCGACACGGAGACTTCCAGAAGAGCTTACACGGACCTGGATTCCTTACCAATGATAGATTGTTGCCACAGAGGTGATTATTTATTTACTTAATGATGATGGTGGATGATTTAGCTTTAATGCTTTTAACAATCACTCAAGAGAATATTTTACAACTTCTGAATACTGTGTGGTGATACAAATATTAGACCTTTCATTCATTCGAGTTACATTTCATTCACAAATGTAGAAAACTGCAAGTGTTATATTATTTCAAACCATAGATCTGATACAATAATAATTGTTTTGCTCTCCAATATATTTTCAATTTTTATCCCACTTTTACAATAATTTATCTTTGATAATTTGATATTATTGTTATTTAATTAATTATATTTAAACAAAAACATCTACGTGATTTCAGTTCCTTATATTATTTTGCAGCAAGTGTTTGCTTTACTATTTGATCTGTCCTATGCGATTCTCTTTAGTTTTGCGTATAAACTGCTGCAAATATTTTCTTGTATAAACACTAGCAAATTTTTCCTTACTGAGGGTGTTCCCCACAGTCCCCACTCTTAAAGACTTTTTTTCATACTAAATGTTTGAAATTGAGTGAAACATAATCTAAAACAATGATACAATCCATAAATCATAGAGTTTGTTTGCCCATACTTAAACTTATATTGCAATGTAATTTCTTTTTTCTTATTTGAGTAGCGTGCCATATAAAGGGCTTTAGCGAAATGTAGGCCGTGTGAATTACCCATGGTTATATAATAGTTAATCAGTGCAGTGCAGTGCTATGTAGTGGTAGGTATATATCACATTACAGATACAGTGCTAACTAGCATTAGTGCAATAATAGGTAAATAAGTAAATATACTTGGTGTTAATAACATCAGCATGTTTTATTTCCTGATTGAGATTCCAATACAGAAGTTACTGCATCACTAACTCGCACATTCTGCGTAACACAATATATACACATATACAGTATCAGAAAATTCTTTCTTATTGTGTGTACTTCAAAAAATGTCTCACTTTTTTCTGCAATATTGTAATATGTATGTATAATGTGCACATTCGTGTAAGAATAAACAAAATAGAAAGATTTCCAATTTATTCACTGTGTCGGTGTTTAGGTAGTAGAATTCCATATAGAAATAAAAAAAAAACAAGCTTTTTATTCTACTTTTGATTTATTCGACGAGAGAGACGTCTTTCGTCTTATTAAGATTGACAAGAGAAGATCAATTCTTAAGAAGATTGACAATGTCCTAATAAGACGAAAGACGTCTCTCTCGTCGAATAAATCAATAGTAGAATAAAACGTTTGTTTTATTTATTTCAATAAAGATTTGCAAGTTGATTATCTCTACATGATATAAAAAAAATATGTAATGAGGTGAAATATTTTTATGTTTTTATATATACTCTTCACTTGCTCCTCTCAGGAGCACAGCACAGGTTAAAAGTGAGTCCTTCATTCGGAGCTTTTGTGCACTAATCATCAACATCAGGCTGTAGGCAGAAAGCATTGAGTACTATTTATCTTGCATACACTTTTCACTTCCGTCACAGACATTCTTCTCTATGACCTCACTTCAACTGCATTTACTTATACCACTTTTCACAGCCTAGTCCAAGTCTCACTCTCGTATACCAATGTTGGTACTTAGATAGGCGAGTGCACCAACCTTTTGGCTGCAATAGAAATAGTTCTATGCGACTATTGGTCGGATTGCATTGTTTACCTTGTTATAAGTAACTTTTCCTCTTTCCTTCCATTTCTACTACTACTACTACTACTATACCATCACGGCATATCCCACAAGTGGGGTAGCCAGCAGATCAGCTGCATGTAAGAAACATGCAAACTGTCCTCTTCGTGCCAATATAAAATCAAGACATTCAGGATGGGTGGCAAACCTCATCGCTGAATTTAAGATGTACAATGTCCTTCCATTTCTAATATTCTTATATTTATAAATATGAAATCATTAAGCATTAATAAAACAGCAAAATTGCCAATTAAATCCAACCTTTTACAGGATATTAAAAAAAAAAGAGTGTAAGCTCTATCCGTTTGGGTGACTTTATCACATAATTAAATTTATTTATTTATTTATTTATTTATTCACATACGGCGCAAGCCTTTTACATGTTCAAATACAAGACAGACTACAAAAAGAAAAATATAAACAATACAAGTTCACACATATACACGTCATTGAGTTTAGAAATATAAAAAGAGTCAAGAATTATCAAATAGAGTCAATAAATTAATACACAATTGCAGATTATGAACCATTAAACAGTTAAGACATTAAAATAAATTCAAATATCAAAAATTTAACATCAGCAATAAAATGTAAAAATCAATAAAATCTTACTAAAAACAAACAAAAAATGCACTCAGATGGATTATATTCAAATTACTAAATAGGTAAATAATTAGGATTATTAATCACAAATAATAGACTAGAATTTAACATTTAAAAGTATTAAATAAAATTCAACAATCAAAAATGGTCAATCAAATAAAATAGTCAAAAAGCTGATAAGAATAATAATAATGTTAGTCAATATAATAAAAAAAAAATATCGTTACAAAAGTACAGTACGTAGAAAGTCAGATCGCAAACCTCGATTGCCCTATGTCAGTTATGTGATTTTAAATAATTTACAATGTCAGTTTTAAATTTCGGGAAGCTGTCAGCAAAAACATCAGTGTGGTCTCCTACCAGGTTCCCCAGTCTGTGAATTCTAATAAGTGGTGAATAATAAACATAGTTGTTTCGAGTATTAGACTCGTGAAATGTCACAGTTTGTCTGGTAAACCTGGCAGGAACGCTAAATTGTAATAACTCAACCAATTCTGGAGAGTCAATGGCGCCGTTCAGTAATTTATGCAAGAAACACATATCAAAAAGAATCCTTCGGTTTTGCAAGGTAAGGAGACCAAGCTCATCCATCAACGCAGGATAGTCAATATTTTCTACTGAGATTCCCTTTTTGTAGTTAATCAGCCTCAGAAACTTTCTCTGTACCCTCTCAACACTATTACTGTGGATGGCATAATTGGGAGACCATATAGTTGTGTTATATTCTAAGAGAGGTCTCACGAGGGACACAAATAGTAGCCTATAAGACTGAGTTAACCGTAGGTCGGATACTAATCTGAAAATAAAGCCCAGACATCTCATTGCTCTGCTGACAGCTTCCTCTATATGTATGTTATAAGTTAGATCCTCAGAGAAAGTGATTCCTAGATCTTTTATGTTTGAGACGCATTGGAGAACAACACTGTCAATGGAATATTCATGGGTTATTTGAGATCTAGTTCTATGAAAGCGAACAACCTGGCACTTTGCTGCATTAAGGTTTAATTTATTTTGTTTGCACCAATCATTTAACAGATCCAGATTATTTTGTATTATAATGCAGTCTTCCAAACCGTTAATAGATTTATAAAGTTTCAGGTCGTCCGCAAACAGCAAGACCTCAATGTCTCTGAAGATCTCAACTATGTCATTTACAAATAAATTGAACAATATCGGTCCCAAATGCGACCCCTGTGGTACTCCACTGTATGCATAAACAGTTTCAGATATACAATTCCCAATCTTCACTTTAAGAGTTCGCCCAGTGAGGTAGCTTTTCAACCAATGATAGAAAGTTCCATCGACCCCATACCCACGCAGCTTTGACAAAGTGTTGAAATTATTCACCTAATTAAATAAATAAATCTTTATTGGTCATATAAACAAAACGGTTATGTGAAATAATAAAATGCCAAGAGGTGGGCTAAATGCTTGTGCAAACTCTTCCAGTCAACTTTTAGAAAAAAAGTGAAGAAAATCAAAATTAAATATTCATTCATTTGCTCATTCATATTTACAAGTGTATTTACTTTGCAGAGTCATGGACCAACACAAAATGTCCAAGGACGAGTGGGAGCAATCCATCACAACATGGTGGCATGAGCACCGCGGTATGATGCGTGAAGATGCTATGATGGAGTACCTCAAAATAGCACAGGATCTGGAGATGTACGGAGTAAATTACTTTGAGATTAGAAACAAGAAGGGTACAGAACTCTGGCTGGGAGTGGATGCGCTGGGACTTAATATCTATGAGAAGGATGATAAGTAAGTATATTGCTTTTTACAGTCATACTGTTGGATGATTTTGTTATGACAAGGTATTACATGAAAAGGAAAACACTGTATGTCAATTATAGACAGTCAGTTCACTTACATGAAATGTCGTGATGGTATTGTGACATTTAGTGTAAAAGACTATGTTAATTATAGACAGTCAGTTCACTTACATGAAATGTCGTGATGGTATTGTGACATTTAGTGTAAAAGACTATGTTAATTATAGACAGTCAGTTCACTTACATGAAATGTCGTGGTGGTATTGTGACATTTAGTGTAAAAGACTATGTTAATTATAGACAGTCAGTTCACTTACATGAAATGTCGTGATGGTATTGTGACATTTAGTGTAAAACACTATGTTAATTATATACAGTCAGTTCACTTACATGAAATGTCGTGGTGGTATTGTGACATTTAGTGTAAAAGATTATGTTAATTATAGACAGTCAGTTCACTTACATGAAATGTCGTGATGGTATAGAGACATTTTGTTTATTTTTGACATTTTGTAATCTAATACTGAGATTTTTATTTATTTATTATTTATTTATTTTATTCTTCTTGCACATCATCATTCATATAACAAATAAAATAAAGCAATATACACAAGAAAAAATGTGATGATGTGCAGTGGCGAGATTATCACTATATAGTGATTTCTTCCATCTAACTCTAATTTTTAATGATTAGTTTCAATAATATATATATTACAATCTATTGTATAATGTATTTTATACAATAGATTTCAACTGATGAATAGATAGATTATAAAAACTGACCATAAAAGGTAACCATTATTAATGTGAATATATTATTTTCTAGGTTAACACCTAAAATTGGTTTCCCATGGTCAGAAATCCGCAACATTTCCTTCAGTGAACGTAAGTTCATCATCAAGCCCATCGACAAGAAGGCTCCCGACTTTGTGTTCTTCGCCCCTCGTGTCCGCATCAACAAGCGCATCCTTGCGCTGTGTATGGGTAATCATGAGCTGTACATGAGACGTCGCAAGCCAGACACCATTGATGTTCAACAGATGAAGGCGCAGGCTAGGGACGAGAAGATTGCCAAGCAGCAACAAAGGTAAAATATTATTTAATATTTTAAAAGAACTTATCCTATAAGTTATGGGTTACTTACCACCAGTATTCTTGTTTGACCATGTCTTTATAAGACTAAAAATTAATCTTTTGAATTATTGAACATTATAGTTAAGTATAAGTTTGTGTTTTTCATTTAATGATATATTAAATTCTATTATTTGTGTATTTTGGATTTATACTAGATTTTGTTTGTCATTGTGTGAATGATTATATTATCATCATCATCGTCTCACCTTTTAATTCTCCTCATGGGAGCACAGGGCACAAACTAGCCTCTTCCATTCAGAGCGTCTCTGGACCAACTAAGCATTCCTAGCAATCTAATGTTGTCACAAGAATGGTGTATTGTGAAAGAGGGCCATCGCAATCCTCGAGTCTTTATATTGTAGTCTTTTCGTCATTATTACAATATTGATTTATGTGGTCTTTTTAATTTTACAGAGAAAAACTTCAATTAGAAATTGCGGCCCGCGAGAGAGCTGAACGCAAACAGCAAGAATATGAAGACCGCCTTCGTAATCTACAAGAAGAGATGGATCGCTCACAGGTAGCTAACATACATATCTACTTAATTCTATCTCTCTTACAATTTTAATTTACAATGGGTCTCACAGTGGTCCTTAAAAGCCAACAGACATTTATTCGCACAACCATCCCATTGTACAAACTCTTTTAGGAGAAAACAGATAAGCTTACAAATTGTCTTTGGCTGGTTTTAGTTCACTTAACCCTATATAAAAACCAACTATATGCGAAAAGAAGGTTTAACAATTAATTATAAATCACTTGTTGAAGCAACACTGTAAATCGGATAACAGTTTTGTTTGCTGGCAATATCGGTGTTTAGGTTGACACGGTTGACAATCATCAATGGATTGTTCACAGCCTCGAACACAATCATAAAAATGGTTGCTGTTAGTTGACATACATGCTCAATAGATAGGGAACGTAATGGTTTGAAACGGCCATTCGTGGGATCGGTAAACGCACCATGGGTAAAGTACTCTTAAACCAGAATATGCACAATCTGATGATAATGTGTAAGAAGTGTCTGTTGAGTAATATCCTCACTCACGGGGATATAAAAAATCCTTCACCAACCTTTATTGATGTGTTTTGTGTGTATTATTTTTCAGGCCAACTTAATTGAAGCGCAAGAAATGATCAGAAGATTGGAGGAGAAACTGAAACAGTTGCAGGCTGCCAAGGAGGAGTTGGAATCAAGACAGAACGAATTACAGGCAATGATGACACGCCTTGAGGAGACCAAGGTATGAGTGTACTAGATCATGTCTTATCTCATTAACTTCCATAATTATTTTTTTTTGATTACTGTACATTGAATCAATAGCTGCTGTAAGCTTTCATGATCTCCATTTAAAGATGATGTCTGGTATTCCAATGGGTTTACCTCATGTGGTTATGGAGTCATAGTAAAAGTGTTATTTCCATTAGCAGAAGAGTTATTAAAGAGTCGAAATGTAAAGACAGGATGAAGACCAATCAGACATGGTAAATCTGATGTAGCACCATCATGTTTACTTTGAATCAATGTAATACAATCCAAACTATCTTATGGTGTCCTGTCTTCGTTGTCTACTATTGTATATTCATAAAAACATTACAACTGCTAATAGTATTAACTAAACTAGAATGTAATATTTGTTTCAAAGAGGTTTTTTATTTAATTTTTACCCTTTTCTCAGAAGAGTACTTAATATGTTTATTTATTATTTATATGTGTATATTTATTTGTTACTATTTTTATCTAATATGTAAAATTCTTTTGTCACGATGTTTGTTATTATACTCCTCCGAAATGACCGAAATTTGTATACTTATCGGGTAGGTCTGAGAATCAGCCAACGTCTATTTTTCATACCACTAAAAGTTAAGGGTGGTCTACCCCGTTTTTTTTTATTTCTTGGATAAAATTTCTTATTTTTATTTTCTTATGGTGAGGCATTAAAAAATACATACAGCCCTAAATTTTCACCCTTCTACCATATATAACGTGATTCTTAGTATCAAATATTAAAATTCAATACTTAAAGAATAATATTACATGCCAACATAAAGTCCAAACTACAATTTTAATGCCTTAATGAACAGTTTTGAAAGAGTATGCCCAAATAAAAATGTGTGCACATGTCTCTTTTTGAATATGCAAAGACAATATAATTAGCAAAGTACCTTAGTATATGGCACATTTGGAAATTTTATGTTGCAAATTCCCACATTTAGTCAGATGTTACAGATCGCCATAAAGCAATAAACTCGCCATAAAGCAATAAACTCGCCATTCGCACAATTATTTTATTGTCTAATAAAGTTTATTTTATTTATATATTTTATGCTGTGTTTTTTTTAATTTTAAACTCAAACATATCTAATATATTTGTTGTTTGTTTTAGAATATGGAAGCTGCTGAAAGACAGAAACTTGAGGAGGAGATTCAGAGCAAGCAGCAAGAAGTGATACGCATCCAACAGGAGGTGGTCCAAAAGGATAGTGAGACTAGGCGTCTACAGGATGAGGTAGAGGAGGCACGTCGTAAGCAGGTAACAGATTTTAAATTATGAATAGGGAATTTTAAATGTGAATTTCTGACATTGTGAATATGAATGTTTATTAGATGGAGATAGTTATTCTTATTACAATACATGACTGACCAATTTAATCAAGTATTTTCAATTCATCTAAATAAATCTATATCCACGAAAATGTGTCATGCTGACATTAAGTTTTTTGCATTGGATTCAATAGAATCTCCACAGACAGGCAGCATCACAAATATTTCAAACATTTATTTATTTTTAGAACGAGGCCGCAGCCGCTCTGTTGGCCGCTTCCATTCCTCAACACCACCACGTGAGGGAAGAGGAGGGTGAGGAGGCAGAGGAAGGCTCCGAGGAGGAGCTGGCCAATGGTGGTGGTGGTGAAGACCTGATGGGAGCTGGAGATAATGTGGTGGACCCCGTGGAGGACAGACGTACTCTGGCCGAGAGGAACGAACGTCTTCATGACCAACTCAAAGTAAGTTACAATATTGCAAATACAAAAATTTTAGAATTCATATAAATATCTTAAACCTAAAGCTTCTGCACAAAAATGTTAATCTCTAGCATTATGTAACAACATAAAGATCACAATCATGTCAAAAACATTTTACATATTCAATTCAGTGAAAATATGTGCCCCCCATTCTGTAGGTCATAATTTTTTGTGGCTTACGTTACATGTAGTTTGTTTACTAGTTACCTTAGCTGTGGAAGACGCTATAATAAGTATATATGCTATATGCGGGTATAGAAAGACATAGTTTTCAAAATCTTCACAGACCCAAGCTAAAACAATCAAATCATTAATCTAATTGATAATTCAAAACTTGTTTTTCCAGGCTCTGAAACAAGATTTGGCGCAGTCTAGAGACGAAACAAAAGAGACGGCCATGGACAAAATTCACAGAGAAAACGTCCGTCAGGGTCGTGATAAATACAAGACCCTCAGAGAGATCCGTAAGGGCAACACAAAGAGGCGGGTGGACCAGTTTGAGAACATGTAGACGAGATACATAACACCAATATTATATGTATTATTAAAGAGTTCCACACGTCATTATTCATTTACGTCTCTTGTACCGTCATCTAAACAGTCACGCGTATTATCATCATTGTTAAAATTATGATAACAATATATAGTGCTCAATTTAATTAATTACAATAGTTATTGAGTTTAATATACGTTTATCCATTTTTACATTCATCTATCATCTAATTAATCATCAATCACCCATTCGTTAAAATATTTTTCTAATTAACAGAGAGCCAAATTTAAAATGTTATCTATTTTGTTATTCAACCTTTCATTACAATTTTGTGCTCAATAGTTAGATTATTTCAAGTGTAATAGACTCATTAATAAATGTTATGAGCAGAAAAGCAAATGTTGCTAATTTAATGTGTTAAAGATTTTTCACGGCCATTGTTTCATCTTAAGATTCAACTGCAGACTGTAGGAATGGATTTTCGTTATTATTCGTAGACTATCTGTACTAGGTGGCACAAAAAATAAATATGAGGACTGTTTATAATGCAACTACACTTTCTCGAATTCACATTGTCGTAACCGAACTGAACCGTTGTTAGCGAAATAAATAATATATCAAACTCCCGCCCATAATTAATAAGTAAATACATTTGATAGATCACGTGTGTATAAAAGTAGAAATCTATGGTATTGATGAGAACATCATTTGTAATTTATTTTTGATACCTAAATAGTGTAAAATAATCTACTTGTGTAACAGGCATTTGTAATATTTATTATTAAGAAGTACACCTTAAAAACATATTATTCATTAGCAGCGGGCAAGTGTAGTAGAATGGAGTTAAATAAATAAATAAAATGAAGACGATGGCCAGAGAATATTATTTTTTAGATTTTTAAAAAGATAGAAATTAATAAATATATACATATATTAATATTATATTATTATTATAAACTGTCTTTTCCAATAGGAGTAATAAACATATTATGTCTGTATCTTTTAAGTTTTAAGTATGCGGCTGGTTTTATTGCGAGCGATTCTTTTTGTGTGACTACATCATATTTATATCTAAAACGTAACATCGTGTATTCAACTAAAATAGAATGGTTCCTTAAATATAAGTAACGTCGTCATGTATACGTTCTGTGAATCTTTTTGTTAATTTTTATTTACAAAATGAATCATTTGCTTTGAAACGTCCACATTCAATGTTTTGTTTAATTTTTTTTAATTATATTAATATTATTATTATTTTGCATAGTGTTCTTCTGAAAATGGTTATATATATATATATTATGTTAATAGTTAAACTTTGAAACTAATAACGTTGTCGTATATACTTTGGTTAGTACTTTCAATTTCTGATCTAATAATAATGATTATGTTTTATTTAACGCGCCTGTAATGTTGAAACATTGTGGCCTTGTGTGGGTAGACTGGGTTCTTAGTACTTTAAACTCTTTTAAGCATAATAATATGAAAGGATTTATGCCGCACTGGAATACGGGAGCATGATAATCTTTTGCAATATAACAAACGACTAATAACTGCCTTGAAAAATATGTGTACATATATACATACTATTGATCTGTGTGTTTGCGTATAATCGCGAGGAACTGATTTTTCGATGCAAATGTGGTAGTTACTTAAAGCGCCTTATTATTTTTAAAGATATAGACCATTAAAGGTTACGTGGTCTTGTCTATGGATTTGCTTTTGCTTGGGGGGCAAACAGTAAGATTGCGCAAATCATCCTTGTAGGATGTTATGCCATAAGAAAAAAAAAGAAAGTCAGACGACAAAATAATAACAAAATCGACTCGTTTTTTTGATTATTAGGTATTCTTTAGGCGTTCCACCTAATATTACACCGTAATCGTCTGTTGTGTTGGGATGCCTGATGCCCCTCAATGATTTTTCTGTGACGTCATCCTTTAATGGTCTATTGCATTATTGATACATACACAATTTCCTTCTTAAAATTAAAATCATACTCTGCAGTATAACCGTACTTTAAAATTTAACTTTTAGACAACTTTTGAATACACTTGTGAAAGTCTTGATTCATAATAACAAAAAGGCTGTTTTAAATTTTTGAAGATTGCATTTTTTCAGTAATTGCATTTGTTGTAGACAATACAATTGTTTTTTAAACAGTAATGTTGGTATTTTGAAATTGTGGTATTTTTATTATCAAATAATTAAAAATACTTTTATTGCTGTGTAAATTTGAAAAGGCATTGGTGCTAAATAAAATTAATAAAAAATTGATAATGGCAAATTGAATTTCGACATGAGTGTGAAATTCTTCCAAAATACTTTTGAGTGTTGCCAATGTGCTTAATTTAACAGTTCAATTTACATCGCCAGTGTGCTTTAATCGTATTAAGATATTGTGAGTGAAGAATTGAAAGTTTGATGTTACTATTATTACTTAGGCAGACAAAATGAGATCCAGGCTTTCAGAATTCAAGATACAGTATATAAATATGAGTATAAACTATATATCACTCATTGAAATCAGCTGGATCCATACTATACTTGCTGAAACAAATGAACAAATGTATTTAATCTGTTTCCCATCCATTATAAATATAAACCAAAGGAAATAAATTATTTTGTGTCTTTCTTTTTTTTTTTGTATTTATTATGGGAGGAAAAGAGATAAGGAAACACCAATTCATTTGTTCCTAGTTTGTACAGTGGTATCAGAGAAAAATGTCATGTTTATAAAGTTTGTCTGTTTCAGTTAAAAAATGACATTTTATCATTATGTATGTCAATAATATAATTTTATTAATAATCAATTACATACATATGCTATTCTACATATATAGTTTTCTTATTTTACTTCATTGTATGTTTATTATTAATTATTTTTACGTTAATACTAGTATTATACATATATATAAAAGTTAAAGTTATTTTACATAGTATTTCTTATTAGATCAATTAATATTATGTGTCAAAATGTTCTGTAATTCAGAAACTAATCTTTTTTATTATATACGCGATCTATGATATTAAATATAAACAACTAAAACTCACTTGCTCTTGAAAAAACCTCTGTTCATATTTAAAAAAAAAAAAATTACAAAAATCTTGGTGTTATTGACCGAAGGTACTTGTTTGAAGTCCATTTCAAGATAAATTGCAAAAAAAACCAGTATGCAGTTAACTTTCAAATGACTTTTATTAACTTCATGTACTAGTATTCGGAGACTCTCGACTCCATCAGGCGATTAGTAAAAAGTGAATTTTCAATCTGCCCTTACACAGGCTTTGCCAATTAGGGAGCATTGCATAATTTTTTTGTTTTTTTTGTTTTTAATTATTTACTTGAAATTGGATTGATACAAAACACAAGTTTAAGATCTTTTGAACTCTACAACTTTGGTCAATATAAAAACTTTGTTTATCATATTTAATTATCCCAATAAAAAATGGTTTTTTAAAAGTATAACTTGTACAGTTACAAGTTTTTTGTTAACTTTTCTATCATAATTCTTTTATTGTGTGTACATATTGTTTGAATTGTATCTTTTTCATTTTAAATCTAAAACTGCTTTCACAATTTCGATTAAAAAAAACTTTTGTTGTTGAATGATTCTGAAATAGCTGTAATATTATTATTATTTTTAACGCTTTTTTTATTTTAAAAGTTTTTATACATATTTAGAAACGTTACAAGTGTTAAATCATTGTTACGTTTGTTGTATAGAAGGCATTCCAAGATTGTATTTATTTTTCGACTTTAAGTTTCATAATATTTGTTTATTACAAGAACAGTTTATTATTACTAATTCCACTTCTACTTATGCTTTTATTTTTACTACTACTACACCCTCACTGTATAATCGGCCACACTGCCTTTGTATTATTAAAAATAATATTTATATTATTATTATTATAATTTTTATTTATTTTTAGTGCCATTCAACTTTTCAAATTTCAATATTAAGTTTATAATTTGTCGTCGCATCAATCAAACACTTGTTCCACTTTTTACTACGCAACCTCTTCCCCTCTGAACATGTTTTTTGTTTTAAGTGTAACGCGGGTGCTTTCTTCTTATTATTATTTGTGTCTATTTGATATAAATATTCTACTATAATATAATATTATATTGTATTCTGTAATAATGATACGATTGTTATACACTACTACTTAACTGTAAATAATACTATAAGTGCGCGTGGGTGCTGCGTGCGTGAGCACCGTACTAGTTTATTGTTATTATTACAATTACTCGTACGTGCGTACACGGGGACTTCTTGGATATATCCACACACTGTGAGGAGTCTGGATGTATTAAGCTAAGCTGGTAGCACATCTTCGCTGCAAAACTGTGAATACGAATCTGCATATGTTAACATGTTTAATATGAAACTGCAATTTCACCGATAACAATTTGTGTCTATATTCACCTACATCCTGGGTGACTTATTTTACTATTGAAAAGCTGGGGGGAGATGTTGTGATTGTGTGGGTGAATGGATTAATACCTAAAATACAAAAACATAATTTAAGCGAGACTGCCAAACAAACAATATTGCGAGACAAATCTAAAACTGATACGGTAGTGAATGAATGATGACAAATTTGAACATTTCATCAGAACACAATGAGAAAGAGTTGAATACATATGTATATGGGATAGTGTGTGTTAAAGCAGGACATTTTACTCTGATTAATTTATTTATGGATCGATACCACTTAATGCAGAATGGTATTTGCGAAGCTGCTCTGTAAATGTGCTAGCAGTGTTAGTAAGGCCTATTACAATACTATTATTATTATTATTACTACTTTTTATCATATTCTATTTTATTCTATATACCATGTTGCCTTTACACTTAAAAAGGAAATATTTTCCAATAAAAAATTGTATGAAAGATTATGAAACTGGTGTTTACGTTATTTACACAATTATTTGTCTTTTATCAACCATTGAAAATAAATAAATTTATAATGTACATTAAATATGGAAGTTTCATTCAGTTTGACAAGGTAATAAGTTTATGTTTTTTATTTGTATGATATTTTTAACTTTCTATATAAAATTTGTCTTTATAATGCAGTTGATATGAGATGTATTGTGTGAATAATGTTTCAGAACAGTCGTGTATTTTTTTCCCTACATGTGTCATTCAATGAATATTATTACATAAGGAGTATATCTTGTGTAAAGAATAGACACCCTTTCTTCTTCAAAGTAGTGCAGCTTGTGAGCCATTTTAAATCATCATACAGTTAGTCAAATGACATAACCATGATAAATCAGTAACATAATAACTATCTAGGTCTAACTTCGTAGCAACATAATAACATCTAGATCTAACTTCGTAGCAACATAATAACTATCTAGATCTAACTTCGTAGCAACATAATAACTATCTAGGTCTAACTTTGTAGCAACATAATAACTGTCTAGGTCTAACTTCGTAGTAACATAATAACTCGATATTCTAAAAAAGTATTGGAAGGATATGATTATTATATCTGGACAACATTAGAGTAAATGAGAGTTAATACATTTGTGCAGATATCCATGTCGGAATTTACGTATATTGAGTTAAATATTTGCATGAGAATAGAGGTAGATTTTCATTGTATTGATTAACCTTTCCCTTACTAAGCTAAAAAAACCAAGCGCTCCAGTGATGTACACTCAGTGTACATTTATAAAATTATTCGTTTTTTTAGTCATAAAATGGAATATTTTACATTTTGTTGCTTTTATTAGCAATGGTTAAGATTGTATCTACATATAAATGTGAATATATGCATCAAATATTATATTATAAGGACTGAAAAATGGAAAAAAACATTAGAACATGCAAAATAACGATCGTCATAAAATTGAGCGACAATCCACACAACCACTCCGCGCCTAGAACGGCAACGCACTAACGAAAGGAATGAGACGACACGCGTGCGTAATGATCTACTGCGCATCTCTCTCCAACGGACAATTAAATGCAACAACGACAGGGTGTTTCAAATAAAATAAATTATTTTATAAAAACGAAAACAAATTAATATTTATTATTATAATAGATTATTATTATTATTACCTATTACTGACAATAAGACAATTCTTACAAGGATCATTACAGCTGGGGGCTAATGCGATTCCAGAAGAAGTATCACAATCAGTTAGAAATATAATCATATGTAATAAATAAGGCATTCTAATATATAGGTAGGTATTCTAAATTAATATTATTTATAACAGAAGTAATTGAATTAACAGTACGAAGTTATTATTGTAAATAAAACCTTATAAAAATTATTTATCTTATACCTACATAAATTAGTGATAAATATGCAGAGATGTGACGTATTTGAAATAAAAGTATTTAAAATACAAGTACAAAATACAAAATACGTATTTTCATTTTGTATTTCAAATATCTTTTCGTAAAAAGTATTTTGTATTTTATTTGAAATACTTTTTTTGAGTATTTTGTATTTTACACAAAATACTTTTACAAAATACCTTTTTATTGTTTGAAACAAAATTCTGCCATAAATTGATATGCGCGTTCGCAAGCTATTTTATGACAATTTGTTGAATTACGAATACAACGTTTCCATTAGAGTACTTCATATTTGAGATATACACACATAATAATGATGGTTGAACAAATTATACATGATACCGTTTAATGATCCATGATGAAATTTTCATCAACGGCGCTGTGATTTCTCCTGAACGGTAGCGTATTCAACTTTATCTGCAGTCGATCTGTTCCAGGCATATGGCGCTGCGACTCTGGTTCTCTTTTCTGCAAATTTAGAGGTATTTGCAATATTGAATTCACGGCATTAGAAGCTGAGCACAGTCTTCACCTCAAATTTTGACAGCGGAACAGCTCAGTGGGTGGTGGACCTTGTGGACAGTGAGACACAGTTTAAACACCACTCTCTCTGAGACTCTTAGTGTAGACTTCTTAGTAGTGAAGTGATGTGGCAGCTCTGATTCTCTCTGCAAATGATTCGGAGGCAACATTAAAAACCATCTGAAGACGATCAAGAAGGGTCTGGAGCAGTCCTGTATATTTTTATTTATTTATTTTAATATGATGTTACAGTAGTCCATACGATTTCAGATTCGGAGTATTCATCCTGATTTATTCTGCAGCCCAAGTTCAGGAATTCTCTAACCTGCTTGATACTCACTCCATTTATGACAATTTTCGCAGTCGCCTCATCTCTTCGAACAATACATTTTGTTTTGTCTTTATTTATTTTTATGTTGTATTTTGACAGTTCTTCCTAAGGCTTTATTCAACTCATCTTCATTATCTGCAAGCAATGCTATATCGAATCATGTCAACTCTTTCTCCATTTATCTTAACTCTTGTCCAGTTCTTCATTTCTTCTATCAATTCATCAATGGCTCGCTGTATATAACAGTTAAAGAGTGCTAGAAATATTAAATACCCCTGTCTAACACCTTGTTCGACTATTTGAAAAGTATTTAAAAAAAGTATTTTGAAAATACGTATTTTGTACTTAAATACCATTTTGAAAAAGTATTTAGTATTTTGTATTTGAAATACAAAAATTCAAAAGTATTTGTATTTTGTATTTAAATACTTTTTTGAAAGTATTTTGCACATCTCTGTAAATATGTCAATCTCTAAAAGTCAACAGAATAATATATTACTACTACTACTACTACTACTACTACTATTACTATACCATCACGGCATATCCCACAAGTGGGGTAGCCAGCAGACCAGCTGCATGTAAGAAACATGCAAGCTGTCTTCTTCGTGCCAATATAAAATCAAGACATTCAGGATGAGTGGCAAACTTCATCGCTGAATTTAAGATGTACAATGTCTTAACAGAATAATATAGATTCACCTAATTAAATATTATCATACACAAGTAAGAACACAATTATAAACAAGTACATAAATGATTCATAAGTTTTGCACATCAAAATTATTACCTAAATGGAAATAAAATATTTTAATTTAAAATAATCATAAAATAAAAACAAATGATACCAGGTTAGACCAAAAATGAGGATATCACTTGATGGAAAATATTTATCGTTAAAAAGTAGATGAATATAAAAAAATCACAAAAAATTCAATTAAAGTATACTTTCAAAAATCCAAAAAAAATATAATAAAAACTTATGAAATATGATAAAAAAAACTTATGCCAAAACAAAAACATGACATACAAAAAATATGATAAAATAGCTAAAATTTTAAAGTATACATGAAAATAAAATAGGTAAGCTAGTATATACAATATATTTTTTTTTCAAAGTATTATATAAGGCACAACAAACGAGCAAAAAGACACAAAAATAAAATTGGCGCGTTGCCTTTTATCTAATTTTAGGAAATATAACAAAAAATGTGTTAACCCGAACAGTTGACACAATAAAAACATGATATAACAAAATATAAAATTATTATAATACAATAACATGTAAGACAAAAAAGGATCGTGAACATATTTAAAAAAAAAACAATTTTATAAATTACCAAAAGGTGATTGTGTAGAAAACAACACAACGAAATGAAGAAAGTAAAACAAAACAACAACAACAAAAAAATTACACAAAAACAAATTTAATATTCAGTATAATTTATTTAATCTTAATTATTTGTTTCCGGGTCTGTATTCGTGTTTGAATCGCAAGCTGTACATGAAATTAAATTTTTTGTGATTATGTGTGATAAATATATTGGTTTTTTACATGCATGGCAAACAACTCTTGTTCTTTTTTTTGATGCGTATGGGCAGAATCTGCAGAGCCTCGATTGCACCCGGGGCATTGCTGAAGTACTTGGGGATGGTTCTGACCTGTTTCCATCTAATGAATCTGTTTTTGAAGTATTAATATCGGCTGATATTCGATGGTAATATGAAACAACTGCGTCAATGGCATTTTGCTGCTGTTCGTGAAATTTAATATTGCTGTTTTTCCTTCGCAAAATATTAGGCATAGCCAGCTCCAAACTAAGTTAAAAATTGTTGATATGTGAAATATTTATTTATGGTTACATACATGTCATAAAATTGAAATAAAAATAAATAAATATTTACCGTAATTAGGGATCACAAATAAACTTTATTATCACTCTGTAGACAACACTAATATTCCAAGGAACCGAAGTGAATCACGAACACAGCCGATGTGTCGAGTGTCGTCAGGAGATACTAATTATGTAGAATCATGCGAAAAAATAATGACCCGCGGTGTCAAAATATCGGACTAAAAGTTACATAGCTAAAATACAGTTTGTGTCGATCATAGCGCCAGAGTTATACATCATATTTATTTTTTGTTGATTATAGTATGATATACGCATTTGGCGCCATAAATACAAACATGCACAAGACAAATTTTTGCCCGATTCAACTATAAAATATTTTATTGTCTTGCAACTAATATATATTTTTATTTCGCGATTCTTTTATTCAATCAACAAATATATGGCGGAGGATTAGCTAAAATATCATAACTGTGATTAGCGTGATATTCACAAAAAAGGGGCAATGTCAACGTAGTGTACAGCATAGGACGGCGAGTGTTAAACTACGTTGTAGCCAGCTAAAATAGAAACATTTTCGTATTCAAGGAATATCCGTGACAAATAGACCAATATGGATTTGCAGGGCAGGTGAACACATCAAAAATGTAGTAACATAATATAATTATCAATAATATTCAGTAAAATAAATAGCTGGTCTACGATAGTAAATAAATTATAATTGAAAATTTATACCATCGACGATTGGATATTTATTTAACTTCACCCATTTGACAATGAGAAGAAACGCATCATGAATATCTTCGGTGAGGTGAGGAGGTACTGTACGGTTTATTATGTGCAATTAGCCAACTGTTCTATCAAATTAATTGTGGGTAGGATATGCTGTAATGAAAGGAATTAAATAACAATCAAAATATTAGACAATATTATTAATAACTTTATTTAATGGGTAACATTCTCAACTACAAAATAAATAGGTGAACACTTATAATAATTTGTGAAATACCTTTGATTAAATATGATTCTTATAAAATTATTTCATTTCTAAATAATAAACATTACAATCTTGGATATTTAGATTTGATATGAACGAACACTAGTCTTGAGAAAGTGAAAAAGTTGGCAGCTATAGGATTTGAACCAGGAATCTTTCAGTTGAAAGTTTGAGACTACACAGGCCTACTGAACGTCTCATGCTATACTGTTTCTAAAAATATATTGTATTAAAAAATCATACCACTATAAAATACGTAAGGCAATCTAGATACAAAACATAAATTTTATTTTACAAGCGAACGTTTGTAATATGTATATAAATACATGATTTTTAAAATGAAACACATAAGTACAATAACTGCAATTTACACGCCGAGATATATGGAGTTATCAATTAAATATCTTGTATAAAAATTATAAAATATTTACTATGTAAAAATTTCCTGAATATAATTTATTATTATTAAAATCTCTTCGAACAAGTTTGAGAAAGTACTTTCATACAAAATAAAACAAGCTCAATTAATCGCAAAAGTGAGTGCACAAAATAATAAAACAATGTATAAAAAATCTTATTTGTACGACAATATTTAAACAATCTTTATGAATAGGTATTCAAATCTGGGTACCACAAGATGTAATGTGATAATTTGTGACTTTAGGGCAAATGCACATATTACTTTTGCTCAATGGCAACAAAAATAATCTAAAACGCATACTTACTATATACAATAATTCACTGTAAATAATAATATTTTGTATATGACTTGATGAAAACTTATCATATTTAGTCATGAGTTTACTCATGACTTTATAAATCGAAACCAAGTCACTTAATAATTAAAAAAAGTAACAAAACTAAATCCATTTGTGTTTTTTACAAAAACCAATAGTTTTTACAAAAGAAAGGTCAACTCAATGAATAACATTTTATATGTTACGAGAGAGTAATAAGAGATTCTTTATGAAAGAGACTGATGTCCAGAGATTCTGTGATGTCTACGGAGGGAGCTCTTGTCATTGAAAGACTTTTCACAGTCCAGACATTTATAGCTGCGGCCCGTGTGAGTCATCAGATGTCTGCTTAATCCTGCAATGGCAAAATGATTACAGGTTTAGTAATCATCTAGTTCTCCTCAGAATAGATTTCACACTTTTCTGTGAGATTTAAAGTATTCTACAAAAGACAGGTTAGTAAAATATTACGTTTAAGTAAATTAAACATCAAATCAGAAGTGATGAGGTATATGACCCATTTTGAATAATATATTATTTTTAATAGCACAAAGAGGATGATCAGTAATATGCAGTTGTTCTATTGGCTACTTAAGGGTCGTTCACATTTGTTCACTTTCAGTGATCACTCCGGACGATCATCCAAGATGAATAGGTGTGAACGGGCGTTTCATCAATAGTGATCACTAGCGATGACGGAGGAAAGAGATTACCACTCGTCATAATTTTAATGAAAGGTCCTTTCACTGAAACGACCATAAATAAGTTTTATCTTATTATTTGTTTTATTCTCTATGAATTTGTATTGAATGTCAGAATCATGTACAAAATTATTATGCAGTCGAGAGCTATATTAGTTTATTTTAAGTTTTATTTTTCATTTTTGAATTTATTTAATTATTTTTGTACAAAAATATGTTAAACTACATACAACATGACTGAGAGTGTTGACATGGCAGTGAAAGCATAGGATGAACAAGTGTGAAAAGACGTGTTCACTTTTGATGAACAGGTTTGACCCTGACACTCTGGATGATCATCCAAAGTGAAGCAATGTGAATGCTACTTTAGATTATGATAAAATATGTGATGATATGATTTTAAGTAAACGGTAATCAACATAGGCTTCTATGGAAAACCAAAGCCCAACAAGGGTTGTAAAAGCAGCAGTTGTTATTGCTTTTTACAAGATACTTGAAAACTCGCTGAAAAGTCTGAGAAACATATTCCTTCCTGGGGATACATTTTTTCAGAGGCAACATTGTAATTTTTTAGTTATTTTTCTAGTTGCAAGTTTTACACGTAATGGCTTGTATTATAGTAATGGCTTGGCAACATACCTGAGGCATGGCAGAATATCTTGGGGCAGAGATTGCACCTATGTAGACGTATGGAGGGCCTTTGGACATGGGTGGACATGTGAGATCTCCACGCTTCACGCTGGGTGAAGCCTCTGTTACACATCTCACACTCGTATGGTTTGTTTTCTGAAAATATAAACAATTTATAGATGGAAGAGGAATGAGTGAGTAGTTAGAGTTTGGCACTCGAGGATTATATGTCTAGATCACGTAAACCAGATCCTTCTAGATGGATACACTGAACAAGAATGCATGTATATAAGAAACTGTGTGAATATTATGCAAGGGAAAAATGTAGCAGATTGATAATGTTGATTGATGCTGTATCCCTAAGCCTAGATAATATAAGATAAAGTAAATGAAAAGGTAATTCTGTTAACTCACCGGAGTGAACAAGGAAGTGTCTGAGTAATATCTCTTTCTGTGCAAAGCTCCGACTGCAGACTCCGCATTGGAAGGGTTTCTCTCCAGTGTGAATACGTTCATGTCGTGTTAGGGCCGAGCGGGAAGGGAACCACTTCTCACACTCATTACATGTCACGCTGAAAACATTTGTACAGCAATATAAATGATAGTTTTTATGCCCTTTATAGATGGAAGATCTTATGGCTAGTCCAATTGTGAATTAATAAAAAGAAATTCTGGATCATCTGAATGATACACGAACTGAAACAGCTGTGCAACTGGAAAGAAATGTGAATATATAGTCTGACAGATAAGTAAACAAATAAAAAAAAATTGCAAATAAATGATATTCTATTATCAAGCTCATTAAAAAACATTTATCATATCAGGCATTGCTCATTACAACAATCAATTCTAGTTATGATATATGTAGATACAATTAATAAACTGAAGTGTATGTATTTCTCACCCTTTCTGTTCTGTATGCACCGAGGAATGTCTCCTGAGTTGTGCTCTCCTGGCAAAGGACTTTGGACACTCGGGACACTTTAGCACCTTCAGTTCTCCATTCTCATCCAACATGTTATCAGATTCCACCCTCAACTGGAATCATTCATTTTTACACGGTTATTAATATTATCCATCACTTTTCCACACAACATTCTTATGCTCTGATGTCGTTATCATAAGAATGGTATATTTGATGAAATGTATGAGTCTTTAGTTTTTGCGGTTACGTCACACGGTCGAGTTATTTGGTGAGCATCCAGATGCGTATATGTCTCCATCATCAAACCAACTAACTTTGTTCTGATCTAATCCTATCGCTTTGTCGCAGAGCTAGTAAGACCCCCACCCCTACTGTCTTGATGTTATATATAGGTACCATCATGGCATATCCCTCAAGTAGGGTAGCCAGTGGACTAACTGCATGCAATGAACATATAGGTCGTTTTCTTTGTGGCATAAAAAATAGGACATTCAATCAGAATGGGTTGCATACCTCATGGCTAAATTGAAGATGTTAAATGTCTTATACACAATGTTTTACGAACACCTGCCTTGTACAGGACACTCGAAAAGTTATAAAAAACAGTGGGGGACCTATTCTATTTCAGCGACTTCATGATATATAATAATGAAACTTATTTATTGATAGTGAAAAAAACCATCAATAATGCTTACTTATTGCCATGTGGCAATTTCTTTTAATAAACTTTTAGAGGAAAAAGTAAAGTGTGAAAAGTTAGATAAAATGTAAAAAACTAAACATCATAAATTACCCCTTGTTCTTCCATAGTGAGCTCCACCAACACAATAGATCCATCCTCTGTGACTACCTCCACATGTGTGGCGGCACCCTCTTCGCTAGGTAACAGGCGCAGCGACACAGACTCCTCCCCTACACCTGCTGAGGTAGAGGAGGCCTGTTCAACATCACCACTAGCACCTATCTCTTGTTGTCTATGACTACTATCACTCTCTGCATTCAGCGAGGCTCTCACAGCGGCAGCCACTGCATCTATTTCATTAGCTTCTAGACCAGGGCTATCCTCTTCTTCCATTTCTTGATCCTGAAATGTATGCACAATTTATTCAATTTTATTACCAAAACATATTTATTATGTTCTGATAGGCCCTCATGAACAATCCATTCTCTTTTTTCAGCCAGGTGCACCACATCATAGGTTGTCGGCTTGATCTGATAATATAGGAAATAGATCGTCCATCTCCATGGGTCAACTAGTTTTTTTTAGAGTTGCCCATAATATGTTAATACTGATATTCTTTCAATTCCATAAACAAAATAATATAAAGATTAGAAATTGTATAGAAAGTCACTAGCGGCTTTATAGCACAATGTGCATACATCACATATCAGTAAAAAAAAAATAGCAAATACCATTTCAATAAATGTACTTGTTTGAGCTTACTTTTATGTACTTTTTATATCTGTTTTATATTTTATATATGTTAAAGGCTAACGCCATATATTGAAATAAATAAAATAAAATAAATTAGTAAAATTACGTTACATAGAAAGTAATAAATTATCAGTGTGGTGATAAGTTGTTTATATTGTTGTTGAATGAAACCTTTTGAAGTTTGAATGCGCTGTAATTCATGTTAATTTTTCCCATAAATAATCATTTATCCACAAAAAGACAGAAGTCATTGTAAATTTTTATATCCTCATAAGGATTATCGCTAAACTCAATGTTGCAAATACATCCATGGAGTCCCTCATACAAGCACAAAAATTTCTCTGACTCAACAAAAGGCTGTCTTCAAGAATTTGATTATCATGATCAAACTAGGTTCCTACCTACTGTGTGCACTTTCTCACACCTCTTTCTTTAAGACTATAATCCACCATCTACTAGAATGACGCAGACACTTTCCTTTCATTATCCATTTGTTCCACATGTTCAAACCTTTGTATTATAAGCAATAATAATAATAATAATTATTATCTCAGAAAAGTTATACTCACAGAAACTTCATCTTGAGTACCCTGCATGATCTTCTTGTTAAGTGTACATTGAATGCGTGTCTCACTGGTAGTTCCTTCGGGTAGGGAGATGCTCTCCTCAGGGTCCTGTTCCTTTTCTCCCTCACCCTCCCCCTCCACTTCACACACATCTGGATCTGGTTCGCCTTCCTCTGGCTGGAAATAACAATTATATAGAATCAAATGTTTCACACATCTTTGGGTACAATTCTAATTTTTTTTGTGTATTCATATTCTGCACAATAAAGTTTATTATTATTATTCATTAAATATCAAGCATCAGACATTTTATATATTTAATTCAGCAAGAGGTATAAATAAATGAATAAAATAAAAAACTTTATTGCGCAACTTAATATGTAGTAAAAAAGGTGGGTTTATTAAAGGTCCCATCCAAAATGTTTTAATATTTTTTTTATTCACAGAGGATAGTTAACATGCAGTTATTCCGCTGGTTATCCCATTTACCCACAATGGTATTAATAGATGAATAAAAATATACTATATATAACGGTATATTTTGAAGTGGTTGGTATCTTGATGGTAGAGTCTCGGACTTTGAGACGAAAGACCCGAGTTTGATTTCACCCACTGACGACTTACTTTTCCTTCACAAAACAAGCGTGTGGCTTACTGTGAGAGTGCCTAGGGTGTATTTTTATTTATTTCAAGTTTAGATTCATCTTTATTAATAAATATATTTATATGATGTGTTATGATTTTCTTACAATGACTAATGTCACAGCCGTCAAGTCACTATCATTGATGGTCTCAGTATCAGAACCTTCTCCTACTTCTTTAATAATCCCAATGTTTCCAGTGAAGCGCTTCAGATGGGAGCGGAGCTTCTGATCTGAACTCTCACATCTCTTTCGGAAGATGTAATATTTATCCAACTGATAACGACATGGATGGCAAATCATTGAAGGTAGACCATCGTCCTCTAATACCTGAAAGAATTGCAGAAAAAACAATATTAAAACTTCAATAGTTTAGTCATGAAATAAAAATTCCTGAAGATTTTCTTATACAACATAATCTGTCAAAATTGTGCACAAATGAACAAAGTATTCAATGATTTTATAAACATGCTACTTGAATAAAATGGGTGTATATTAAATTTCAAAGTAATTGAATTATTTCTGCCTATCTCCTTCCACTTATAAAGGAAAGAAATGAGATATAAAGTGAGGAATGTTTGTGTTCATAAGTTCTCCACGCCTTCCTCTATCATATTTAAGACAATTCTTTACACAGACTTCGATCATTAAATTTCCTATAAATAGTGAAAATATAATGTGAAATGGATTTATGTACAAGACTATGTACTTTACCTTCAGAGAAACGCAAGCCATAATGCGAACTGGAAGAGAGACAGACTCACTGTCATTGAATATTGGAACCAACTGCTCCTCTTTGGCCAGACATAGCCTGCACAATTCATCTAAATTCACTATCACATCCCTGTCATCAGACTTCTTCCTGCCATAAGTCTTCATCCCCTGCCTCCTTATCAAATCAATTTCAAAATATGTAACACTTCAATTTGTTTTGATTAAATTTGATTTTAAACAGTTTCCTGCATGGGCGCGATGCTCCCTGTTTTATCAAAAAGAAGAAAATCGAAGACACAAATAAAATGATTTTACCGACATTGTCTACAGACTGTTTTATCTATACAAAATGGCAACCAATAAAACTTTTACTGTTTTCCAATAGATGGTACTTTGCAACTAAAAAAACCATTGAAGTAATATTTGAAGAAAGATCGCGATAAATATTTGAGTAAAATAAAGACACGTTTTATCCACTCGCCACATAGTTAAGGTAATGTAAAATATACAGTGAAAAGTAGTCATATACTCATTGTTGAGAAAAAAGTTGCGATGGTATAGATCAGGGATGTTGCGGATGTCGATTTTTACACATCCGCGGATGTGAATGCGGATTTTTGAAGGCTCACATCCGCGGATGCGTATGTTTAAGATGTTATAGAAAAAAAAAAGTAGGAACTATCTTAGTTGGTAGGCCCCACAGTCAAATATGTGACGAAATTTTTGCTAGAAATATTATGGATTTTTTGGCGAAATATTTTTTTCTTCTATGTTATTTGCAAAAATAAAACAAAACCGGCAAAAATAAAAACGCGTCGGATCTTGTCACCATTATTTTCGTTCTCATTGGTTAATGTCGAGTGCAAACAGCACGCGCCATTCGCCGGCCCCGCCCAATTTCTTTCTTGTCGCAAATTGTCTAACATCCGCATCCGCATGAACATCCGCATCGATTATCGCGGATGCGGATTAGTATTGGTAAATCCAGTTCTTTCTCAGGAATCGGTACTTGAGACATCGTTCTTCAAAACAATTCGTTCTCGTTCGTGGAATTTGTCACGCGATTTTCACCTTAGTCTCTTTGAAAATAAAGTATTTTAAAGGCCTTTTTCCCAAAAGACGACACGAAGATTTAAATCCTTAAATCTCGTTTGTGATATATGTCACGCGATTTTAAACCTTAGTCTCTTTGAAAATAGAGTATTCTAATGGTATTTTTACCAAAACAACTTCACAAAGATTTAAATCTTTGAATCATGTTTGTTACATTTGACACGCGATATAAAACCTTAATTCCTTTGAAAATAGAATACTCCAATGGCGTTTTTTCCAAAATAATAACACGTAGATTTAAATCCAAGAATCTCGTTCTCAACGTTTGACACGCAATATGAAACCTTAGTATCTTTGAAAATAGAGTATCTTAAGGTTTTTTTATCTTATCTTATCTTAAGATTTAAATCTCGTTCGTGTTTATTTGCCACGCGATGTTAAACCTTAGTTTCTTTGAAAATATAGTACTTTAATGTAATTTTTCCCAAAAGAACGAAAAAAACCGAACAGATTTGGCATTGAGGATTTAGTTCTTCGAGTTAAGTTGAAGAACGAATACATAAGAACGAATACTCAGATTCTGAACAATACTAATGCGGATGCAGATGTCCAAATACATGCGGAGGCTCCGCATTTGCGGATGCGAATATTCGCAACATCCCAGATATTATACCTTTATCTATACCAATGGTATAGATATAGGTAAAATACTCATATCCTTGTTACTACTATACTATACCATCACGGCATATCCCACAAGTGGGGTAGCCAGCAGATCAGCTGCATGTAAGAAACATGCAAACTGTCTTCTTCGTGCCAATATAAAATCAAGACATTCAGGATGGGGGGCAAACCTCATCGGCTCATATCCTTGTTGTTGAGATAAAAGATATGTCCTTGAGGTTTTGAATAAATAAAATGAAACACATATTGTTATAAGATAAGTACCTACTGCATTTTATTAACATTGTATATACTACTATTCTATAGTGCTGGTACAAAATTGTATTACACTAACTGTGCTTTAATTAGCAACTAATAAATAATATAAAAAATATACTTAAGTAATGATCTTACATACAATAAAATTAAAGTTGTAAGTACACCTAAAATAAAATTAAACAGGAGTAGAAATTAAGCACCAAGTTTAAAAGAAATTGTAAAAAAAATGACGAACTAATTGCTCAGTTCCATATAACAATTTTTTTGCTTATCATATCGTCGTTGGTTCAATGAAACCTCTTATGTGCTCCAAACCAAATTTTACAGGGGATGCAAAAAATCTGTTTTAAAGTCCACAGATCAGCAAATGTAATCAAATTCATGTAAAATTTTAGATATTTTACATGAAACATTTTTTTGCGTCCCCTGTAAAATTTGGTTTGGAGCACATAAGAGGTTTCATTAAACCAACGACGATATGTAGAAATTAATTAACTTTGGTTTCCAAAAACAAAAAAAAATATATTAGAAGTGCATATTTGTTCAAAGTTTTGATTGACTGTAAAAGTACCTCAAAACTTTGATACTTCATATTTTATTATCTAAAATATTAGAATTTTGAGTAGTTGACTTAATGAAACTAGGCAAATGATTACATATAAACTTAAACAATAGGTGCAAGTAAGAAATGCCTAACAGTCCATTAAAAAAGTACAAGTAAATAGAAAATAAATATATTTATGTATGGCAAATAAAATATTATGAATCAAACTTTATCAGATTTATTAAGGGTTACCCAACTTAATCGTGGAGTTGCCAACAAAAAAATATGTTTTCTTACTTTACTGTAAATTCTCGAGTATCTTATAAATGCCAAGCATTCGTAAAACATTGTGAACGAGACATTTAAACATTGTCAATTCAACAGTGTAAAGATATGCCACCCGTGTTGAAAGTTTTATTTTATATTGTCATGGAGAGGACATTTTACATAACATCTGATGGCTACTCCACTTTTAAGAGGTACATGATATAGATACCCAAACTAATACATGAACTCGGACAATCCATAATAAATCTAGTAAAATCAAATTTGTGGTATTTTATTTATTATACTTAGGGCCGATCTTATATACATTTTAACAAATATCCGTTAGCATTTTGGTAAGTTGCTGACGGATGGCAGTTTGTAAGCCAAACAAACCAATGGGTGTCTTATAAAAGGTATTGCTATGATTTATTGTTTTTCTATGCATAGCAACGGTCAAATACACACGCATTATTGAAGTTTAACCTCGCAGCATTGTGTAATCACGTTTGAAAATATATTTTTTTGTTTAAATTCAAGAACAATATTTCTTATGAGAAGTGAGGCATCACAAATAGACTGTATATTTTAAGAGAAATAACCTTTTCTTTAGCGAACAAAAAAATTGACTTATAAACCGACGGTTTAAGTGTCAAAACCGTTCCCAAAACAGTCGGTATACTAACCTACAGATTTTTACCGAAATATGGCTAACGGACGTTTATAAGACGCAAAAGTTACCGATTTTTTCTTTTTTCGGTATATTTCGTCGGTTATGTAACTAACGGATGTTTATAAGATCGGCCCTTACTGAAACAATACAATTTCCAAAAAATAAATAATATAAAATTATACATTTGTGTGTATTTAATACACAGTAAAATCACATTTACAATTTTTATTTCAATCAATGAGATAGAACCCATTTATATTAGGCACATAAAAAACGTACATTTTCGCTCAAACATCTCATTCATCTTTAATTTACCAGTCTTAACAATTTTGTCACACACTTTGTAAATGTTCAAAAAATTTACAAAATACAATAAAGGCCACACCGATAAATTTTATAAAAAAATTAACTAAATAACTCTTGATTTTTTATTTATAGCAGGGATTTTATTAATAATGCAGCACAGTTTTCAATTAATAAAACAATTAATAAAACCTCTATGGCTATAAATTTAAGTATAAAAATACACATGTGCTTTGGTAAGGAAGGGATCTTAACTGGTTGACTCACTATTTTGCATTTTATTTCTATGATTCTTACTACAACTGAATGATCAATTTAAAAAAATACAACAATATGCAACTATAAATCTCAGAAGACAATTTTTTTTATACTCGAAGTAAGTACATCTTCCAGCAAACCTTTAAATCAGAAATATTATTAAGATATTTGATTATTTGACAAAATATAATCCACTTTTTAATTTGATAATGGAAACATACATCAGATTTTCAAAGAAAGATGCATAATATTGAAGAAGAAAAATTAACAGACGTGGTTAAATGAAAGAAATCAACTGATAATCTCGCCACTGCATATAATCACATTTTTATAAAATGTAAATTGATTTGTTGATTTTGTTATATGACAGATAATGTAGAAAAAATTTAATTAATTAGTTTACGTGTATAAATTTGTAAGTATATTTATTATTCTATGAACCTGATTTATAAATTACACAATATTGCACTTTTTGGAGTTCTATCCTTTCCAGAATAGAAAAAAAAATCAAATTCAATTTCATTGTCTTGTATTCCAAACTGCACGTTTCGAAAATACCTCTTTAAACATAGATAATATATCATAAACACAAATCAAAAATAACATACCTTTTGATTAAAATTCACTGAGAAGATAATTACAATCAATGAAATATAATATTGCGAAGTTATTATCTTTATTCAGTCATAATATATGTCACTTTTTTTTAATTTTTTCTGGCATTGACTGGAAAACCTGCATTTTCACTATGTGTGATCAGTCCACTGGCAACCCATTTGTGGGGGATGCCATGATACAATGACATACTGTTTATTATAATCAATTTATGTGCATACTAGCTATATTTTTGTCATCGTCTGTCAAATTATTTTTTTTTTTTAATTTAACATGTAAAAGGCTCTGCCGTATAAAAATGTAAATAAAATAAAAAAAAAAATAAAAGTAGTAAATTCTAATTGTGACATTTGCATATATGAAAGTTTCACATGTGAATATTTTTCTATGAAATTTCATAGACAAATTTGTAGATGCGAATACAAATGTGAATTCTCGCAAATGCTAATTTGAATATTTGTCAGCTAACTACCATTCACATTGGTCATATGCTTGTATAGACATGAATGACATATTAACTGTACTCACATAAAATATTGAATTTTCAATGAACATACTATACCTACCCTACCCCACTACCTTTAAGAAACAATTTTATTGAATACTGTGAGCGTGTAAGAAATAATTTTATGACAATATCTATACATTACAATTAGAAATTGATTAAAATTGGGATTTATAATCTACAAATAATAATAATAACAACATAACATTAACTACATCTTTTAAGTAAATGCGATGGTGCATTGTACAGCCTCGTTGTGTCACAATGGCTGGCAGCAGTACTATGCACTAAGTGAATGTGTGAGAGCATTATCAAGCAAAGCAGCAGATGACATGAAGTTGCGTAACCTGCCGATGCTAGGATGCTTGACAATACTCATGGTAACACATAATAAACGCTAAAGACGAAATATTATGTAAGGACTAACTTCATATTGTTTGTAATTCATTGGATGGAATGTCACGCTGTTCTCATTCCGTAAATCATCTACAGTTCCTATTCTTTAATATGATAAGTGGGATGGCAATGTGCATCAGATCAGGAACCATGAATCCAACATCTCGAATAACCTGAAAGGCAAAAAAAAACATTAATCCATCCATTTGTACAGACAGTTGCGGCAAACGGAGTAGCTAGTGGGCGAATTGTGTGCAACAAATATGGAGACTGGCCTTTCTTAGTGATGTAACGAATGTACGATTTTGGATATTCGCGAATGCGAATATTGGTGCTGACAATGTTGCTGACATTCGCAAATGCGAAAGCTAATATTGACTTGCACGAGCCTGTCGGTGCTAAATATTGGCTGTAACCGGTTGGCTTGCGCGTAAGATTTATGGGACGCACGGGTAACAAGGCTGGCCAACTTAATAAAACAAAATTATTGAATTGTCTAGTTTTTTTTTTACAATGTTTTAAATATTTTTTCTTCTAAAGTGATCAACTATTACTAAAATGATATTCGCATATTTTCTGCAATTATGAATACGAATGCGAATACTTTGAAATCAGAGAATATTCGCAAATGCGAATACGAATATTCTTTACATCACTCCTCTGTACCAATAAAAAAAACATTCAGGATGGGTAGCATACCTTATCACTGAATTGAAGAAGTTAAATGTGTCTTATATTATTATTTTCTATTAGTTTTGTAATTAATCTCATCGTTTTTTGATAAAAATGTTTCAATTCATTGGATTATACATTTTTATTTTTAATCTATGTTTAAATACTTAAGTAAATATACAAGCACTTTGCAGAAATAATAAAGATTTGTAAAACTTGAATAAGAGAGATAAGGCAGAGTTAATAATAATACTGGTTGTGAGAGATTGTAAATATATAGAATGTGTCTATACATATTATCAGTTTATATATAGCAATCTTATCTTGTTAGGTCATGTTACACAGAGTAACATGCCATGCACTTAGTAATGCTAATAATAATACTGTCTATCAAATGCAACATGTTGATTTGTAGTGCAAACGTTAGAAATAATAATATGTAAAAAGGAAATTATATTTAATAGGTTATATAATTATAGTCATATCACAATGTTGCACTTGATTACTTTTCGCCCACTAGTTTCTCAATTGTCTGTTAGACTGTCTAATCAAACCATTAAAAAAAAGAGATGAATATGTGTTTGTAATAAAACTGAATCACCATAATAAACAATATTATGCTTGTATGGTGAAGAGTGAGTAGGTCTGCAGTGGGAGGGATTGAACCCAACCTGATTGGAAGTTCGAGATACTGATCATTTCTATGAAGTCAGATAAAGAATAAAAGTATATAAAAATGATAATATATTATTATTTTTATGAAAGTAGATGTGGTTTAAATTTAAGAATTTTGGTTTATTTGGATATGCCGTTCACACTAATACATAGCTTGTATTGTAGAGTTGGTTGGCATAGGGATTCAACCTGAGACCACTAGGCTTCCGATGACCTTAATTTTGCAATTTTACTTAATTTTATTTAAGATATACTGAAAAAAACATAGTATGCAGTTAACTTCCAAATGACTTTTACTTCGTTTACTAGTATTTGGAGACTCTCGACTCCATCATCAGGCGATTGGTAAAAAGTTGTAAGAGATTAATTTTTTATTAATCTCCTGATGATGGAGTCGAGAGTCACCGAATACTAGTAAGCTAGGTTAATGAAAGTCATTTGGAAGTTAACTACATACTGTGTTTTTTCAATATCTTGCAATGGACTTCCAACAAGTACCATCGGTCAATAACATCAAAATTTTTGAGGCATATGTTGAGTTGAAAAACTTCAAAAACAATAAAAACAGAAGTTCTTCAGCTAGTAGATAAAATAAAGTGAAATACACGTTAGAATTTAGTATATTTGTATTTTGAATTTGATGCCTCATTATAATGATTTCTACATGAGTTGTCTTTGCTTGCAAGAGGCTTGTTCCCAAGAGAAATTGAATAAAATAAGTAAGGGTGACTGTACAGAATCAGAAAAACATTTATATGATACACTAAGTGAGTCTTACTTGGTGTAAAGCTCCTTCCCCTTTAATGACATTCTCTAAGAACTGATCCCGGGAGGCAGCTATGACATGTATGGTGGCTATACCAACTATGACGCCAGCCAGAGTGGTAGTCACATGATGCTCTCTGTTGCAAAGCCACAACACTACAACGGTCGATATTGCTTCCGTTACCTAAAAGAATATGAAAAGATAAGGTTAATGAACTAATTTAACCATATGAGAGATAAACAGAGACAAGACAATAATGTGACTAACACACCAAATATTCATGTAGAGCAGTGTTTCCCAAGGTGGGGCGTACGCCCCACTGGTGGGGCATCACGCCTCAGAGGTGGGGCACCACGCTTTCACATATTATTGAAAATGTACCAACTGTTTAATTAAAAAAGAGGCCGGTGGGGCATATGACTTTTGAAAAGACTACGTTGGGGCATGGCATAAAGAAGATTGGGAAACACTGATGTAGAGAAATAGATATTTTTTTTTTTTTTTTTTTTAAATTATTCAAGTTCTGTGCACTGTGACCTATAAGATCTATTGAGCTCCATTAACTTTGCTTGTTTGGTGTTGTCCAGTTAAAGTAGTAAAGTTTAGGATTTCGAGGAACAAAAGTTGAGTAAGTGGGTGATTGGATTATATTCACAGACATTTTGCTTTTAGCAATTTTATCACTAGGTCAATGACCACTTCATAACATCGAAGATGACAAACTTTAAGATCTTCTTTGATAAGGCTGTCTATCCAAAAACTGAGTAATTTGAGAGTACAACCTATAACTCCACTTTGATTTTTAGTTTTAAGAGAGTTTAAGTAAACAATACACGAAAAGTAAGCTACACATCTGTACACAGTTTTTGTTTTTTTAAGAGACGTTTTCTGCATACTTACAGAGAAAAATAGCTGATGGTACCATTGGCTGTAGAACTCGTCATTGTAATAGTTGATGTACATCCACCAGCCATAGTAATGTGAGAAGAGTGAGGAGAAGAAGAGAGCCGCCATGAGAGTCCTGAGACGAGATGTAAGCCACAGAGACACCAGCCATCTTACACATTCATATAGGATAATCAGGAAGGCCACCACAATGAACCAAATCTTAGACATGTTCTGAGTAGCATTGAAATAAAAGTGTTTGTAACTTGCTATTCCAGACTCGTATGTTCCTAAAAAAAAATAGGAAGACAGTAATATTATAGAAATAATATAGTAAAGTTTACGAATTTTCGATTTTTAAATACCTGAGGAAGTTTATTTTTTATGAACTATTTTGATTAATTATGATTGACTAAAAAGAATTTAATATATTGAATTAACTAATAAAAATATCTTAACTGTTAAGCCATATTAGAATTTATAAAATATTTCTATATCATCTCCGTCGGTCTCTCAATCCTGAGGATCGTGACCAACATGCTTTGTTCTGTAGACCATCTGTCTCCATGTTGAGCGATCAAATATCTATCAACAACATCTACCAATTTCCCACATCTGAGGTTGCTAATGGATTAACTACTTGTAATGAACACACTACCTATTAAATATAAATAATTTAAATGTGAAATTATCATTTCAAGCGTGTGAACATATTTCAAAATATAAAATGCAAATGAAACGGTAGGTATGCCAAAAATATATTCTGATATAACGGGTAACAAACCTATTCCATTAATTTAGTATAACACACAAATAAAAACTTGACCCGTTTAATTACAGAGAAACAAATGCTCCCTACTTACGTATAAGATGAATTTGTTATTGAAAAGAATTATAATTAAAGATTTCAAACAATAAATTTGTACATCAATATAGAGCAAGTCAGTAGAGAAAATTTAACTTTAAAACGAAAAATCTACATATCTATTAATTAAACAGTATTTCCAACAAATGCAAACTGTTATACCTAACACAAATGTAATAAACATGGACGTTGTTGTCATCATGTCAATAAAAGTACAGGGTAAATAGAATATATTAAACATCCTATTTTCGATGTTTTACAAATACGTGTCTTTTACAAGACACTCGAATACTTAAAAGAAAAAAAAAGGAGACCTATCCTCCAGCAGATTCTATGGAGGGATAAAATGTAAGAATGTAGAATTGTAATGTTTTTTTTGTTTACCTTTGAACACGGTATCCCAACAAGAACACGTGCAAGAAGTTGTGTCAACAATTCTTGCGTAATCAAACCAGAAATACCACATCACAAATATATGTATAAGAGGTACGGATACAATGAAAATAAAACCAGAACATGAAGATATCCAGTCCAGTTTTGTGGTAGTTTTGTTTGTGTGCAATCTATCATATTTTACAGGCAACATGGTGGCACAGCACAAAGAACAGCTAAGGCAATAATTTAACAATCAACACAATAACACATCTTTTAGTATTTATTATTATTATTATAACTGCACAAGCACATATGCAGCAATTACTATCTAGGTGAGTTAACTGATGACATACTATATTATTTCATTGGTTCTGTGCCATGAGTCACATCAGTTTTAATTCTACCTACTATACCTATTATATTATGCAATATAGAAGTTTATTTATAATATAGGTATTATAATAATAGCTCAATGAAATACAGTGACATTATGTATTATTTCTCCAGATAACAATAAGCACAATCATAAGTACACAAAATGCAATGTTGCATAATTTTAACATCAATGTAAATAATTATATTTCTATGAATTTATCAAAAAAATTGTAATTTTATTACTATCATCACTTGTCATTTTATTACACACATGTTGACATAATTAAAACTGATCACAGATTATAAACTGATTAAACTAAGAATTTCGATAAAAGCACGATATAAATCAGAGTGACAGCAAATGTCAAAGCAAAACAATGTAATAATAACAATAATAATCTATGCAGTGTTGCCAGCTCGAAATACACATAATATACAAACAACCGTCGCAGAAAAAATAATATGTAAATATACAGAACTAGCAGGAGAAATAAAAAATATTTGGCATTCTAAGTCCGTTTATATAATACCTTTATGTCATGTCAGCTACAGGGGTAACTCTGAAATCTTTAATAAATAATTTACAAAAATTAGATTTACCGGTTAATTTGTATATTAAAATTCAAAAATCTATTATAATAAACACTTGTATATATTATATAATAAACAAATTTGAGGGAATGAATTGTTTTGCTTACTGTATAATTATAAGTAAATGATTATTGTTGTAAATTATATATTTATCAACAATAAATATATTTTTTTTGTAAATAAAAAAAAACTTGTAATATTGTAAAAAAGTTTTTGAACTCAGATATTTCAGGCACAATGCTAGTATTTTGATCCCGCATTTTGAACCTAATCCTTTGATATCCTGTATATCTGGATAGGTGAATTTTTCCCGGCATTAGACTGTTAAGTTTTTGTGTGACCATGACTGATCATATGGAAACTTATCTGGTTGCATAATGCTGAGAAGTGTGGATGGCAATTCTGCCGCCGCGTAAAAAATTAAAAAAGGCGTAGCTCACAAAAAAGTAACTAAAAGTACCTTCGATTTAGGATAAAAACTCATCGGTTTCTGAAAACTTTCCGGCACTCACTTTTAAAATCAGAATTTTTTTGTTCTCAGATTAGATTTGCTATCTGGATTTTGAAAACAGGGAACCTTTTTTAGGTCCCAGATAAAATTTCCTACACTTTTGAAAAGTGATCACCTTTTTTTATTAGGTCTCAGCCATAGAGGAAGTGTTAACCAGGGTAGGTGAAAAAAGGCAACTTCTCAAAAGAATCAGCCAGCAATGAGCTTACTGGATTGGCCACATCAGGCACCCGGGACTGCTCATCACCATCGCAGAGGGTAGGACCGAAGGCACAAATGGCAGAGGCTGACCAAGAGACGCTTATATGGACCAATTGAAGAAGGACATAAACTGTGACTCATACATAAGAGCTGAAGAGACTGGCTGAGAATAGAGAGGAATGGAGAAAAAAATCCAAATACGTAACTCATCATATATACAGCCATAGACATATTTATATATTATGCAATTTAGTATAGGAATATTTCAGGGTTTCCCATATTTGTTCAGTAATATTTCAGAATAGTGGTACATTTGAATAATAAAATTCTTAGATTTGACCGAGAAAAAACCGAGAAGGGAAACCTATTCTGCTACAAGGACTCTATGAAGGATTCTGAAGATTCCACAGGAAGATAAAATAATAATATATTGTATAATAAAAAGAAGATTGTTGTGTATATGGTTTATTTAATAAAATTTATATAAAAGTTTAATACACAGCATCGTGTATTGAATACATAAAGTTGTATACATCATAATATTAATGTTATTTTACAATTTATTGCTACATACTATTTTTTTGTATTTAATATGGAGTATGTACCGTTGACCTAATACGACTGGTAAGGTAGTACAAATTATCTGAAAAACTACGTTGCTAAATTAATACTAATATTACGCTGTTTCACTCTATAATATTAAGATCCTAATGGTCTCTTTTCTACACATGCTTAAGTATGGCACATCCTATATACCTGTAGGTGAAACATTTAAATATTTAATTAAGAACGCAAAATTACTAACAACAGGAAAAAAGTAAAAACACACAATTTTATTTTACACATCTGTACATTCCTCCATATTCATCGCATCATCTCCTTTTTGTAAATATATCCTTATTACATAGATGTGGGCTTCCAACCCCAGCCTATAGGTGGTGAGAGGAGCGAGGCAGCGGGAGTGGGGAGAACGCTGGCCGTTGGTCGGCAGTTGATTAGTCGACCCTGAGTAGAGAAGACGTGCTAAGAGTAGTTGCTTAAGTTGAGATTGTTTATTAATTGAGTTTTGCCGATGTTAAAGTTTAAATAGAGGAATTAATAGTAAAATAACACTGTCTTTTCATTTATGAATCCCACAAATCTGGGGGCTCGTCCGGGATACGAAAATTCAGTGTTAAACGAGAAGACGCGCCACGTGTTATTATAACGTATTTTGTGTTGACATGTTGACTAAAATTTGTGTCGTGTGACGAAAGAGACGTTTTTTTTATAAACAGTGACAGTGAAATTAGCAATTTGTGACGACAGAGACGTTTTTTTTATAGATAGAGACTATTTTCTTTGTGAAACTTGTGTTTTGTAACGACAGACGTGTTTTTTATAGATAGAGACTATTTTCTTCGTGAAATTTGTGTTGTGTGACGACAGAGACGTTATTTTTATAGATAGAGACTATTTGCTACGTGAAATTTGTGTTTTGTGACGACAGAGACGTTTTTTTATAAACAGTGACTATTTTCTACGCGAAGTTTGTGTTCCAAGGCGACCGCGTGACCGGAAGCGACGCCGATAGTTGCGACGCACCTGAATTTTGACCGTTGCCGCCTGTCTAGACAACGACCATAGCCGCCTGTCTAGACATTAACCGTAGCCGCCAATCGAGACATCGACCGGACGTTCATCAAGATGCCGAGAGCCGCTGCAAGGGGTACAGACCCTGAGGACAACGCAAATGGAGCGGGGGATGCCGTGAAATTCTCTTTTCGGGATGTGGAGGATTCTTTGAGGGTGTTTACTGGCGACGACGACCTCACTATAGAAGAATGGATCGCCGATTTCGAAGATGTGGCCGAGATGGCCCAATGGCAGACCATCGAGAAGGTCATATATGGAAAGAGGCTAATTAAAGGAACAGCCCAGCTTTTCCTAAAATCGGAAGGGAAGACCCGTAGTTGGGACGAGTTGAAGACGTTACTCCAGAGTGAGTTTGCACCAAAAATAAACAGTGCGACGATTCACAGACGCCTGGCGACCACACACAAGACGAAAAGCGAGACGTATCTGCAGTATTATTACCGCATGAAGGGCGTTGCAGCATCTGGAAACATTGACGACGCTGCCCTGATGGAATATATAATCGATGGAATACCAGATACAGAGGCAAATAAGGCAATAATCTACGGAGCCGAAGATCTAAAAACATTCCGGAAGAACCTTGAATTGTATTCATCAATGAAAGAAAAGGAGGCTAAGGCGTCGGGAAGCAAGACCAGACCACCTGCTAGTGGAGCAAGAGAAGACCGAGTGAGGTGCTACAACTGCGGAGGAATGGGTCACCAGTCGGCAGAGTGCAGGTATAAAGAGAAAGGTGTCAGATGCTTCGCCTGCAATGAGTTTGGCCACATAGCGGCAAAGTGCACTAAGTCCAGCGGGGAGAAGAAGACGCTAAAAGCCACAATCTTGAACAGCGATTCTGGCCTGTATAAAGAAATAATAGTGGGGGGTGAAAAGGTTCGGGCTTTTATTGACACCGGGAGTGACCTCAACCTTGTCACCATGTCCCAAGTCTTAAAGATGAATGAAGTAAAGTTCGTGGATGACAATACAGAACTGCGAGGGTTAGCAGATAAAAGAGTGTGTACCATAGGGAGATTTGAGACGATAGTGGAGATGGACGGTACACAGTTCCCCACTACATTCCATATTGTAAATGATGCAGTTCTGTCCATGAGTGTACTGTTGGGCAGAGTCATCCTACAGAGAGTTAATCTCATCGTGACGATGGATGGTGTCCAAGCCACGGAGAATACTACAGAAGAGGTGGTCAAAGGCTTGTACCTCATTGATGTGGGTCAGAGGGCATATGAGGATCAAGTTAATAGTCCCATCGTAAAGCACCAAGGTGAGCCTGCAGAAAAGGAGTCGAGCAGTGTGACTACAAAGATCTTGCTCACTGACGAAGCGCCTGTATACCAATCGCCCAGGGGACTAGCTCCACCGGAAAAGGAAATAGTCAATGATCAAATAAGCATAGATGACCCCAAGGAGTGGTACAAACACACTTCCAAGATACAGAGATGTCTTAATGCTACCTGGCAGAGAAGTGTTAGAACCACACCTTCTAAGTTGCTGACTGGTGTATCACTGCGGGACAAGAATGATTTAAGAGTACAGGAACTAATCAATGCCGAGAGAGTCGCCCAGTTTGAGGAAGGGCGATCCGACCTGCGCATCCATGCTAAGGAAAATATTGCTAAGCTGCAAGCTGAGAATATCACAAACTACAATAGAAGACGGAAACCAGGGCGACGATACAAGGTGGGCAATCTGGTGGCCATCAAACGCACCCAATTTGGGGCTGGGCTCAAGCTATACCCAAAATTTCTTGGCCCCTACAAGGTAATCAAAGTTAAAGCCCATGACAGATACGATGTACGAAGAGTGGGTGGGAGTGAAGGCTCACAAGTGACATCAGCCTCAGCCGATCACATGAAGCCTTGGACGGAGATCACTGATTATGAGTCATCCGAGGCGGAAGACTTTCAGGAGAGCCGAGATGTGGGCTTCCAACCCCAGCCTATAGGTGGTGAGAGGAGCGAGGCAGCGGGAGTGGGGAGAACGCTGGCCGTTGGTCGGCAGTTGATTAGTCGACCCTGAGTAGAGAAGACGTGCTAAGAGTAGTTGCTTAAGTTGAGATTGTTTATTAATTGAGTTTTGCCGATGTTAAAGTTTAAATAGAGGAATTAATAGTAAAATAACACTGTCTTTTCATTTATGAATCCCACATATATAACCATAAGCTTTTTATGTTATTCATTTTTAGAAGCATTTTATACTTCTACATACCTGTTAAAGCAATAAAAAGACTGCAGGTCTGCGGCACAAAAGATACTATACAAACTGAATATAAATAAACTTTGGTGATAGCAGTAGTAAAAGGTTGTACTTCAAATATATATACCATCAATCAACACTAACGCACTTTTTTAAATGCATCTAGAATGAGGGACTTGAGGGAGATCTGAACATATCTTTTTGAACCAACACTCGTTAAACTGGTTGATATGAAATCATATTGGTCGCATTAACAATTTTTTCTTTGATTTTCCAGTCTATATTAAAGGTCATAGGTATGTACTCACTTTGTATAAAACAATACAAACATAGGCTAATGGGAGACATGATTAATTACATACTCAGCTAAACTTATACACACCATTGTAAAAACATTTAACATTCTTATTTTAGGCTCACATTTTGAACTTAATCTTTGATATCTTTAATAATGGATAGGTGATTTTTACCGGCATTAGGCTAGTAAGTTTTAGTGTGATCAAGATCTTAATTGTAAACTTAACTGATTGATTTTGATTTACAAAATGGCTATTTCTACACCACTACTTCGCATAACAAAGGGTGAGGCAAAAGGCAGACTAATTGTGCCTCGACCTCGCAAAACAGGTTTTGGAGATACAACGTTTAGTGTTGCGGGTCCCAGATGCTGGAACAAGCTGCCTCTGTGTCTGCGAGACGAGGTGAATGGAGAGTTTTAAAAAGAGGGCGGAAGACGCGCCTTTTCGCTGGGAGTTTCGGGTGATGGATGCGGTATACAGCGCCCTTGAGGTCATGTTATGAGTAAACGGCGCTTTAAAACAAATCTGATATTAAAATTTTATGTTAATTTTATGCCTAAATACACTAATTATAAAATAGGCAAATTAATAAAATGGTGGAATAAATAATAGCTGAATATTTTAGGAAGATACTTAACAGTCATAAAAAATAAATATACAAAACTCGTCAACACATTTTTACAGTAAGTATAAAAATAGAAAATAAGTAGGTATTCATAATAACAATATTTCATTACACTTATGATAAATTCTAAAAAAAAAACATGCATTGAGTAGTAAGAATATTAAAATAAAAAAAAATCACAAACAAGAAGTACATAAATCAAAATAACGATAAAAATACTAGAAATAACTTCCTAAAAAATATCACAATAAAAAGAAAAACAAACAAAATACACACAAATAAAATACTGATATTTGGTTGGGTTATAAATATATCTATAAAAGTATATACGAATAGACTTTAAAGTAAAACAGGTACTAGATAAGATTAAGTATACATAAAATGCTAATAAATGTGGTTTTCACAGAAAACAGTAAGAGATTCTAAATTCAGTAAAATACTTGTTGTGGCAACACCACAGGAGATCATGTTGGTAAGATTTTAAATCATTATCTTAACTAACTACAGCGGTAACACACATTGAATTAAATGAGTAATAATTTTTGTATAGTATTACTTGTTATTCGACGATATTAAAAGAGTGGCGGGCCTGCACTGGAGGAGAGTTGCGTCCAACAGAAATTTATGGAAGTCCAAGAGGGAGGCCTTTGTTCAATACTGGACACAAGAAGAAGGCTGAGGTAAGGTAAGGTAAGGTTTATAATTATTTCACATATATCATCAGCATCTGACGATGCGAGACTTGGAGTCCATGAAAATGTTAAGCTATTGAAAATATTCAACTAAATTATTATTCAATTTATATTTCATGGGATTTTCCAATTCATTTAAAATACTATTTATTGTTTTATGGAAATAAACCCAAACTGTTTGAGTTTTACTATGTTTAATAATAGATGGAGTAACTTGGTTACAACTTACAAAGTCACTGTCAAACTTGACGTGTCATCTTGACCAAACTTTTGAAATTAATACAGAACACGATTCTTACAACCGCAAAATGTTATTTGAAGCCTGTTGTAATATGAGTGTTAACTATAACACAACATAAAAGAAATAAATTCCTATAAGTTCTAAATATTAACACTGCTAAGTTATTCTAGTTATGCTATTGATGTGGTTACTGTAGATATATAATTATAGAGTGTTACATAAAACATGTATGGATATTTATAATACGACCCAATACTACTTGTAGTCTTACATAAAGTCTACGAAAATGTCTGATAAGCATATGCAAAATATAATTCTAATCTACACGGTTTAAACACCATCTATTTAAACACATTTGTTTTCCTTGTCATACTCATTACAGAAAAAAGAGCAATATAAAATTGGAATAATGTGAGAATCTCTCCAACTGTGAATTGTTTTGTGCTTTTTCAATTATATCTTTACACCGAGAATATTACTCAATATTCAATATTCCAAAAACAACATTACGTAACATGTATTTTATATGTTTCATTTCTAGCTAGTAAGTAAAGCAAAGCATTATTCATGCTTTTTTATTATCAAAACAAACAAATGCGAATAAAATTTAGGGATTCAATAAATGAAGCAAATTTGACATTTACGTAAACTCAATAAAACATGATATTAATACGCTAACCTTGTAAAACATCGATCAACACTTATATGAATAACAATATAAATTAATTGATATCTACACACTGCAATTGCATTTATAAAATCTTACAAAACAAACGAGTAAATATACAAACATTCATTTCAAGTATTACAATAAGAGTGACAGATATGTACCATGTACAACATTAATAATTTATACCTATAAACTGTCCATGACCTAAGTTACTTTCCGATTGTCAATGACAAATATTATCCAACTTACATAATATCGATATAATATAATAATATGGTCAAAAACCCATCACAATACTTCATAAATCTTACACAAACAATAATCCTAATTATATTTTATATGAATTATTCGGAGCAAGAAACAGTAAGATTAATTTGTAAATGTTTAAATAAACAATTTATTATGTTAAAAATAAATTGAAAAATATACAGCTATGTATAAAATTTACTTACAAACTTTTTGTATAAAAGTTATGTCGTCTAGTATATACTGAGTTCATTTTTACTACTTCAAGAAAGATTTTAATCCCCATTTTCAAGTTTACAAATGTTAAAAATTTCTATCCATCTCAAAAATAGCAGGAATTAAAATCAACATTTCTTATTACAATAGATGCCCTATCTTATATTACTGAAATAAAATTAACCCTTTTAGTGCCAAGGAGAACCACCGTCGCGCTGCTCTCGCTAGTTGTGAAAAATGCCAGCGTCGCGACAGCGCTCCTTTTGACAGTTCACTTTTAGCGCACGCAGGTGTCGGCCATGTCACCATGTTCGTATTTTTATCAATTATATTGCATTCTCACTATCTTCGAACGCATATTTTTTTATATAAACATCGTGATTATTATTTTTTTAATATTTCTTATTAAAATATTATGATTATTATTTATTTAATATTTCTAATTAAAATTTCAAAATAGCTTGATGGAAAAAATAAAGCTGAATCACATACTTCGTCGAAACCGACTTTTGGGTCGGAAAAATTGCCAGAACAAAATTTATGATGATGTGTGGTATGCAGCAGTAAGAACAGAAGTGCAGTGAAAAGATCCAACTTGATTTGCTCCATGTGTAAAAAAGGACTGCACGATGTTTGCGTAGGAAAACATGTTTGTAAATAAATCTTGTTCATTTTCCATATACTTTCTGTAATTTTCTTGTCAATAAATAAGTAGTATTCAATTTCTGTGTTTTTATTATCATAGTATAAAATATTCTGAAGGGAATGTTAAAAAAATATGAATATTGGTGTAATGTAACCGAAATGGTGAATATTTCTCTTGTTCATATAAATTATCTATAAAAATGCACTTTTTTACTGGCATTTTTAGCATATATTGGTAAAATATGTATGGCACTAAAAGGGTTAAGTGAGTTCAAGAGTAAATAAGAATAAGTAAAAATATCACACGCCAATCTCATATATTTATATTTCATAAAGAATAAATTAAAATATTGTCACAACAAAGTGTGACACTCAATTATTTTTGTTACTCAGTCATTTTTCATTTGTATTTAAAGTTTTCGTGCTGCCAACAATATTATATACTATATCCGTCATTCTATTTATGTTATTTAATAATAATACAAACACAGTACAATTTAGGATGATAGCCATCTATTAATAAAAGGGGACAGCTGTAGTCCTGAAGACATAATTTTGGCAAATGAAACAGGAACGTCTTTTGACACCTATCAGAGTGGAAAGATTTAGAAAGCGAGCGAGTGTTTAAAAATACAAAAAAGAAAAGTTTATACGTTTCAATCATATTATCTGTTTTACAATTATGTATCAAATACATAATCAATATATTATATTTTAATCAGAGTGCTTCAAGCACGTACCTAAATCTAACCTAAACACTATAACTAACGCTATTTGGGTAAGTATGTAGTTATACAGTACACAGTATCAAATAAAGCACCAATATATTATAAAATAATATATATGTTAAAGGTTTCATCATACGTAAGGAAAAACTAAAAGAAACAATAGGTGCAGGGTAAAAAGGCATAACTGAAACATTAAATAATAAAGAACAGTACTGAAACTATTAAGTGAAATAAATACTGGAGAAATAATTGATTAAAAAAATACCCACCACATTTTATGTAAACTTGGCATATTCATTGCAATCTACAAGTCTATCTCATCAAAATATCAGTTAATTTAAACTTCAATCATCATCAAACTTAATAGTTAAACTTTTTTAAATTTATGGGTATGTTTAAATCATTGATGGTGGCCATTTTATAGAAATCTAAGGCCCCATCGAGAAATTGCACAATAAAAAATAAACTTAATCGAAAACTGTTAACATTTTATAATATTTAATTATGCATGTGCTACAATTTAAAATTATACACACTATATTTATATTCCTTTGATATTTGTTTTCAATTATTGCTTTGGTGGCCGGCGAACCAACTGCAAGTAACAAATATGCAAGCTGCCCTCTCAGTGCCTATGAAAAATAATCATGGCAAATGACTGAAAATAGACAATCCATCTGATTTAATTTCAAATTTGTGGATAAAGAATGCATTCTATTATTCATTATTTACTGTAAATTGATCACGATACATACAATTTCATAGAGAATGCATTCAAACTAAATACAATCAACATACAGAGGGCGAGTTTATCGCAAAGGTGCAATCTCTTCCAACTAACCCAAAACTCATTCTTTTCATAAGAACTCTGAAAAATGGAATGACTAGATACGCAGTATTATAATAATTGCACCTTGCTTCCGTTTTCATTATCATAATATTGGCACATCTTTTAACTTTACAGGAAGTATTGAAATGGAAGCAGAGTGACTAAAAAAATACTCTAAATTTATTTATCTTCCCTGCAAAAAATATAATGTAGAAATGCACTGTAGGAACAAATAAAATTACTTGATAATATCTATTTCATCGAAGAATGTTAACCAATCTTTTCCATCTAAAAATCAGAATCATGTTTCCTGAATTTACAAGACTATGATGTAATGATATACAATCTATTTCAGTTTACATTAATTATAAATAAATAATTCAACTTGAAATCAGACAAATTACAAATAACACCACATTACCAAAATCTGATACTCAAAAGTCAGATTTTGTATTAAAATAGTTGTATTTCATATACCTATCAATTCAATGCATTAAAAATATGATATGCATGTTATCAATTGCTGATGAATTGTAAATTTATTGAATAAAAACTTCAGTAAATAATTATGGTTGATTTATATCTACATCATGCACACTGATGGATAATTTATGGAAGCAGTAAGTTTAATAAATTGTTAATAAATGAGAAAGGTATATTGAAAATAGAATTAGGGGTCGATCCCCTCCCTCAATTGATACAAGTTACAATGGCTTGCATTTGAAATGCAGTAATTTTTTAAATACTTAATGATTCAATGTAAAAAACAATTGTATCAAATACAGGTATCACAATTACATATCATTCAGCCACAATTTTTTTAAATGAACTTAATATTGTATCAAAATATTTTGTGAGAGACATTTCTGTAACTCACATGTTAGTTGTCTGCCTGTGAAATTATTAAGATGGAATGTTTCTTCGCTTTCCGAATATTTCCAAGCGTCACAACACACAGCTTCAAATTAAATTGAATGATCAAGCCAACATAACAAAACATTCACTGGATATATCACAGGCAGGTCCACTTCCTCAGAGTAATAAGTGGGATAGCAATGTGCATCAGATCAGGAATCATGAATCCAACATCCCGAACAATCTGAAATAAATTATTCTTATTACAATGTGGGACTAATTTTAGAGCGGTTTGGAATCGAAATTGGACAAATTTAAATATAAAATTTTCTTAACTATCCAGAAATATTCCTTGTGTTGAGTTTTAAAAATAAATTCTATGAAATTTGTGTGGCAAATTGTGGAGAAAATCAATGTCAGTATAGAATCAGTCAAAATCTAAATAGTTTTTGGGCTTTATTGACATTTTGCTACACACGGATTTGACCAATTTCGATAACAAACCACACATTTCATAATACAACAAGTAAGGAGATTATATTTATGTAAATGTTAATTTATTATTTAAATTATTTTCATCTTTGTAAATGAGTACATAATATCAGTTTCCACCACGTGAGACATATGAGTTTTGATTATGAGAAAACATTGGTAGCAATTTCGGATAAATTGAGACTTTTATTTTCTTTTTCTTCATATGACTTCAGTAATCCTTTGACTTGGTATTATCTAAAGTAGCATTCACATTGCTTCACTTTGGATGATCATCCAGAGTGTCAGGGTCAAACCTGTTCATCGAAAGTGAACATGTCTGTTCACATTTTATCATCCTATGCTTTCACTGCCATGTCTACTTTCTCACTCATGTTGTATGTAGTTTGACGTATTTTCGTATAAAAATAATTAAACAAATTCAAAAATGAAAAATAACACTTAAAATAAATTAATATAGCTCTCGACTGCATAATAATTTTGTACACGATTCTGACATTCAATACAAATTCATAGAGAATAAAACAAATAATAAGATGAAACTTGTTTATGGTCATTTCAGTGAAAGGACCTTTCATCAAAATTATGACGAGTGGTAATCTCTTTCCTCCGTCATCGCTAGTGATCACTATTGATGAAACGCCTGTTCACACCTGTTCATCTTGGAGGATCATCCGGAGTGATCACTGAAAGTGAACGTATGTGAACGACCCTTAACTTAATTGTATGAAAATCTGATCACTGGTAATTGTAAAGTTACCTGGTGTGGAGCTCCTTCCCCTTTAATGACATTTTCTAGGAACTGATCCCTGGAGGCAGCTATAACATGTATGGTGGCTATACCAACTATGATGCCAACCAGAGTAGGAGTCACATTATGTTCTCTGCTGCATAGCCACAACACAACCATGGTCGATACTACTTCAGTCATCTGACAAAAAAATTAAGCAGATCATGACAGTATATTGGACACCAAAAATGTTCACTTAAGCCAGTCTAGAGCCAATTCTTTCCATAGTGCATACACTCAAGCACCCATTACAGAGGTACCAAGAGACCACAAATATTATAATTTTTTCTGTCTGGGTCTTGCCACAAAGAAAAAAAAATGCAATAAAAATATTATCTGTTCTGTGCACTTCATAAGAATTGGAATATGTTTATTTCATTCAATATTATACAAAAAAGTAGCTACTTACAGTAAAGAACATTTGGTGATACCATTGGCTGTAGAACTCGTCATTATAATAATTAATATAAATCCACCAGGAATAGTAATGTGAGAAGAGTGAGGAGAAGAAGAGAGCCGCCATGAGGGTCCTGAGACGAGATGTAAGCCACAGAGACATCAGCCATCTTACACATTCATGTAGGATAATCAGGAAGGCCACCACAATGAACCAGATCTTTGCCATATTCTGAGTGGCGTTGAAATAAAAGTGTTTATAAGCTGCTATGCCAGTCTCATAAGTTCCTATAATAAATTGGAATGATAACATTTTAGGTACTAAATGAAAGGGAGATAGTCTGTTCATTTGACACAGTCGTAGAACCCAGAAAAGGTTAGCAGGTATAAAGTCAGCTGTGAAAATTTAAGATCTTATACATACAAAAGGGAAATAAGCAATTCATAAAATTTGGATTTTTATTGGGAGTTCTGCTATCAAATCTTTCAGCTTCACAACACAAGCATATACTTAAATAAACTAAATTGCAAAATATTCTACAAGTATTATATAAATAACACATGGCCGTCCTTGAGAAGTTGATCCACGTGATCAAGCTACGTGGTTCTTGGACGGTCGCCCTTCCTTACACCCCTTCTTTCTGACATGTATATCCTCTTTGTCATCTTTTCCTCGTTCATTCGTTCCACATGTCCAAACCGTTGTAACTTATTTACACGCATTTTATCCACAACACTCCTGTTACATCCGCTCATTCTTATAATACCCTCACTCTTTACTCTATCATATGATGTTTTACCAACCATTCATCTCAACGAATGCATCTCCACTGCAATTATTTCACTTTCGTCCGTCTTCGACCATGTCTATGTTTCACTTGCATACGTAAGTGAGGGTACCAGAATGGTATTATGCACAAGCATTTTTGCCATGTTCGACACATTGCCATTTGCCATGCACTTTGCCAAAACGTATATTTTTCTACATTAGTAATCTTCACAAATAGAATATAGTATAATATAATGTATCATTAATTTTTGTGGTTACCAAAAATATATTTTTGTAATATTTTGTAGGTAAAATTTGTTGTGATTATTATATTTTTTTACCTTTGAAGACAGTATCCCAACAGGAACATGTGCATGAATTTTTGTCCACAGTCCTTGCATAATCATGCCAGAAATACCACATAACAAATATGTGTATGGGAGGAATGGATACAATAAAAATAAAACCGGAACATGAAGATATCCAGTCCAGTTTTGTGTTCTTCTTACTTGTGAACACTCTGTCATATTTCACAGGTAACATTGTGGAACAAAATATAATAACACTTCTCTGTACTATTGAGCAGGTACAAGCTTCAACTGACGAGATGTATTATTGTTTTATTGGTTCCTAGCCATGAGTCGCATAGATATCGGATATATTATAACGACAGAGGAAGAGGTTTATTTATAGTTTAATAAAATAGCTGCCCCATAATACCTAGATATATATCACCGGCGACAGTTTATACCACACGTCAGTCTACAATATTCCACAAACAATAAAGATGCAACAGTATAGTGCACTGTGCAACACTGCAGAATGCAATTTAATGCAAGTTGCGAAAATAAATTTAATATAATTTTTAACTCGGGATAAAACTTTTATCAAAATATTCAAATTTCCCGTCAATTTTCATTATCGCAATGCGTTTATTTTTGTTGTTATTATTATTATTACAATTAGATAAGAAATAAATATAACACTCCGACGCAATTAAACAAAACAAGAAAACTTAATAAATTGACAGCATGACAGCTACTGTCATCTACCAATAGAACCGGAAATAAAACGGGAAATATTGGGAACGTTCATTGCGATGCGCAAATAAAGGCTACGTTTGCATCAACCTATAAGGACTATGTTTTTGATTGGACTCTGGCAGAAGTGGGTATATTTCTCCGATTCAATGTAGTTGTACGTAACTAAGGGTTGATTAATAAATATTTTTGATACAGACCTTTATTCAAGTTTTTGTAATCACCTCTTCCATGTTGATTCCCTCAAAATAATTTACATAGTAGGTATATTATAATAATTCAAATTGCAGATAATATAATTCACCCCATTTTGTGTGTTTGGTCAGGAAAAAAGTGTGCAGAAAAATATCTAACTTTTTTTCAGTTACATAAAGATCGATTGTATATTCATTCCTGGAAAATAATTATTGACCAAAAAGAATCATGAGCATTTGGTGAGCTTATTGCAATATCTTCCAGCTAACCAAATAGTAAAGTAACACAAGGCATACTCCTGTAGCCAGAGAGGAACATTCTGAATTTTTGAAATCGGTAATTTAAATTCAAAATCAACCAAATATCCATAAAAAAATGGGAAATAATAGGACAAAGAAAATAATGATAAAATGATTGTTATATTTTTAATAAGTATTGTATTATATATATACAAAAACGTAAACCATATATTCAATTCTGTTGATACAATATAAAAATGGGTAAGTATATTGTCAATTGAAACACATTCAAAATAATATATATGTTAGGTATATAAATTTATAAACAGTATAAAAAAAAGAAAAATAAGAAAAGCAGTTTCTGAAAATACTTCTAAAGGACAGAAGTTCATGCATTTTGAGTCATATTAATACAAAGGGAGCTGGATAATTCTCCAACAACAATTCACTGATAGGACAATTTACCGACAAGAAAATTCACCGACAAGTATTTCACCGAGAGTCTTATCCTCTAAGTAAATTGCATGTCAGTTATCCTGTTGGTAAATTGTGAATTGTTATTGGTGAACGTTTTGCAGGGCAGTGTCGAACTATCAAATTTGTCAGATTATAATAGAGTACTTGCCTAAGACCCCCTATAGTCCGGAATTTTTTACAAACGAGTACCTTGTAATCCAACAAATTACAGATCCAATATTAAGATTTTATATGTTATACTCTGAAGTTTATTTAACATTAGCGAAGACTGTCAAAAAAATATTCAATAATATATTGTAAAAGTCATGTCAGATTACGGAGGGTACCGGATTACCGGGGGTGCACTGTATTTATTTCTGGAATAGAAAATAGGTATATAATTTTTTTTCATTAACCAAATATTTAATATATAAAAGAAACCGTGTATTTTTTATAGTTATTTGTTTGTCGAATTAACAAGAGTGGAGTTGATTACATCTATTACCAATTACATCAAAATTTTTGAAAATTTTGAGTTATTAAGTTGTGGAACTGGGCAGTTGATATGTGAATGACTAAGAAGAGGATAGTGGAAATTGCATTTGTACAACTTAAGCAACTTGCTTAATCAAATAATGCTAAAAAAACAAAATGGTTGAAATAGACAATATCTATGAAATAAATTACAATGAGTTGTTTATTACTGAAAACAGTTAATACTAATACAAATTATCACTATATTATTGCCTAGCTAAATACATAATTTACAATTTGATCTAAATAACATCTACTATATTTATTATTCTTCGCTACAATATTTTGAATAGTATTTATTATATATTCAGTCGCACTCACAAAGATAATGCAATTTTAAACTTGGTTAACTAGACTCGTCTAAAGTTAATAATTTTTTTATCCCCGATTAAAAGAAAATTTATTTCTTTTTCAATGCCATATTTATTCAATTATATACCTACATAAAAAAAAAATATTCTTCATCAATATAAATCCACCCATCCCATCACGGAATATCCCACAACTGGGGTAGCCAGCAGACTAGCTGCATATAATGAACATGTAAACTGTCTTCTATGTGCCAACAAAAATAAGAAGACTTTCAGGATGGATGGCAAGCCTCATCGCTGAATTTTAGAAGTAAAATGTCTTTATTTCACAAACAGCGTTACTCAAAAACTTACGGGAGACCAATTCTTTACCGGGTGCTATAAAATTCATTCTCTAATTATTTTTTTCAATTGGTAACAGTTGTTCTATTTTCAAGTGTGCAAAAAACAATTGACAATATAAAGAATAATTTAAGTCGGACATAAAGATGGAAGAATGAGAATATCTGTTTGTGATTAAGGTATTACTAAGTCAGGTCTAAAGGCTGGAATAGCAATTAGTTCTTATTTGTAAGTACGGCTGATAGTATACATTAAAATAAAATAATACGGCACTAAAAAATCATTCAAATTGGTGTTGGATTCAATTTTTTTTAGAAAATAATCAATCTAAAACAATTATTCACATCACTAATAGAATATGACTAGGATATTGAAAAAAATACTGTAATACAAAAAAATATTGAAAAATTACAATAATAAAATTCACACACTAAAGAGAACACAAAACTGTGTTCGAATACTTGTTGACAAGTGATTTTGAAAATGATTTATTTCATTATCTTCTTTAAAGGTGAATATGGATTTGAGATAAACTCAAATACATCCCCAGATAGCCTCCTAGTAAGTATTATGATTGTGTTGTGTGAAGATTAAATAAGTCGGCACAGAGTGGAATTAATACATAAATAGATTTTATTTCCAAGATTCTACAATTAGGCTACCGATCACCTCAAATTTTTAATATTAAAGTTGATATTTTCGACCAACGGTTCTCAGTGGAAGTTAATGTTAAATTAATTATAAAAAAAACGCTTATTTAGTACATTCCACTGTGACGTTATTGGTCGCGAGCCGGCTTTCAAGACTAATTTTCAGAGGAAGGCTACTTCTCTAAAAACTAATGCTCATCTAAGATATGGGTTTTTGTAGTTTCCCCGATATCGTCAAAAGGCAAATGGTGGAAATGTCTTTCTTAAAATCTGCCCACAACGGAACTCTAACTCTATTTCAATCGTTTGTAACTACTGTCTTAATCACCACTATTGTATTGCTATCCAATAACATACTATATATATATATATATATATATATATATATGCGTCACCAACTCGTAATTTCTTTACATTACACTAGCTTGATGATGAGAGCGGAAGCTCTTGAAAGTCGGCTCGTGACCAATAGTCACAGTGGAATGTACTAAATAAGTGTTATATTTATAATAAATTTTAATATTAAGTTAATTCATAACATATAATTTTATTATTATGCTTTCAATAATTTGAATGTTTGGGAGGGTTGGAAAAAACAAAACTTTTATGATAAACTCACCCTCTGTACATATATAGAATATGTTTAATGCATATATCTATCATATTGAATTTAATGCATACATCTACTATAATTCATGTGTACCTTAATTTTGTCTGCATAATGCTTGTAATAAATATACAGTAAAGAATAATTAACATTGCCATGTCCAAAATGTAACATCGGATATGCAAAATTGTATTTTTACAGCAGAGCCAAATAAAGGGGAATAAATGCATAATTTTTATATTTGTAATAACAGATTTAAATAAAAATTCACTTATTTCACAAATTAGAATATTATGTAGAATGAAATTATGTTTTTATGAATCAAGTGATATGTTACAAAACATTATGATTAAATATGTAAAAAAATTTTTTTGTTAAATCTGTAGATCCGACATTACATTTTGGGTGTGACAATATAAGAATGTAAAAATAACAAAAAAAACATATAATAATTATAAAACCATACTGCAGAATTTTTATAAAGACTAACGTTATTCGTAATTTAGAAAATAATCTAAATTATTTTTTGTGTAGAATAATTGCACTAAAATGTGCAATCGTATCTCACAATAATTGTTGTTTACATTATTTGCTACATATATTTATACATCTTTATTTCATTTCAACCGAAACATTATATGCAACCTGAATCTCAACTGATTTTAATAAAAAAAAAATTAATTAAACATTGTACGAGTTGCAAACATTCGAGACAGTAAGGCAAAAAGTACAAAAACATAATACATTCTGGAAAAGAGCCATTTAATAATTGTGTTTAATAAAATTATCATTGGACAGGGATCTCTGGAGGAGGTACCTTGGCGCAATGGGCCCCCGACCCAACTAGGACAAGGGGAAGAAGTTGTATGTATGTATGTAAAATTATCATTTCTCTATTGCTTCATAACTTACAATTTGAATTCTAAACAACATATAGATATATTCCAAAATTCTGAGATAATGTATTAGTTGTGTATAATAATTATAAGTATGTAATGAAAAAAAAACATTTTAACAATAAACATAAATTAAATAATTCAAAGAAATATGTAGCGCAATAATAATATACACACATTTATGTTAATAATATGAAAATTACACAAACATATTTAATTCTAATTGAGTATCATTAGTGTTCTAACAAAATATCCCAATTGATATTGGAGTTGTAAACTTCTTGTTCCAGCCAAAGTTCATAATGCTTCTTAAAATCATCTCCCAAATGAACTGGCATGGCGAGAGCAGACGCCAAACTCGGAGAGGTGGGGGTATCTGGAGATGGCTTAGCATATCTTCTTTTATTGAAGCGATCTATCTGATTCCTCAGTGCACACTCTTCACCTTGGAAATCCCACGGTCTAGCTTCTACATCATTACCAAATGCCCAATCGTCATTAAGTCTATGTCGGACTTTAGCATAGATGGCGCTGATTGTCTTCATATTTGATTTTCTCCACTGACGGCCCAGATACTTTGTTTGCATTTTAAGTAACTTCAAAACATATACTTGCATCATTGCATGTCTTACTTTCAAAGTGCGCTTTAATATCGGAGCACTCTTGAAGACAACTAACAACATTATTCGAGAATGTTTCCATTTACTTAGTTTGTTCAATGTGCGTAGAAGATTTATACAAGAAAATAAATTACGCCAGGAGTATTGGAAAGACACGTCACCAATTTCCAATGATTCAAGAGTTAATTCAGGTTGTTCTCCAATAACACAAGCGGGAAATTCAATAATCGGAATAACATTCTTGGCAGCAACGTAAGACGTGATGTTCTGATTAAAGAATTTTAATACAAGAGGGATACAATTGGCAAAAACTAATAATTGTGACATATATTCAAACTGATAAGCGTGATTCAGTTTGAAATGCTTCAACAATAAAAGTAATATGGCAGATATTGCTTTGGTGATAATCTCTTTATGTCTATTGACATCCATATTGAGTTTCATAGATTGCAAGACAGTGACGGGGCTACCCTCAGGTAAAACATCAGCCAAAATATTGATAGAATCAGTCTTCCCATTGGAAGTAGGAGCGGCTGCTAGTAATATTTTCAGCAAGGCTATAGTGTATTGAGTAAGACTGGGTAGAATGGCTCTGTACAAAACCTCAGCGGGTGTTTCTTCTACTTCATCCTCTCCTTTGGTTAGTGGATACCTGGCAATCTCTGCCTCTCTCTTGAGTTGTACTTCAGCCAGTGAAACATACATGTGTCTCTGCAAGATGTGAATTCCTTCGTGTATAGGTTGTGGTAATCCAGCTAGTGTCACACTATCACCAGGTAGAGAGTAACCAACAAACTTTATTCGGGCATTATCTAAGAATGTGTCTATATCCTTTTGCCTCACTTTAGGCAACCACGGAAGACCCCTCTGCGGAGGATTCTGTTGTTGAGGGGATGGAGGTCTTTCTTCTGCTACTGTCACATCAGACCAGTTTGGTGGTAAAGCAGTATTTTCATCTTCTGCCTTTTTCTCTTCTTCGTTGTTGGAAGCAGCTTCAAAAGCATTATTGTCTTCGATATCATCATCCGCATCATTATCATTGATGATAGCTACCTCATCCCTTTCCATGAACATTTGTTCTCTGTCTGATTCATCTAATGATGTTTGTTTCATGATGAATGTTTGTCTTCTGAAAACTCTCCTTTTTTGGTTCTGAGCATCTATAAGATCATTGGCACTGGGAGGTGGGGAGCTAGGTCTCATGTTCCGTGTGATTTCTACAGTGTCCTCAGTCATTGGTGGCAGATTATATCTAGATCTGTAGGTTGCTTTTATTTCCTTTAGTGCAGATGACCCTCCCAGGTATACTAGCAGTACCTTCCAAAGCAGTAGCAGAACTTTCTTCATAGGATAATGAGGGTAACCGCCAGAACAGAAGAATGTTACCATATCTAGTAATTTGACCACAAGTAACTCATCACCATACGGAGTTCCGAGTTCCTCTCTAAAGGCCTCGACCAAGTTAGTATATTCTGAATTAGGTTCATCTTTTTCTGCCCGCATAACTTCGGTGATAGTATATAATATAGAAAGTATCACTCTGAGATCTGTAGATTCCACGAGAGATACAGACACCTTTTGCATGGCTTCTAACACGGCATCATTATCTTCTATGAAGTAATTCAGCAGATCCACTACAGCTGTGAATGTTCCCATTTGATATAATAACATGACATTCACTCTGGTCCAGTGTTGTTGCTCAGCATCTGATTGCATCTCCGCCCAACAGCCCTGGGCTAAATACAAAATGCATCTGGCAGCTTTCATGCGTTGGACTTTATTAGCAGATTCTAATCGATCTAGTAATTTCATTATAACATTTGTTTGTTGTGCTTTGGATATTTTCTGCCAGCTTTGTGACATTTCGAATTCAGTCATCAGTTCTTCGAACGCCTTTTCATTGAGTTGGAATTCTGGATATTCAGAGTAGCTGTAGAGCTCAGCAATCTCATTAATGTGTGTGTCACAGTCATCGTATATGAAGTTCAGGGTAGGACTCTCAGTTTCTTCCTCCCCGTCGGAGTCTTCTTTTTGTCGTCTCATGTCTTGGCCTTTTATATTACCACCTAGCATCTTTAATAAACAATTTGATATTGGACCATTTTAATCAAGTCATATAATAGCGTGGAAAACACAGCGAAACTTTGATGAATTGTTAGACTAATATAATTAATTCTGCTACAACTTATTAAATCTTCTCAAAAATAACACAACACTTTCAATAAATAAGGAATATAAAATGAAATATTCGACAATCTACACAAACTCGAAATGTCAAATAAAATTCTAATATGTCAAGATGGCAGAAATCATAGATAAAATAATATGTAATTTATAGTGAGGTAAATTATTATTTTCCCAGCTGCATGGTGCCTACTGGCAACTTAATTTTCTTATCTCAAAATTTTACCATTCTTGACAATTATTGCGTAATGTAAACACTGATTCTGTTTTATCGAGTTTGCCATGACAACTGGGGGTGTTTCTTTCTAAATTGTTGTTTGTCAATTTTCTTTCTAGTTAACGATTTTTAACAAAAGAGAACTTTTTGTGACTTAAACTCATTTTATTTTTTAGTGATATAACAAAAAATGTTTCTTAGAAAAGTATGGCTTTTCCTGTGCTGGTATATGAGACCTTTATTTAAGTGGTTTCTTAGAAAAACTACGAAACTCTGCGAGTTACAAAGAATTTGCTATGGGGAAAAACCGGGTGCTCCGCGGATTTATGCCGTGGAAAAATCATTACACTTGTCGAGGAACAAGTTTATAAAAGAATTGATAGAACACTTGGATGTGCTGGCTGATAATTGTCAAATAACTGAGCAAAAGCAAAGAGAATTAATGACAAGGGCTACTGCAATAGTGATGAAAGTGAAAAAAATCAATCCGCAAGTTCACACAAAGTTTGGTAAAGCTTTTGAGCAATGTGTCTTGCAGATCTGGGGGTATCGACAGTTGTATAGTGAAGTAGAAAACATGAGAATAAGTCAATACGATGCAGATAATTTGGACCATGAGTGTAAATTGTTGGAACTTTGGGAGTGTTTGATGCCTGGGGAGAGATTGACAGGAAGGGTTACCAAGCAGTGGCAAGAGATAGGATTCCAGGTAATCTGTTTAATCAATACATTTCATGAAACTGTAACTGCATTTATGTGAGAAAATAATTTTCAAGTTATTCCATTTAGATTCTTATGAGAATAATTAATGTCGTGTTGTATCTCTACAATTTTGATTTTATTCTAATAAAAAAATATTTCATTAATGATAATTTATTGGATTCCGCTAAAAATCGAAATGAGGGAGAGACAATTTTCCTGGCTGGGTTATGTTTTGAGAGTGTGCAACATAGTTGGTTGAAAAAGCATTGTTCTTTTGTCCACAAGGTTTTCTATAGCATGAATGATTCTCTTTCTTAATACACCATTTGATGACACTAACATTAGAGCCTCAAGGAATGTGCTGGAAAAGAGCTAGAGACACTGTATGGAGAAGACTGGTATCTGTTCCGTGCTCCCGAGAAGGGGCATAGAGGACAAAAAAAGAAGAATGATTGAAGAATGTTTTTTTTCTATTTGGAAATTTATTTAAAACATTGTTTTTTTGCAGGGTGATGACCCTAAGACAGACTTTCGAGGGATGGGACTGCTAGGCTTAGAAAACTTACTATATTTTGCAAAAGAGTATCCTGGTGCTTGTGGACATGTGCTAAGTCATTCTCATCATCCTAGATACGGCTACACATTTGCAATCGTAGGAATCAATTTGACATCCATGGCATACAAACTTTTAAAAGATGGTTCGGCTAAAACATATGTTTACAACATGTCTAGAGGATTGCCGACACTTAAACTATTTCATCAACTTTATTGTTATTTATTTTATGAATTTGATAGATTTTGGATAGAATCTAAACCTCAGAACATGATGGAGTTTTCTTTTATACAAGATAAGTTTGATAAAGCTATAAGAACGGCACTAGCTGATAGAAATACAATATTTAAAATTAATATTGAAGTAGATAATATATGAATTGTGTATTGTATGTTTAGTTAATTATAAAATTTGATGTATTGGTATCATAATTTGTTCAATGTATACTTTAGATCAGGCGTCGGCAACCTATGGCCCGCGTGCCAGGCTTGGCACGCGATGGGGTTCTGAATGGCACTCTACAAAGTAATCAGGGACAAGGTTCGCATTAAAAAAAATTAATTTATGTTAGAATTTTATGTTATTTTTTTAATAAATATGTTTAAAAGATAAATTTGATATAAAATTCTTCTCCTCTAGAACCTCATTATATAATTTAGAATTAAGGCGGCACCCTGAATCATATTGGTAGAGTGGCTTGGCACACCACAGCTAAAAGGTTGCCGACCCCTGCTTTAGATTATTTATAGGTTATTCTCCCCTGAGGTCTCCGACTCAGGGTGGTTTCTAATGCAACAATTTCTCTATGCCGTTGTCTCCGTGCGAGACCAAATAATCGGATGATTAATACTTACAAATTTATGAGAACCTTTTTGTGATGGTAAGTTGTTACTGTGAAGAATAAAAATGATGGTCCAACTAAATATTGGATACTCCAGGATAGCAATAGTAATTTCAAATCACTTGTTAATGGTTGGATTACCATTAATTTTACTCCTAGATAACTTAAAGTATACATTGTCTGAAATGAGTGTGCTATAATATCACTGTGTACTGTATTGTATTGCACCACTGCATTACACAGTTGAGCTTTTTGAAGTTGTGCTTTATTGATAAAAGAATTGTGATTGATCACTAAGTAATTATATTTATATTAAATGTTTTTGACGTGACTTGTTTAGTAATTAAGATTTTTTATAATAATATGGTGTGCTTAAACGTGGTGGATATACAATTTATTATTCTATTACTTTTAAACAATTTCTTAAAGTTTTTTTTTATCTTTTGACTGTGGTATGAGATAACAATCTGCTTGTTAATGACATGCACTTGAGGATTTTGGATGCAAAAGCACATTAATCCATTTTTCACAAATATTTATTAACTTTGAATGCAGAAATGCTTCCATATTCGCTGGCTTCAATGTAGTTTAATCAATACAATTAAAATCCACCTCTATCCTTGGGATTATCTGTTTAAAAACTGACTTAGAAGCAAAAAGACTTTAGACCACTTGAACCAATCATTGGTCTTTATTTCAAATTTTCCAACTCAGTGGATTGCACAATCAGTTAGCAATCTCGAGGCATTGTATCTAGCTGTCATCAAATGTTTTAAGTGGAATGAAAATACCATACTGTTTCAAATCCACACTGTTTCAAATCCAAAACTTCTTTTTCAAATTAAATAATCTACTGCTACTATTACTATACCATCACGGTATGTCACACTAGTGGGATAACCAGAAGACCAACTGTATGTAATAAACATGCAAGCTGTTCTCTTCATACCAACAAAAATTAAGCCATGCAGTATGGGTGGCAAACCTCATCAGCAAACTCATGGTGAATCTCATAAATTATTATAATAAAATAAATAAATTTTATTTAACGTTTCAGTGTTAACCTGTAAAGGAGTACCAACGCACCGGTGCGTGCAAGAAATATTATGGGATCTGGAGTACGCACGCACCGGTGCGTTTGATCCAGTAATATTTAGGTATTCCCGCCAAATTCGTCAATTTCATCATTGGTCCAATCTGTCGGATGTACTTTACCAATCACAAGAAAAAAATCAAAAATAGGCGTGTTTAGACCTTATTTATCGCCTATACAAAATGTCACGTGACCGCCGCTTGAAATACCTAGCCGTCACTCGCGGTTGCAAACCATTTTGCTGCGTGCGTTCGTGCGCTATGGGTGTTATTTTGTAGAGTGTTTTATGGATTTTTTTTACTTTTTGTGCTAATTCTGGACAATTTAATTAGTTTTTAGTACTTACATAAGTTTATGTTAAAAGCAAATAAAAATAAACATTTTTAATAATAATAAATATTCCTATGTTGAACCCATTGTTGACAATACCGGAGCAGACATGACGTATCAAAATTGTTTTTGTTATATAACTCCGTTATTATTAATTTTTGAGAGTTGGTTCCTTATAAACATTTATTCTAGGGATCATTTTCTATAACATGCGATAAAAAAATATTCAAAAAGTGAAACTTGAATTAATTCACTCTGCCATACACTTTTATTTTTTCTTTATTCACTCACGGACAGGTTAACAAGTAAAGAATTAGCAAAATTTGCAATAGTTGGTACCTACCCCAGGACTGTATGGATATTATTAATATGGGAGAATTTGAAAGTTATATATTAACTCGTTATTTATATAAACTGTGAGAATGGTTATGTACTCCAGCATGAAAAGAGCTGCATCCTATTCAACTTTGTTTGGATAAGACGTCTAAATTTATACAAATTGATTTTTACATCTTTTCTATATTCAAAGGTTATTCACTCGTGTGCGAGTGATCAGGGTACATTTATTTATATTGAATATTGTACAAATTTCAACAATACTACATTTGATGTGAATGTAATATGTTTTATAAGAATTCTCTTTATGGCTTGTATTTTTCGAGGACTACAACTAAGTGAATGTTTTGCACTTTCACAAAAAATAAATGTGTTGATTGAAATATGACTTGTTTTTAATTCACATCTACCTATTTATATTATTTATGTCTACTATCACATATCCCACAAGTGGAGTAGCCAGCAAATCAGCCACATGCAAACTGTCCTCTCCGTGCCAACAAAAAATTAAGACATTCAGAATGGGTTGCAACAATGTCTTTTATTTTCATACGCCTGCCTTTTACAGGGCACTCGAAAACTTTCGGAAAAGAGTGAGAGAGCTATTGGTTGCTCCATGGGGTGGTTTGTATGACCAAGGATTGTTTAAGGGTAATTAATATACATGAAATTATATTGGTCGCATTACCAAGTTTTCCTTTGAATTTCCAGTCCATGTTAAAGATCATAAAGAAATAAGGATATTTTTCTTACTAGAATCTATAATAGGTATATTTTAATATCCTGGGCTCAATACTAGAGCTAGACAACTCGAATCTTGATGAATTTGAATTATGTGTTCCCGTTGTTTGTCTTTAATTTTTGAGTAATTTCTAGTAGTAGTTCTGAGTGCTATGATTTATCCGTTATCTCAAAACTTTTGATTTTGAGATGTCAAGCTATAGTACTGAGCCCATAATAAATTCTGTTAGCACAGCCCTGGCATCTGCCATTCTATTATAGAAAAATCTATGGCCACGCGTGGCACTGTCAAACATAATGATGTTAACATACTAGAAAATTCGACAATAATGGCGATATTGTCCTGAAAATTTATTCAAAATTATTTTACTTTTTAAATGATCAATATTAAATAATTTACTGTAGTGGAATCACTTCGGATATATGATTACAGAATCCAAATAAAGGTACTTTTCTAGATCTCCTGGATGTGCCTAAACTTCATTAAAAAAATATATATTATTATATTTTATTATCTGGATATGTTTGACTGATTGCGCAGGCTTAGGTCTGGCGTAACGTATCTTAGCGTGCTCTGTATCAGTATTTTTCACAAAAAACAAACAAAAACGCTTGAATTGAACTGAAATAATTATATATTTATTAAAAGTTATTACTTGTAATCAATGCTCCTAGGAATTAACCTAGTCAAACAATTTAAAAATCAAATATGTACACTTTTCCTGCCTTTTTTCGGCGAATTTATTTATTAATCATTCATAGCTGCAGATGATTTCCGTTTTTCTAAATTTTCAGTGTTTACAGTTGTAACCGGAAGGCTCAAGAATAGAAAGCGTTGTCATTACCTCCCAAATAAAGGGTAGATGCAAGGCTATTGAACAATACCAGCAATAACTACATGAGCTCCTTAATGGAATGAATTATCTGATTTTAAGCATGTTTTCAAAAAAATTGATTGTTCATTAAGCACAATTGATATGTCTTTCCTTATTGAGCAGACAGTTTTCCGGCATCCTTTTTATATTATTTCGTTTTAAAAAATAAGGTTTTCTCCGGTTGTAATATTTCGAACATATTACCCACACAGAAGCTCTGAAATCTTTGTTTAGTTTGAAAAATTAATATAAATCTAAACAGCAATAGTACACATTGATTTTGAAGTACGATTCCGAGTCTGAAATTATCTCATCTTCTGATAACTCATAAAAAGATAACTCGACATCTCAGTAAGTTTTATTAAATTAAAACTACTGTCGAAAAGTGTATTTTGGTTCATGGCAATATTATAATTTGGATAGAGATTAGGCTTGTTCTTGCTCGGACATTTTTGGGAGCGGTCCGATCTAGTACAATTGTCCTACGGTACTAGTTCATTCTTTTAGTTCTATTAGTACTATTAGTTCACTGAATATTTCCATGTTCAGTTATGAATGTAGTACATGTACTAATAAGAATATAGGATGCCTACAGGGTACATGTACTAATTAGTACATGTACTAATAAGAATATAGGATGCATAAATACACAGGAAATGCACATTTATGTAATTTTGTGATTATGAAAATCATACTTAGTAATCAACAGAGAGAGGGAATTCAGAGAATATATATGATGTTCCTTCATACTTTGCAGGGTTAGGTCTGTCATTTCAATAAATTAAATATAATATTTTTTTATCGACAGTAGGTAGGTAAGTACTACATTACTAATTGTTGAAGGGTGATTGTGTTCACACTGAAAATTCATATTAAATAATTTATAAATAATTAAAAACACTTATATTTTCATTATATTTATTTAAGCTCTAACGTTTTCGCCCACTTCAATGGGCACACCCACTACATTATTATTTTATATGTTTTAATAACTGACATTACAACAATTTTTTTTTATGAGACGTTCATAATGGATAATATTTTAACTAGGTAGTCTACTATCTTACAAACACCGCTATATAAGTTACATGTAAATTTATTGAAATGGAGTATTTAAAAATTAAATATCTTCAATGATTTGTTATTATACACATTAGGTATAATATTGTAACCAATGTACAGTGAAGAATAAAATAAATAAATATATAAATTTATAAATATATACAAGTTACAACTATTTACAAATGACAACTATTTACAATACCTATACATATATTTACAAGTTGCTATTTAAAAAGAGCAACTGTGTCACTTTATCAGGTTTCAGTAATGTACGCCTTTGATTCAGGACCTGTCCAGCCTTTGAAAAAACCCTTTCACAGGGAACGGAAGTAGCCTGTATGCACAATCTTTTTAGCATATACTCATATAGATGTGGGTATATGTGACGCCTGCTGGCCCACCATTGCAGGGGATCTTCTTCTCTACGTAGGTACTCTTCATTAATATATTTGTCATATTCTCGGACTCCCGCTGCCATGGGATTTTCAGGTCTCATGATATTTGCCATTTCTTTGTCAAAATCATCCCAAATACTGATTTTGTCTTTCGGTGTCTCTGTAACCGTCTCTGTAACCGTCGCTGTAGCAGATGCCTCTGCAGGTGTAGTCAGTCTTACTTCTCCTAGTCTGCGTCTTAAGTTCTCTCCAGCCCGGTTAAACGATTCTGGCGTCCGGAACCCTTTACCTTTAAATCGTGGATCCAGGATTGTACTTTCTGCATACAATGTGTTTTTTTCCAGGTCATTAAACCTAATACGTATTTCAGTATTAAGTTTATTTAAGAAAGCAGTAACTTCAGAATATTCCGATGATATTGATAAATGTTTTGCTACATGCTTCATCATCAACTGAATGAAAATTAAAACTTTAGAGAGCGTAACGCTTTTTTCTGCACTTATTTCTGTAGTGATTTCATAAAATGGCTTTAAAATTGGAATGACAATTTCAATTATTTTCCACTCTCGTGGCTGCATAGAAAGGTCACTTCGCAAAAGAGCTAAAGTGCTTATAACGGCATCTTTCACTTTATTAATTCGTTCCAACATTTCAAACGATGAATTCCATCTTGTCGGGCATTCCTGCTTTAATTTGAGTTGTGGCAATCCCATTTGTTTTTCTATTTCTTGAAGCTTCACCAACCCACTCGTGCTTTTTTTAAAAAACTCCACTATAGCCTTAACCTTTTTGATGATTTCATTTATCTCCAAAATTGCTTGCTGTACAACCAAATTCAAAGAATGAGCAAAGCAGCTTATTGATCGCCACTCGCTCATTCTAATAGCTGCTAATATGTTTGCAGCATTATCGCTAACAACACACACAACTTTATTATTTATTCTCCAATCTTGTATAATTTGTCTCATGAAAGCGACCAAATTAATGCTTGTGTGCCGCTCATTATAATTTATGCAACCAAGTAAGGCAGATGATAGTACAGCTTTCGAGTCAATAAAATGCGCCGTAACAGCTATATAGCTTTGATTTGTGATTGATGTCCATCCGTCCGTCGTCAGACACACAGCACGTGCTTCCATTATTTTTAACTGAATTTTTTCAAAAACTTCAGAGTAGGTTTTGGGTAATAAAGTGGTCGTTAATGTTTTTCTGGATGGTAGCTTATATCCTGGACAGTTAGATACCATTTCTAATAGTTTTTTTAACTCTGGTTCTTCTACTAGGCGTAGTGCATGGTGTCCTTTAGCTAGCATCGTAACTACTTGCTTATCTATTAGTTCAATTTTGCGTGCTGAAGGCGGTTTGCGTAAATAGTTTGTTATCGGAACAGTAGTGCCTCCATTACACGCTGTTCGCAGACCAGTGTTGTTATTCTGTGCAGGGATGACCGAGGATGTAGATGTAGAAGATGAAGATGAAAAAGCATTTTGATGTGCTTCATCCTGAATAATAAATACGTCCACGTCAGGCACAGCCGCAGTAGGTTGCCTTTGAATGCATAAAGATATAGTCGGATGTTTATTCTTCATGTGGCGGTTCAAATTGCCTAAAGAACCACTTTTAACGCTGAGAAAAATAGAGCAGTAGTTACATTTAGCTCGACTTTGATTAACCTCTTCTTTAAAATGATCCCAGATGATACTTCTTTTCGGCCTAATTGGCGACATTTTCAATGTTCAATTCAAAACAAAACACTAATGTACACAACACAAGTAAAACAAAACACTAATGTACACAACACAAGACAAAATACTCGAAGGTGGTCAGGAGTCGGGGTGTGAAGGAGACAGATGGTTCCTCAGCAGTTGACCAGTGCGCAGTATGGTAGGTAGCCAGGTGAGATGTCCAGAGGTGTGCACAGTATGGTAGGTAGCCAGGTGAGATGTCCTCAGCAGTTGACCAGTGCACAGTATGGTAGGTAGCCAGGTGAGATGTCCAGAGGTGTGCACAGTATGGTAGGTAGCCAGGTGAGATGTCCTCAGCAGTTGACCAGTGGACAGTATGGTAGGTAGCCAGGTGAGATGTCCAGTGAAGGTAGCCAGGTGAGATGTCCAGAGGTGTGCACAGTACGGTAGGTAGCCAGGTGAGATGTCCTCAGCAGTTGACCAGTGCACAGTATGGTAGGCAGCCAGGTGAGATGTCCAGTGAAGGTAGCCTTTTGAGATGTCCAGAGGTGTGCAAAGTATGGTAGGTAGCCAGGTGAGATGTCCAGTGAAGGTAGCCAGGTGAGATGTCCAGAGGTGTGCACAGTACGGTAGGTAGCCAGGTGAGATGTCCAGTGAAGGTAGCCAGGTGAGATTTCCAGAGGTGTATCCAGTGAAGGTAGCCAGGTCAGAATCTTCGTAGGTTGTAGAAATAAAACACTTATTATCGCTGTCAATTCAGAACTGGCCCTACACCGGCAGTGGCAGCCAATTTATAGGCCATCGATCACCCTCACCCCTCACCACTACATGAGCGTCCCGCTTGCCTTAGATGGGGTTGAAGATGGATCGATTTTCATCCACCGGTGTAGATACGTCTTTATTTTTCAAACAATAGGCACATGGTACAACAATCATATTTATACATATAGATACATAAGAATTATGTTAACAATATAAGACACATAACGAATATGTACCTGATACATAACGAGTTTAATTGGCTATCTAAGCTATAAGTACACGGCTCTCGGCTGTAACAAGCCCATTCGTACACCCATAGCTTCCGTTATATATTACGAACGGTTTTGATTCATACATCATTCCCTTCACATTAATTTTATCTATCATTTAAGATATGGCAAAATGTTGTAATCTATTCCCATCACGAGATTATATGATTAAACCATCGCGAGGGAAGTGGCTTTTGCCTCTTGGTATGGTTAAAATTTAAATCGGGTGTGCTCGCTGCGGCCGTATACTTGAGATACGTCTATTTGTATGTGTGCGTGAATATGCCTATGTATGTGTGATTATATATATACCTACATATACAGTGCCATATGATTGAGCCCGCTGCGGCCGCGAACATGAGACACGCCGATTTACATTGCATGTGGGTGTGAATTTACACATATGTATCATGTCGTATGATTAATGATACCTACACATTCGTGTGCTTACACACTACATATTTCAAAATAATATTTCACACGACACTGTCACGCCACTGTGCGGTACAACATAAAAGGTCTAACACCAATCTATCTATCTTTTTGTAGAATAGGTCAGAATATTCGTTGGTTATAGAAGCAAAACGCTTTGTATCGCTGTCAATTTAGTACTAGCCCTACACCGATAGTGGCAGCCAATTTATAGACCATCGACCACCCTCACCCCTCACTATTATACGAGTATCCCACTCGCCTTAGATGGAGTTAAAGATGGATCGATTTCTATCCACCGATGTAGATACGTCTTTATTTTTCAAACAATAGGCACATGGCACAACAATCATATTTATACATATAGATACATAAGAATTATGTTATCAATATAAGACACATAACGAATATGTACCTGATACATAACGAGTTTAATTGGCTATCTAAGCTATAAGTACACGGCTCTCGGCCGTAACAAGCCCATTCGTACACCCATAGCTTCCGTTATATATTACGAACGGTTTTGATTCATACATCATTCCCTTCACATTAATTTTATTTATCATTTAAGATATGGCACAATGCTGTAATCTATTCCCATCACGAGATTATATGATTAAACCATCGCGAGGGAAGTGGCTTTTGCCTCTTGGTATGGTTAAAATTTAAATCGGGTGTGCTCGCTGCGGCCGTATACTTGAGATACGTCTATTTGTATGTGTGCGTGAATATGCCTATGTATGTGTGATTATATATATACCTACATATACAGTGCCATATGATTGAGCCCGCTGCGGCCGCGAACATGAGACACGCCGATTTACATTGCATGTGGGTGTGAATTTACACATATGTATCATGTCGTATGATTAATGATACCTACACATTCGTGTGCTTACACACTACATATTTCAAAATAATATTTCACACGACACTGTCACGCCACTGTGCGGTACAACATAAAAGGTCTAACACCAATCTATCTATCTTTTTGTAGAATAGGTCAGAATATTCGTTGGTTATAGAAGCAAAACGCTTTGTATCGCTGTCAATTTAGTACTAGCCCTACACCGATAGTGGCAGCCAATTTATAGACCATCGACCACCCTCACCCCTCACTATTATACGAGTATCCCACTCGCCTTAGATGGAGTTAAAGATGGATCGATTTCTATCCACCGATGTAGATACGTCTTTATTTTTCAAACAATAGGCACATGGCACAACAATCATATTTATACATATAGATACATAAGAATTATGTTATCAATATAAGACACATAACGAATATGTACCTGATACATAACGAGTTTAATTGGCTATCTAAGCTATAAGTACACGGCTCTCGGCCGTAACAAGCCCATTCGTACACCCATAGCTTCCGTTATATATTACGAACGGTTTTGATTCATACATCATTCCCTTCACATTAATTTTATTTATCATTTAAGATATGGCACAATGCTGTAATCTATTCCCATCACGAGATTATATGATTAAACCATCGCGAGGGAAGTGGCTTTTGCCTCTTGGTATGGTTAAAATTTAATCGGGTGTGCTCGCTGCGGCCGTATACTTGAGATACGTCTATTTGTATGTGTGCGTGAATATGCCTATGTATGTGTGATTATATATATACCTACATATACAGTGCCATATGATTGAGCCCGCTGCGGCCGCGAACATGAGACACGCCGATTTACATTGCATGTGGGTGTGAATTTACACATACCATGTCGTATGATTAATGATACCTACACATTCGTGTGCTTACATACTACATATTTCAAAATATATACATAAATACGTTCACGCAATCCTATGGGATACAACTCAAAAGGTCTAACACCAATCTGTCTATCTTACTAGAATACTACTTTACCTACTACAATAGTGTAATTGAGACCATTACTGTAAGAACGCCCAAAAAACCATAGTCTTAGTTTTCAATACAAGTTTTTATAACTGGATGAATACACAGATAACATCACTGATAGTATTGCAGTGTTTACAAAGTCTGTCGGAGCAAAGGAACAAGTTGTTATGTGCAAACTTAATGAAATATTTGGACATTATTATATTCACTCCCTGCATTTTTTTTCTTTTTGGTTATATTAATTTCCTAATTTTCTGGTCTGAATATTCTTTTTCTAGGGTATCCAGAAATGGTTTTCCATAATAATTGCTTCAAAAAGAATAAATAATAAAATATAAAAATAAATGTGTAAGATTGAATGAAACTTCTACTTAGCGAACACAAGGGTATTAAAAACTAGACAAGGGGAGGGTAAGATTTTGGATTGGAAAGGGGTTGGGGACGTTTCGCTAGAAAGAGATATTTATTTGTTTAGAATTGATTTTTTCATAAAATTCATTAATATAAAAACATGAAATATGATATCAAAATAATCCCCGTGATAGCGCGTACATATTGCATGATTATTATTTTTTTAACTACTTGGTGTTCTCGTCCCTCTTCCAGAAACAAAACACCTCCTTCTTATTAGTTCTTTGACGTCACTGAATGACTGAACTAAAAGAGCTAATAAGAAGCAAAAGAGAAGGCACTATATCCTCCATACAATCATCACGTCAACTATTTCACTCGCACTCATCTCTCGCATGTTCCGACCTTCCGAAATAAACCGAGTGGCGCCGAACGTCACTAGCATCGCTTCATAGTTCATTTCTGTCCGATTACAGGGAATGAATGTACTAGTGTACTAGAAGAACGAAGAGCGAATAAGATACGGAATAGTTCATTCTAGTACAGTACTGGGAATTAGTTCCTAATAGTACCTAGTACATGTACTACACAAGCCTAATAGAGATGACATTAGCTAAATGACGTTTATATTTTTGACTTTTGACAGTGTTTTCGTGTTTAGAACCCGTTATTTTTCAATATTGGTGTTTTTATGCAATATTATGTATTAAATAACTCATATTACTAGTGTTTGACTTATAATATTTATTCAAGGAATACATTATTTCATATAGTTTTTAAATAATAAATATAAAAATGAAGCATTCTATTTTACTCTTGATAGCAGGTGTTTTATTGTGTGGAAACAATTTATTAACACAAGGAGCTGAGTTGGAAACATTGAGTGAGGACGATCTATTAAAATTGTTTAAAACAGAGAAATATGTGGCGGTTCTATTCAGTAAGTTCTACAATATATTTTCAGTTAGACTTTAGCGTTTAGGCAGTGGTTATTGAACAAATAAAACAATATTAATTATGAAATCAGATTTTCAAGTAGAAGGTTAGAGGTTTGAATTTTGCTTCAATTGTAAGGCATGCTTGATACTGACTCTGAGGATTATAAGAATACATATTTATTGCAAAATTTGTGAATGTTTCTGATTATCTCTTTGAACAGTGCTCTTAGCAAAGGATAAATATAATTTATATATTTTACACCTTACATCCACCAGATTATGGTTATAGCACACTTTGCAGAAATCGCACATAAAAAGAAACACTTAGGTAGTCAGAAAAGAAAAAACTTGATATATTTTTTAAATGTGTCATTATCTTACACTTTTTTTGTTTATAGCAAAACCTGATTGTGATCCATGTTCTAAAGCTGAGAAAGTTTTATTAGATGCTCGTGATGAGCTAGTGGATCATTTAGGAGCGTGGGTAGTAAAGACTTCTCGCTCCTCATTGCTACGTCTCTACAGTCCCTCGCCAGAGCCTGCTCTATTGTTCTTCAGACACGGCACACCCATGCTTTATGATGGTGAGATAATATTAGATAATTTATGCCATGTTTTCACTTAGTGTTTTGTAGGTTTTCTCCATTTCCATGCAATTATTCATATTATCAGGACCAATTAGAAATATTGGTCTTCATTTCTGATTAAAATTATAAAATCTAGAAAGTATCCTACTAAGTTATGTGCTCAGAGTTCAGTGAAAGCTGCACTCTTTACCAGTGCTCTTGAGATGGTTACACATTCAACTGACTATGGCTCTAAGAAAGAGGTTGGCAGACCTAGTTTGTACTAAATAAAACAACATCTTGGACTGACATACACTGGATCTGAAATTTCTACTCCTCGTTGATGTTTATGTAAATAAATCAATAAAAATAAATAAAAAAACCTCTCTGGAACTTTTAGGTCTTTCAATAGCAATTGAACTTGGAATTGTTCCCTCCTAAAAAATCAAAAATACCATATTTTATGGACTAAAAGATGCAATTTTTACTTCAAAAACTGCTTCCGAAATTCAGGTGTGTCTTATACTCGAAATAAGTATAAAAATGTCTAGTGTTCAATTTGAAATTCCTACCAGGTGCGTCTTGTAGTCCGTAAAATATGGTACGCCTTTGGCTCTAAGATAAGCCGTAAATAATCACTGAATGTTTTGACCGAATATCATAGGTCCATTGGAAGAAGATCATATTGTCCAGTCCTTTGTAGACAATAAGGAGCCCAATGTGAGAGAGCTTGCAGATGATACATTTGAGCATCTCACTCAATCAGCATCAGGTTCCACTACTGGGGATTGGTTTGTCATGTTGTAAGTGTATTTATTTTCTATTATCTATGTAACTGCAAATAATAATTTTATTCAAATATTAATAACAAATAAAAATATGATTTAAAGTTTATTTAAGAAAATAATAATATACAATGATATCTCCATTGAAATGCGTACAAAATGTACTAATAAAATAAGTATAATTGTTTTTGTAGTATACAGTGCGACTTTGTTTAGTGTCCTTAAAAGTTAAACTGACTGGAATAAATTATAGAATACCTTAAGTTTCTATACAGAAAATATTTTTATTCTGAATTGAAGTTTGCTTTTTATTAGATTGGTAGGTCGGTAGGCTAAAAGTAGAGTTTTGTATTTTCAGCTGAGATGTCCAATTGCTGACCTCCATTTTCATAGTGCGTGTATATTGCTTACTGTGAGGGTATTTGAGGTGTATTTAGGTTTATTTAAAACCCAGATTTATACTTTAAAAAGAATATACAATTAGTTTCATTTCTTCACAAGTATTTGTATATTTTTCTCAGCTACACACCATCCTGTTTTGATTGCCAACGTCTCGGTGCTCGATTGGAGGCTCTTGCAGCAGCTGGACGTGCCAGAGGTCTCCTGGTGGCCAGAGTTAACAGGCAAGGAGCTGGAGCAGCTACAGCTAGAAGATTTGGCGTAACCAGAGATCCTACTTTCATTCTGTAAGGAAATAATTTGTCACAAACTAAAATAATTTTTTGAGCGAAGAGAAATTTATAATGATTTAGTGTGACCAATGTTTTTTTTTTACATAATTGATTTTGGTTCCAGATTTCGCAAGGGCAAGATGTATTGGTACGACCTTCCCAAACATGACATCAAATCTTTCCTCACATTCACCCAGGACTGGTATAAGAATGCTAAGAGTGAAAAAGTTCCTCTACCCAAATCACCATTGTAAGTTATATTTTTATTTCAAAGTCAACAGAAAAATCAACAAAATATATCACAAAGTATTAACATTACAAACACAATGAAGAAGATAGTTTTCAATAATTTTTTTAATTTATGTTGATTGGAAGAAACTTGCTCTTGCATATCTGTACGCCGGAGCGAAACTACACCATGTTGAATTTCGGCCGAAATTACTTATAACATAGTATTGTAGTCCTTGTTATGCTCTTTTAAATGACATATTCACCTGTCTTGAAAATGAGTTATATTTTGATATATCCATTAATAAAAAAATATGTCAAATTTTTGATAAAGCAAAACAACGTCATTTTAATGCAATATTGTGAAATTTTGCAAAAATGTGTGAGAAATGATTAATAGCAATAATTTTTAATAGTTTTGAAGAGTTATATCGTGTTAACTAACATGTGGGAAGCAAATATAATTTTGTTGAAAAATTTTGAATGGCCATACTGAAAAATGTCGTCCATTGAGATAGTGTGGTTTTGCTCTGGTGTACAGATATATGGATTAATTTATTTAACATAAACATATTTTTGTGTAAAAATTACTTGTTATCAACTCTCAATAAAGAATAAGTATTAATTTATTTTATTCTTTAACATATGTGATCAGCTACAGGCTACAGCCTATATAATTTAACATAAAGTGAAAGATGTAAAAATTTGTATTGGGGTTTATAACAAAAGATAGGTCTTTTAAAAAAAGACAACAATGAGAATACACATTTATAATTTAGTGCACAGACGGTGAGCTTAAGGCGAGATTTAAAAGTTATTACATATGAATAATTCTGTTTGATAATCATCAGAGTTTATTAACTTTTGCAACAGTTGATTAAACACGGTTACCACATTATTTTGTTGCTATCAATAATTGATTCTGCAATATTTATTCTACGATTACATAATGTTCAGAGATATTCTTATGTTCAGTATTTATTTATACAATATTGACTTTAATAGGTTATTTAACTTTTTCAGTGCGAGCCACATCTATGTTTGGGCGCTATTGTCCGTGCCACTGCTGCTATCCACAAACATAGATGTGTTAGCCTATTTTGTCGAATATCTTTTCATAAAGAGGCATTTATTGACAACATTTGTTTGTAAAAATATATTTACATATATCTTATGATATCTTGTGGATATCTAGACATTTTTATTATTATAAAACTAAGAAATTTGATTTATAAATATAATGAAAAATCTTGTACGTTTTCGTCATTTAAAATACGCGCCATTATTTTGCGCAAGTGTATGTAAGTCTTGGAACCTTATCCAAAACATGAGGATTGTGGTTTTAGGTGCATAGTACTTAAAAAATAAAACATACAAAGTATTTCTGACTGATATAAGAAAATGTTCATTATAAACTTGCATCCGTATTAGTTTTGCATTTTTATACTATGTGATATACATATCTCAGTTTTGAAATAAACAAACCTACATATTTTACTAAGTAAGAATACTAGGTAAAACGATGCGTGATAGAGTGAAGAATTATGATATTAGAAGAATGAGCGGATGCAAGATGAGTGTTGTGGACAGAATGCACGTGAGTAAACTACGGTGGTTTGGCCTTGTTGAACGAATGAACGACGTAAGAATGACAAAGAGGATATACTTGTCTAAAAGAAAGGGTGTAAGAAAGCTGGGCGTCCGAGAACCACGTGGCTTGATCACGTGGATCAAATTCTCAAGGACGGCCGCGTGTTGAGTAAGAGGAACCGACGTACGTGTATGAGAAACTGTATGAATGTGGAGAAAACGAAGGAAGTGTGTAAAGATAGATCTGTTTGGCTTTCCGTTCTCTCTGCCTAGCCCACTTGGGACACGACGTGAGGGTATAGATAAATAGATAGATAGATACCTACATATGCCTATGTTTACTAAATGAGCAAAAATGAGCATAATATAATAATTTTCGCTACACTAGTTAGAAGATGACAGTAAAAATTAAGGAAATTACTACTACACCATCATGGTATATACCTACCTCAAATGGGAAAACCAGTAGACCGTTTTCGTTCAATAAACATACAAACTGTTCTCTCGGTGTCAACAAAAAAACATGAAATTCAGGATAGGTAGCTTACCCCACCGCTGAATTTAAGACGCATTTTTTTGAACATTGCCTTTTACGGGACACTCGAAATCTACGGAAAGGAGTGAAAGACTTATTATTTGTCGAGTGCTCCACGGAATCAGAGGAATTCGCTTAATGTATTCAACATTTTAATTAAGCCAACAATAAAATGATGAACTAATCTAGTGGTAAACATGCTGTATCCCAAGTGACGTAAACAGAGAGAACAAAATGGCATATACCTAGATCTATTATTACATATTTCTTTCGCTCGTCTACATTCATACAATTTCTCATACACCCACGACAATTTCTCTTACTCAGCATACGGCTGATTATCTCTAACAAAATATCCAATATTGCATGTAGATTAATAAGTAAATATGTAAGGTTTTACGAACACTTTAATGCTAGCATAAAAAAGTGGGATACCAATTTCTATTCTAGGAGACTCCATGGAATAATTTTAACCTAATTAAAGTAAACATTTGCTTAAGCTGTGAAGCACTCGGTAGATGATAGGTGTGAGTTTTCGAGTGTCTTGCAAAAAGCGGATATTCGAAAAAGAATACATTTCATGTCTTAAATTCGCGTTGAAGTATACTACCCAATACTAAATGTTTATTTTTTTATTGCATACAACCGGTCCGTTGGCTTCACCATTTATGTTAAACGCCGTAAAGATATGAATGGATGAATTACTATATTGTGGACCCAAAACATACTATTATTGTGATAAACCTTACTTTAAAATTATTTTACGTCATAAATTAAGACAATGCAATATGTCTTCGTCGGCTTTCTAGGATAAATGCGATAAAGATTGGAGACAACCATTAGGCACTGTGTCCCTTACGTTTACAACCGTAAGGTAATAAACCTTTTACACGGGAATACCATATGGCTTCAAAATTTCTGGAATCAATATTTATCAATAATAAAATTTGTTCTATGGGATCACACATATTTGTAAATAATATTATTATCTATTTAGTTGCATTTTAATATTCAAACGGGACGTTTCGTACTTTAATCTCGTAAAGAAATTTCGAATAGTGAATCTTTGTGAATTGTGTATAATAGAAAAAATATTTCTTTTGTTTTATTTTATGTACATCCGTAGTGTTATACTGTATTAGTTGAAAAATAATTAATTTTATAAAATATTATTCTAACATTTCTCTATATGCGCGCTATTGTGAGTGTGTGTTATGACAGTGATTTTTTATGAAGTTTCAAATATCAGTTATCTATATAAAAGCATATTTCACTTAAAGTAAAAATTGTGCAACTTATAAATAGAGTGAACGATTTGTGCAAGTATCTGTAGAAGAATCGATTCAAAGCCGTTGATGGCTTCATATCTCTGATAGCGACAAAATGATGGGGTGAGTGTACGTATTAACTAAAATTTGTAATAGTGTTAGTGCATCATGGCGTGTCAAATGCTCTAAAATATGAGATAATTTATTTATTGAATTGCTTCAAATAAGTACATTATTTTGTTAATTTTAGTATATTACATAAAATTTTGATCTATTTGTAACATTATTCTGAGACTACGTGAGTGTGGGTTGTATATTTATAGAGAGGTATGAATTTCAAAAATAGGCTTCCAACCTATCGCAGTGGCTCAAAGATTTTAAAATTTATTTTGGCGCGTCCAAAGAGTTAATGTGTGTAATATGCATAAATAATCTATAATATTATGTTTTTATTGAGGAACTTGAAAAATATTTTTATTAACTTGGTCAAATCATGTTGATTTTCATCAAAAATATGTATATTCTTGTTCTTGAAAAAGTACTGTCATTATTGTAGCATCACAATATATACCACAAGCAGGGTAACCAGCAGGCCAGCCGCATGTAATAAACATGCAAGATGTCTGTTCTTTTTTGTGGCATAGTTAATTTATGTAAGCAAAGGCAGATACAGTTCAATATTATCTTATAAGTTCATTATCAACCTATTTGTGGATAATGAACTTATAAGATAATATTGAAAATCTTAAATTCAGTAACGAGGAATTCATTTTAAATCTCCTATTTTAAAAATATTTAGTTATAGTTATTATGTACTACATCACATAAATTATAGCAATTTTATATATGACAGCACATAAATTATAGTTATTTTATATAAGACACCACATAAATTATACATAGCAATCTCTTAAGTTTTTATGATATGAATATAAAATATTTGGAAAACAAATTTTATGAGTTAATGAATATTGTTGCAAAATGTGTATATAATTTTTATTTAATCAGGCAGGACATCCTTCATGTTTATTGCATTTAGTTAGTCCACTGAATACCCCACTTATGTGAAATACTGTGTCGGTACAGATAATTGGACATAAAATTTAACCTTAAATACTATACTATACCCTCATGCCGTATCCCAAGTGGGGTAGGCAGAGAGAACGGAACGCCACGTCGCTCTATCCTTACATACTTCTTTCGCTTCCTCTACATTCATCCAGTTTCTCATACATGCACGCCGATTCCTCTTACTTAACACGCGACCGTCCTTGAGAATTTGATCCACGTGGTTAAGCCACGTAGTTCTTGGACGTCCGCGCTTTCTCACACCCTCTCTTTCAGATAAATACACCCTCTTCGTCAATCTTACACCATCCATTCGCTCCACATGACCAAACCATCTCAATTTATTTACACGCATTCTATCAACAACACTCCTCTTGCATCCACTCATTCTTCTAATATCCTCATTTCTTACTCTATCGCGCAATGTTTTACCTACCATTCTTCTCAGTGATCGCATCTCCACTGCATTTATTCCACTCTCGTCCTTCTTCAGCCATGTCCAAGTTTCGCTTGCATACATCAGTGTCGGTACGAGGATGGCGTTGTGCACCAGCATTTTAGCCATGTTCGAGACATTGCTACTGCTAACAATAGATCGAAGTGCACCGTTCACTCTCGCACCAGCCACTTTTCTTTTTTCAATGCCCCTTTCGTACCTACCATCCCTCACAAACATACTTCCTAAATAACTACTACTATACTACTATACCATCACGGCATATCCCACAAGTGGGGTAGCCAGCAGATCAGCTGTATGTAAGAAACATACAAACTGTCCTCTTTGTGCCAGTATAAAATCAAGACATTCAGGATGGGTGGCAAACCTCAACGCTGAATTTAAGATGTAAAATGTCTTATTTTTTTCGAACACCTGCCTTTTACAGGACACTCGAAAACTTACGCAGAAGAGTGGGAGACCAATTCTTTACCGGGTGCTCCACGGGATTCCTAAATAAACATAACCTTAAATATAGTTACCGTATTTTACTGGATTTTTCACACGTAGGGTAGTGAAGATATTGAGAATGTAACTCAACAGACTCCTCATCTGCACCATCAACAGACTGTGCAAACCCTGTTTAGTAGAAAACAGGAAAGGTGTCGTTCCGATGCTTACGAATCAAAGAAAATTCTATCTATCTATTCCCTCACGCCGTATCCCAAGTGGGGTAGGCAGAGAGAACGGAACGCCAATTAGATCTGTCCTTACATATTTCTTTCGCCTCCTCCACAGTCATACAATTTCTCATGCACGCACGTCGATTTCTCTTACTCAAAACACGGCCGTCCTTGAGAATTTGATCTACATGTTCAAGCCATGTAGTTCTCAGACGCCCGCGCTTCCTCACACCCCTCCTTTCAGCCAAGTATATCCTCTTTGTCATTCTTTCCTCTTCCATTCGTTCCACATGACCAAACCATCTCAATTTATTCACACGCATTCTATCTACAACACTCCTTTTCACTCCACTCCACAAAGAAAATTTAGTGTATTTAAATAAATATTATTATTCCTTTAATAAAATAATATGTTTCATGTATTTGTATTTTTCTATTTCAGTGACGACTTGGTAGCATGGTGCGTTTATATGATCAAAGACGTCTTAGATTTAGTTTTTGCCGTTTTGAAAGATCATCCATGGATTTGGCAAATCGGCAGTGTTGGTTTTGGTCTGGTTGCCATTACCTCAATCATTTCATACGTTAAAGCAAGAAGTTCCCTGTCGAAATCAACATCATCACAATCATCTGCTAAGGGTTCAACTAAGAAGCAGAGTAAAAAGAAAAATTAATATTTATTATATTATTTTTATTGTAAATTAAGAATATTGTATTTTTATATACCTTATGTGGCCTTCTTAATAAACAATAATTAAAAAAAATCAAGCGAATCTTATTAATTTATTTAACTAATCGTTTTTGAATTATGTTTCTTGGTTATAAAAAAAATTAGCACAAAAATTATTGCTTCCGTTCTAAGATTCATTTTTGAAAGTATGTTATTTCGTATCATGACTCAATATTTTTTTATTAAAATTTTTAATTTAATTTATTTTGTTTCTTTTTTTTTTAATTTGTGCTGCGTCAAGCAGTAAACTGAGTCAATAACAGAGTTTGAACCTATAAACTTTTATTTATACATTCTTTATTTTACACCAATTCTTACTTGTTTTAATTATGTAAGTTTTTGATCATTGTTGCAGCTTTTTTTATAATTTTTACACCTTGAAGATTTTATTTTGTACGTCCAATTAAATTATTGATGTAGTCTGTCTTTTTAAAGTTTGAAGTGGTTGTGATTATTTAATGTATGTATCCTTTTTAAAAAAAAAATATTTTCTAATTTTTATTATAAGTACATATATTTTTTTTTATTTCCTAGCTCATTTTTGTATGAATTTTATTATTAATATTTTATTCGTACTACATATATGTTTTCTCTACAAAAATATTCAGTGTACTTATTTAGAAGATTATCTTTAGGATAGTTTTTTCAAAATTAGGATGTTTTGCTTAGCAAAGTTTGCTCAAATATTATATTTCAAATATGTCAAAATACACTATAAAAATATATAAACAATATTAATCCTATACAATGGCAGTCCTAGTTTTTGTGAGGCTTCTGAGACAATTTGGTAAAGACATTTCAGAAAATATCCAATTTTTAAATCATTAATTAGGTATAGCAATTTGAGAAAATTCACCATCTATTTATTTTTGTGCATGCATTTTTAAAATTAACCACTTAGCTGCTGGATTTTATGCATAAGTGACATCCACCCTGTGCTTAATTAATTTCCACAAAACTAAAAGTTGATGTAAATTCACTAATTATTGAAATTATTGTTTTTTTTTCTTACCACAGTTTATAAAAATCATTAATAGTAATTTGTAGCTTCAAAAAATACTCTGACAACAACTAAGTTTATAAATAATGAACAAACAAGAAATTTCATAATATACCTTTGTTTTCATACTAAAGTAGCAATATGGCGGCCGATTCGGGCGGGAAGTAGTCGACAAACATGTCAATACTGACTTATACATTGTATGTATGTTGTGTAAGTGATGTTAATTTATCAAAGAAAAAGTTAAACTTTTATGTATTCTTTTTATTTTCTATGGTATTTATCATAGAAACGATTATTTTAACCATAAAGTACTATTACATGCATCCATGTAATCCGCATGATGCGCAAAATTTTGACATTACATGCATGCATGTAATCCGCAGTTAAGTGGTTAAAGGGTAAAATGCTTTTTTATTTCAATTTTCTTTCCACTTAAATAAAATTGATATCATTAGTCTATTGTGCAGGGCTTCTAATGTTCGCACGGTTAGTCAGCCGCATTGACCACTACTGATCCTATAATATATCAGCCGTCGGGAAACTGGGGTAAATGACCCCAAATGGGGTAGAAATGAAATATTTGGGGGTAATAAGAAAAATATTCTAATATGCTATTCTATAAACTTGTGAGTATTTTTAAAATATTACAAATTATTATTGAAATTACAAATCTTGATTGTCTCCTTTTCAATATGAGGGAGTAATATTAACTTACGTTAAAACATTTTGGAGTAATGGTTAAAAAAGGTCACCAACCGACCGCTGCTATATATAAATCCTTATATAAATCATTTAAATTTATTTGTTAAAAATTTCAAGGATTTTACATGATATTGTTATTTTTTTTCAGATGAATGGTTAATTATTTAATTTAAAAAAAATTACTTTTTATTTGTCAAAGTAAATTTAGGAAATTAATACTATTGCATTTGTCGTTCTGTGGTTTAAAATAACTTCAATATATTGATAGGACATAATACTATCTTCATGCAAAGTGTATAGAAGATATAATTATGTTGTTCTTAACATATACCTCTCACCATATGGTTTTATCATCAATTTCAATATTAGAATATTGTATTTTGAGAAGTATAATAATTCTATTTTGCAGTTGTTTGTATTACTTTTAAAAAAATGTTTTTATTCTTGTTGAGTATTGTAACGGTTACATTTCTCTTTGCAATAATAAAATATACATTTTTATTATATACTTACATTGTTTTATTTGTCATGATCCATCTTAAATTACTTCAAGATTTAGAGAGGGTAGTTGTTCTCCACGATCATCCCATTGTATTTACTGTGAGGTCTGAGCCCGTAGACAATTTGTACTTGGCGATCGCCTACAAACGAATTTTCGTCAATAACTGCAACAATAACGCATAATTATACGGTACGTGTAGGTAGATTGTCGAAAAGTTCGCCAGTAGACGATCGCTAAGTACAAATTGTCTACGGGCTCAGTTTTCTGAAAGGGAGCAATTGTCACCTTCATTGCTATTTACCATATTTCTATTCTATTAATATCTAGATTGATCTTACTTATGAAGTTCTATCTATACCCTTACGCCATATCCCAGGTGGTGTAAGCAGAGAGAATGGAATCCCATATTTATATAATCGACTAGTACATGCCATTGGCCTTTTGAAATACAAACAATCTTTTCAAAACATTACACAAAATTTAAATATTGATCTATACATACTTTTTCACTTACTTATGAAGTTCTATCTATACCCTTACGCCATATCCCAGGTGGTGTAAGCAGAGAGAATGGAATCCCATATTTATATAATCGACTAGTACATGCCATTGGCCTTTTGAAATACAAACAATCTTTTCAAAACATTACACAAAATTTAAATATTGATCTATACATACTTTTTCACTTACTTATGAAGTTCTATCTATACCCTTACGCCATATCCCAGGTGGTGTAAGCAGAGAGAATGGAATCCCATATTTATATAATCGACTAGTACATGCCATTGGCCTTTTGAAATACAAACAATCTTTTCAAAACATTACACAAAATTTAAATATTGATCTATACATACTTTTTCACTTCCTCTACATCCTTGCAATTTCTTATACACACACACGTCGTTTCTCTTACTTAACACAAAATTGTCATTGAGAATTTGATACGTGTGGTCAAGCCACATAATTCACAGATGTCTGGGCTTTCTCACATCCTCTCTTTCCGATAAATACACCCTCTTTGACATCCTTTTGCTCCACATGTCAAAAACCACCATAACTTATTTCCACGCATCCTATTCACAACACTCCTGATATACTAAGAGGAGATGGTAATTGATATATATATAATGATGGCAATCCCTGCAGTCGCTGGCATAAAACAGGTTTGTTTTTCCATCAGGGCATATCCCACAAATGGGGCAGCCAATGGACCAGCTGCATGTAATAAACATGCAAGCGGTTCTCTTTGTGCTAACAAAATTTTTTTTTTTTTTTTTTATTTATTTATTTGTCTCAAAGAATTATAAATTCGCTTAGAGACTACAAAGTACAAGATAAGACATAATAATATAATTAAATAGATAAAAATTTAGGTGTACATCAAGAATATAACATTGCAGTGCAAAACACATTAATTTTAATTAAATTGGAAATAACATCATCATCCATGAGCTGTTGATCCTGAAGATTGTGTACAGTAAAAAAGTTTGAGTGATCTTTTGAACTTTATTAAACTCTTTATGGATCTTATTTCTTCAGGTAATGCGTTGTACAATTGCATTCCTTGGAAGTCCAAATTCCGTTTTCCATAGTTTGTCCTCACATTGTTTATGACAAAATTTGAACAACACCTAGTATTGTACGAGTGTGTTGTGTCACACGTAGTGAAATTCATTTTTATCTTCACAAGTCCATTTAACACTTTAAATATCAATAGGGTTGATTCGTACTTATATATATCTACCATTTTTGCAATATTTGTTCCACAGTAAAGATCAGATGTCGGTGTCAGTCTATCAAGGCCATACAATGCTTTTATTGCTTTATTCTGTGCAATCTGTAACTCATCAATGATCGTTTTGTTTGCATTACCCCAAACGCTATTCAAGTATGACAGATGCGAATGAACAAAGCTAAAATACATTTGTTTTTTTATATTTTCCGGTATCAAGCGTGATATTCTAAACAGCGCCCCAGTTATAGGTGCAATTTTGTCTTTTACCATTTCTGCGTGAGGTTTCCATGTAAGACATTCATCGAGAGTAATTCCCAAATATTTTACAGTTCCCACTTGCCCTAGGTTAATTCCATCAATAACAGGAGGCGTGTATGCATTAATTACCTTTCTCTGAGATCTAAAAATAATGTAATTCGTTTTGGATATGTTCATTGATAATCTATTGTGATTCAGCCATCTCACCACTAGATTCAAATCTTTCTGTATTTTCTCAAATATAGTTTTGGCGTCGTTACCATAGTATAGAAGGCATGAATCATCAGCGTACTGTGTAAGGTTTCCATTTAATTTTAAACTGTGCATGTCATTTATGTATATCAAAAAAAGCAATGGACCCAGGATAGAACCCTGGGGAACACCACAGTTTATACTTGCGTAATCACTACATGTATTCAGTAATTGAACGCATTGCTTACGATTTGTGAGATAACTTCGAACAAGCTCCAATCCAGTCCCTCGTATCCCAATATCGCTCAGCTTTTCAAACAGCACCGCATGATCCACAGTATCGAAGGCTTTCTTAAGGTCCACAAAAACGCCCACTGCAACATTTCCACCATCTATGTTAGCGCGGACACTCGTGATGAGTTCAGTCACTGCCGATGCTGTACTTCGATTTTTGCGAAAACCATGCTGATTGGCGTTAATAATATTATTATTTTCTAGGAAAGCATTTATTCGATTGTATATGACACGTTCAAACACTTTTGATAGAGCAGACAGAACTGATATGGGTCTATAGTTTGTGCACTCCTTCTTAGATCCACTTTTATGAATGGGGGTTACTCTAGCTATTTTAAGTGAGTCAGGAAACACTCCAGTCTTCAAGGACAAGTTAATTAGTTCTGTTAATGGTCTCATAATAACACTCAGAATTTTTTTAATCAGGTTTACTCCAATTCCATCAATACCAGTACTAACATCATTCTTCAAGTTATTTACGATACGTTCCACTTCATCACTCTGGACACGCCTCATATATATAGAGCCTTTTTGAATAGTATCACTCATTTGATCAGAAGTAGGTTTAGTCGTATAAGGAATATCCCTCGCAAGGCTTTCACCAACTGAGCTAAAAAAAACATTCAAGATCTGACATACAGACGTAGGATCACTGATCATTTGTGAGTCTTTTTCTATCGTTATATTTTTGATCATTTGTTTCTTCCCAGATAGCATCGAATTGATTAAGTTCCATGTCTTTCTAGAATTATTATTAGTTTTTTCAAATTTATCTCCATAGTACTTTTTTCTAAGTGCTAACTTCATGGCTGTCACTTTGTTTCTGAGTTTTACAAATTCCATTTTATACACATTATCATTTGGATTTAATTTGCAAATGTTGTGGATCTTATTTCGCTGCTTAATCATTTTGAGAAGCCCTTTGGTGACCCATTCCTTCTGTGGTTGATTCTTCACATTACGATAAACCATATTCCCTTCAATAGCCTCATTCAAATGAGAAATAAACCTATTATAATTTTCATTCACATCCAGAGTACGTTGAATATGAAACGGATTCTCAGTCAGACATATGCGTAATTGATCATAATCTACTCTACTAATCACTCGCATCATTTGTTTATTTTCTACAGGAGAAGATGTCAAAAGCACGTCGGTTATCACAAGGTTATGATCTGATATAGGATCTGGGGCCACAGTGATATTATATTTGTATTGTAATTTGTCTGTCAAAATATGATCTATTATAGTGTTCGTGGTTGAAGTGCTTCTAGTCGCCATACATGGATCCATCTCATTCAAAACACAAAATCCGCTTGAAGTTATACTGGTTAGGTATTTTTTCACAATAGGGCTATTATTTTGTAGTAAATCAATATTAAAATCTCCCAGAATCAGACCACCCTTTTCTCTCTCTAATTTGGTTTCTAGAAGTTCGATGAAGGCTCCGATGCTAGACTGTGGAGATCTATAAATACACGTTATCCCCATATTTAATTTGTCCAAATGGATTGTTATCAGGCTGTTACTATCATCAGAAATTGAATCTTTAACATCGTAATTTAAATCATCCTTGACGAAGACAGAAACACCGCCCCCTCTTTTTTTCGGTCGACATGAGTAAGAGTGTGAATAACCAGGCAAGAAAATATAAGCAGCCTCTGCATCGCTTAACCACGTCTCAGTTACACAGATTAAATGAATATCATTATGAACACTTTTGACAATGCACTCTAGGTCACTCAATTTATTGCGTATGCTTCTAATATTCAAATATAATATACAAAGGTTTTTCTTGTTCATACTATAAGGACACACATATTGTTCTATACAAGAATATTTGGAAAAAGTTTTATCCACATACATGCACTCACCATTTTCTCCTGATTCATCTAAAGCCATTTTAACACTGAGATCCGTAGTCTGTGAAAGCTCTGGCTCGACAATCCATTGCTTTCCAAATATGACAATTGCGACTTGTAGCTGTATGATCTGCTATTTCATTTTTTCGTGTGCAATTTGCACATTTTGGTGTCTCCTGAGCTTTTTGTTTATCACAGTCCGCAATCAAATGATCACCACCACAGTACATACATCTTTGGACTCCCTCACAATATCTTCGAATATGTCCGTATTCCAGGCACCGGTAACACTGGATAACAGGGCTGTAGTCCTCAACCACTACCCGTTGATATCCTATATTTACCTTACCAACGGACATAAATGTCTTCCACGTCTCTGGCAATACTTGACAAACAACATTTGTAAGAAGACTGTTTCTATTCCTCTTCTTAAATTTTATAGCGATTGTTTCCCGAACATTAAGGGTCTTATTTTGTTTAAGGATCGACTCGTTAAGATCCTCCTCAGTAGTTCCTGTAAGTAATCCTCTAAAAATAACAAACGGATTTCTCTTTTTTGGTTCTTCAAGCTTAAAAATAGACTCCTTCTCAATCTCTTCTCGAAGCGACACTTTATCTTCATCAGAAGTGCAATCAATTAATAATTTCTCCTTTCCAAGTTTACGTAATCCAGCCACCCCTTATCTCTGACATTTACTCTTCGCTTCAACATTCCTTCAAGCTCCTGACCAGATTTGTCCTTTTGTTTACAGCTAATTATTAGAGAATGATGTTGCTCTCTGTTTCCACGACTTTGCGTCACTATATTAGCATAAGTTTGTTTTTCCTTTGAAACCTGGTCCATTTTATTCAGAATAGAATCAAGTTTCTATATATATATATAAAAACATTCAGGACGGGTGGCAAATGTCATCACTGAATTTAAGACCTAAAATGTCTTTATTTTTTTCAAACACTTGCCTTTTACAGGACATTCGAAAACTTTCAGAAAAGAGCGGGAGACCAATTCTTATCCGGGTGCTCCACAGAACAAGGGCCGTAGACAAACCGTACTTAGCGATCGACTACTGGCGAACTTTTCGACAATCTACCTACATGTACTGTGTAATTATGCGTTATTGTTGCGGCTATAGTCGAAAATTTGTTTGTAGTTAGTCGATCGCCAAGTAGGGTTTGTCTAGGGGTTCAGATAGGGACATATCATGGTGATTTATGAAATAAAACATAAATTTATTAATTAAACATTGTTTATTATAAAAAAATATTTTGTATAAATACACTATTAATATAATACAATTTTTTTATTATAAAATATGCATAATTAATTAAACTTATTCATTAACAGTTTTATTATTATTAATTTTATTAATAAGTATCCTTAAATATAAATTATATTTTAATTTCTAAATAATGTTGCATAATTTTTGGATCACAATTATTTATCTTTTTTAAAGTATAGGTATATTATTTGTAATCACAATAAACATATCAAAACTATCCTATTAATATTTTTATTAAGGTATGCTTTCATTGCACATACAAAGTCGATCACATAAACTTACTGCACTAGAAATAAACTGCTTTGAATGCTAAAAATAATATTTTAACAATTTATTTCTATAGTATGAGATTTGGAGAGAACATGAATTCAAATTTTCCACAATGCCCTTTAGTTCATTTTTCTGCCACCAGAGGTGCTAGTGGTGTACAATAGCATCACGTCTGTGACTGATTTCATATTGTCAAAAATGTATTATATTGAATTGCAGGGCTCAGGAGCTCTCTCTCTACTGTTGGACATTGTGGAATAAACTTATAAATGTGAACCCCAGTGTTTTATTGAAGATCTACTGTTGCAGCATATCAATATTTTAGACATTCAGAACAATAGTGGACCAAGTTAATGAAACAAATATTTGGCGATAAAGTCAACAGTTTATACTGTATTAAAAACACAATATAGGAGATTGAAGGCTTATTTACTTGGCTCATATTTTCAACTTAGTCTTAAATCTGTTTTGATACTGAATAAACCAATGCCAATAGAATAAGAATCATTCTCATGTTATATTGATTGATTCTTTATGAATATTTCGAAATATTGCGAAGATTTACATGCATCGTTTTGAATGTGCAATGACGATATTTTACATTACTATGTAAACATAAACGCTGGACAATGAAACATTACATAATAATAAATGATTAGAAAAAGATATTTGTCAATAGTTTTTAGTTATGTCAAAAATATAGGTACATAGGTTTTGCCATGTTTTATAAATTTTGAAAAATATTTTCTAAAGACTTATTCCACCTTCACGACACAAGCATATTGCTTATATTGTGAGGGGGTGTATTTGGGTTTGTTTCAAATCCTTCTTTAAAAAAAAATATATTGGGATTACTTAAAATCTAAAAAGTGCATTCTAAATAAAAAAATAGACAAAAATAGTTTTATTGATATTTCTATATAAAAGTTTACGTCTTTAAGAATGTGGTAGTATGTCAAACTGGAAATTTATTAGGAAAAAATATTATTATTTAAAATCACAAAGATTATTTATTTACAACGTGTTTGAAAGAAGATATAAGGAATAATTTGTCAATTGAAAAAATAAGTTTTTTTTTAATTAAACTAATATTTACAAATTTATTCATCTCATTACACATTCAGTAAATAAATTTTACATTCTTCGTTGGTGAAATTATTTTTTTTTTCTAAGCAGCCTTTATTTTGTTGTTATAATTTTATACTTTGATTTTTACATATAACAGTTTATCTTACATATTAGCAAAAAGAGAAGTAGCTAGGAACATCAGCCCTCCATTCTTGTTTCAATGACAATTAAAAATCATATTACATGACTGGGATTCTACAATAAAAATTAATTTCAATTTAATGTCATATTAGTTTGCCATTGGCTGCTTTCAGATAATAGGATGCGAACGTCCATCAATCATCAATCTTCAATTATTCGGTGACATTTCGGAGCATTTTCCGAAGAAATATTCAAATGAATGCCTTCGCAACCCGTATAAGGAGGGGAAACGAAGGCATTTATTCAAATATTTCTTCGGAGAATACACTGAATGATGAAGATTGATTGACGTTCGCATTTTACTATCTGGATGCACCCATTAACGTTGCAAAATGCTTTTGGCATTTCTCTCGCTGTAAAAAATTCTAGCTACTCGATTTCTATACGCTTTTACATTTTTTTTTTACAAATATGGTTAAATAAAAACTTTTATTAAAACTTTAAAAAGGTTTTTCTATATACAACCTACCTATTGCAATAATTTTGACAATAAATCTAGTGGAAGGCGAGTCTGCAAAATATTTCTAAAATATTATAGTTTTTCTTTGGACGTTTAAGAACCAAAGACAATTTTGCTTTTAAAATAATATTAAAAAACTAAAAAATCTTTTCGTTGTAATTCTTTTTTATATAATTGATTATTTTTATATCACAATGGAAGGCAACGGCGAAGTCTGCAATGAGATTTGGACCACTGTCAGTTGCTTAGTGACGATCTGAGTGGAACTGATCCTTCGACCCAGAAGTTGGGTCTCTTTAGCATGGTGTCCCACAGGGATACTTCTCTGCCCACACTGTCCATCCAGGAAACTTGATTGCCCATGTAGACACCTAAAAAATTAATAATTTTAATGCTGGGGTCTTTGCTGGACCACATATTACATTTAGTATTTTGTAATAATTGTTTGATTCCTAAGACACTGTTAAAAGAAACAAATAAAAAACCTCTGCCACAAGTGGGTTGGTCAAGATATTAACTAAATTTATAGAACACACGTGTATTTGTAGAATGTATTTTCTGAGCAGTTAAAAAGTAAAGCATTTAAGATGGATAGCAAGTTCCATCCTGTGCAAAAACAATGAATTATAAAATAATTTAGAGGATTACAAGATTTATGCATTTAAAAATCAAACCACTGTCCTTTCTATGTTTTGTATGATACATTTGTAAAATAAAAGATTTTTAGTACCTTCACAAGGTATTATTTGATATTTTCAATGCCCTAAATTCAAGTATTTATTTTACGTGATACAAAAATTTATTGTAAAAATAACTTCATAAGATTCAAGCCCATTAAAAAGTTGGACTGATAAAACTAAGGTTTAGACTAAAAAAAAGGGGCAGTATGTATTAATTTACCTTTTCCAAGGGAGAATCTAACTCCTCCCATGAAATCATTACTGCTAAGTCTATCTCTGTCCCACACAGAGAGTTCCAGTGCTCTCTGTTCCAGCTCCATGAGGGACACTCCTCTGTATAGGAACAAGTGCTCCCAGCGAGGATTCAGGGTCCTGCGACATACACCAGTCTTCTGTTTAGAACTGCGACCTCGCTCAGGAAGAAGGTAACTGGAATGAAATAATATTGCTTGTTAAAAATTACCTTCATAAATAATGTTCTGGATCTAATTGAATCGGTCATTTGAGAAACCCTATAAGTCAGTTATATGAACTTTTCAGAAATCATAAAAAAAACTGTATATAAATTTGGAATGAAATTTGATAACTACAGTTGAACTTGACTATCTCGAAGTTCAAGGGACCGCAGAAAAATTCGAATTAACCAAAATTTCGAGTTACAAAAGTTTATAGTATATCCTCCAAAATATGCGTAGTTTTTAAATTACTACGCATACGACCTTGGATGTGCGTTATGTATCCTACTTAAGTACATACTAGGCGTTTTCATAACATGTACCTATATAATATTATGTATTGCGTCAAAAGTAATAATAACTACCTGCATAATGTTTTCAAACATAACAAAATATCAGTCAATATTTCAGCAGCAAATTGAAAGAAAGACCATTAAAATATGGATGATGTTTGTTTACTATTCAATGTGTTCGTGTGTAATTAGTGGGGAAGAAAGTGAAAGCGCCGCGGATGATAATCTACCTTTCCAGGAACATACCTGAAAAGGACTCGTTATTCTTTATTGTCGCCTTGACTAATTTTCTAAGATATTGTGGAAGGAATGTAATTTAGTAACTTTTCGATTTTCGAAGAGGAAACACTATGAAAGTTCATTTTAATTTAGATAATAAATATTAAATAAAAAACACTGTTTACTTTCATTTAAAATTGTTATAATATTAAAAGCTTTTCGGAGAACATAGAATGAGAACATAGAATGGCTCTTAACACAATTAGAGTAAATTCGGAAATGGCGGACCATGCCAAAGAATGGGGGCATTCTTTCAACCAGGAAGGCATACATGTGTTACATAAATGCAAAAAAGGTCAAAAAATGAATATATTGGAGGCAATGGAGATCAACAAAAATAAAGATGACACCATTAACATTCAAATCCCACCTCTAATTTCTCCTCTTACCTACCCGTTTACTACTCCCACCCATAGATTGCCTTAAAACAATATCTCTACCAATACCTTCACATATCCATTTTACATCTCTATTAACCCTGCCCACTCCCCCTACCCACATTTAATTTTGTATTATCATGTACCATCAATTTGTCATTTGTCATTAGTTATAAGTAATTATTACTGAAGATGGACGTATGTCCGAAAAGCTTTTAATATTATAACAATTTTAAATGAAAGTAAACAGTGTTTTTTATTTAAATATTTATTATCTAAATGTAATTTAGTGTAATTTTTTAATTATAAGCCTTTATTTTTATTATCTATATTATAATCTGACTTATGGGGTTTCTCAAATGACCGATTCAATTGGTTTATTGATATTTGACTAAAATATTTACTAGCCACTGATCTATACCATTACAGTGGAAAAACTGTGTGTCAGAAACTGAAAAACTGTGTGTGATAAATTGAAATATTTATTATAGATAGCTCGCCTTAAATTATATGGGATTTACTTATAATTATACAAATATTTTTGTTCAACAGAATATTCAAAAAATTACAGGAAAGCGAGTGGGATACCTAATCCAACTAAACTAAACTATACCATCACGGCATATCCCACAAGTGGGGTAGCCAGCAGACCAGCTGCATATAAAACATGCAAGCTGTCCTCTCCGTGCCAATATAAAATCAAGCCATTCTGGATGGGAGGCAAACCTCATCGCTGTATTTAAGATGTAAAATGTCTTATTTTTTTCGAACACCTGCCTTTTACAGGATACTTGAAAAATTATGGAGAAGAGTGGGAGACCAATTCTTTACCGGGTGCTCCACGGGATAATACCTAATCCATTCCTGGAATTTTAATACTAATTTTGTGCAATAAAGATTATTATTATTATTATTTTAGGACAAAGTTTGTTTTAGTTATTTATAGTGGATTGTAAAACAAATTAAAATTACCTTTTACAGAAGACATCTGATAATCCATTAGGTTTAGTGGCACACAGATTCTTAGCTTCCTGTACCAGAACATGCAGTGTACCCTTGGTCCTGTTATTGGGTGTCACATTATTACCCTGATCAGGGACTTCAAACTTCAGTCCGATTATGAGATCTCCTTTACTGCCTTGCTGCTCTTCAAACTGTTCAGTCTGTAATAGAACAAAAAATAAATTACATGGATATCACATGGATAAAATTTATTTTTGATTTCAACATACAGTATGGATGGGTTAGTTGGAAGATATCGCGCTTCTGCGATAAACTCGCCCATTGCACAAATTTATTTGTCTGGTTCTGCAATGTTTGTGTTTTAATAATGTTTGTTTTTTTGTGCAATAAAGATTTTTATTATTATTATTATTATTATGGATAAAAAGGGATTTTGGATCTTACTTTTTTCGTTTTATAAAAATGTTTTCAGACCAAATCAAATAAAACCTTAACTAATATATTTTTACAATATTTCCAGGATCAAACAGTCAATTACAGAATATGTTGGCAAAATATAAATTCGATACGGAATATAACATAACATACATAGACAATTCACACAGATCGAGCTAGTCCCAAACTAAGACGAATCTTGTATTATGGTTACTAACGCGACGATACACACATATACAATGCACTAAACACATATACATGTAACACCCGGACCCAGGACAATTTGAAAAAGGTCATTATTCACTTTGCCCTGGCCGGGAATCGAACCCGGGACCTCGTGACTCAAAGGCAAGAGCATTACCTCCGCGCCACACCACAAAATATACATATTTCCAGGACCAAACAATATTTCCAGGATCAAACAGTTCATTACAGAATATGTTAATAAAATATATTGAGTTCATCGGTAGCCTGGAGGTAGAGTCTCGGCCTCCAGAACAAGGGGTCCGTGGTTCGATCCCAGGTGCCGGCAAACTCCCCTTTCACAGCACAAGCTTTTAACTTAGTGTGAAAGGTGTATAAGGTTGTATTTGGGTTTATAACAAACCCAGATATATCTTTTTAAAAAAAAAATATGTGGACCAGCAAAGATCCTAAACTTACCATTCAACTATCTATCAATATTATGGGATTTTACACAAGTGTGGTAACCAGTAGATTACCGCATGTAATAAACGTACAAGTCACACTCTCCACACAAAATTCAAAATGGACAAATGCAAACTCCTGTAATAAATTGAAACTAATTATTAATACCAATAGTAACTATGTAATTTCACTGTTTTCATTAATTTATAATATCACAGCATTTTCTACAATTAGGGTAGCCAGCAGATAACTGTGAGTAATGAAAAGGCATGTTGTCCTCTCCAATCATTAAGACAATCAGAATTGGTGGCAAATCTAATACATAAATGTCTTATACGGAATGTTGTGACGACGACCGGTGTGGCGCGGAGGTTAACGCACTTGTCTTTGAAGGTCCCAGGTTCGATTCCCGGCCAGGGCAAAATGAAAAATGACCTTTTTCAGATTGTCCTGGGTCTGGGTGTTACATGTATATGTGTTTAGTGCATTGTATATGTGTATCGTCGTGTTAGTACCCATAATTCAAGATTCATATCTTAGTTTGGGACTAGCTCGGTCTGTGTGAATTGTCTGTACATGTTATGTTATGTTTTAAAAATTCTTGCTTTTAACAGGACATTGGAATTGCATACAATAATGAAAGACCTATTATTTCACTTTTTTGAGTTTTAAACTATGATGATCATTGTGAAATCAATGATTTAAAAGAAAATTGTGTGAATATGAAAGTTAACTTACCCTTTCCTGAAGATTATACCACTTGGGTGTTGGATCATCAAAGACTTTGTCCTGCAAAGGTAATACAACTTCTCCTAAGAAGTGATTCCTGCCGAACATATCAGCGTGCCATACGGACAGCCACAGAGCCCTGCCAGGAAGTGCACTCAGTGGCTGAGTGAAGCGGAGACACTCATCAAACACGGGCTGTAGCGTGTGCTTCCTTACTTTGGTCTTACGCTTTCCACTCTTGGATTTGTCTGGTAGGAGATATACCTGGAAAAGATATTTGTTTATTTATTTGCCAACATAAACCTCAAGTCACAAAATGCACATATTAAATCGAAATTAAGGCAAGATAGTGAACTAATATTACACATCATTGCAGACATTAAGAAAATATGATAAAATTCAATTTAGACACATGAAATAAAAATTTATATAAAAACTAGTATTACATAACAACTAATAATGACATCAGGGCATATTCCACGAGTGGGGTAGCCAGCGGACTAACTGCTCTTAATTAACATGCAGATTGTCCACTCCATGCCAATAAAAAATATAAGACATTCAGAATGGGTGGTAAATCTTAATCCCAATTATTGTAAATATAAATTGTCTTATAAGTGAAGTTTTACAAACACCTCTCTTTTACAGGACACTTGAAAATTTACAGAAAAGAGTGGGAGACCTATACCGGGGACTCCACAGGGTGGTTTATATTAAAAGTATTTTATTTTATCGGCTACATATTTTGTAAAACTCCATATGCCAAGACTATGTAAACTTCATAAATTGAAACGTAAACACCCATTAAAATCCATTATTTAATAAATCCAAATATTCTTACTTTAACATAAGGATCAGATCTATTTCTCTTGGTATCCACTGGGGCCAGGTCTCGACATCTCTTCACATTGATCTCCAGCGCTCCCATCTTGTAATTGTAGAGGAGACCAAACTCCACCTGTCCTTTCACAGTGACAGAACCGTAGTTACTCTCACCAGCTCCTGAGTAGACGCTTGCCATGGATTCGGAACGAGTCTGAAATGAAGACTTAATATTTTATTATCGAGAAGTGATGAAACTTGCTCAAACACCTCCAGGTTTATATCAACAACACAAATAATAATATATCGACTGTCCAATTCCAAAACTCAACAAGTAGAAAATTTTGATTTTAATTAATACACATAATTAACACCACTCTTTCAATTCCACAAAAAAAATAACTATTAAAAAATACACGGTTTCCTTTATTCATTAAATATTTAGATATGGAAAAATATAATGTGCATTTTTCAATTTTAGAAATAAATTTATGCAATTGTTCAACTGGACAAAGACAACACATGTCTTTAACAGTGCTATTATTATATAGCAAAATTACAAAAATGACAATATCTCAAATATAACACATTTTTACTTGTTGAGTTATGGAATTGTTATTTAAATTTCAAAGTACTTTTTAAGAACACATGTTTAGTGTGAGTCCGGTTAAACTAGACTTGCATTGGTCGAGCGCTGTTTCTTCATCTCCAATCGTTACCTTTTTGTGTATGTGGTTTATACTTTAATATGTATGCTGTAGGCATGCCTAATTGGTGGGTTGGCCTGATCAGATCAACATTTTTCTCTCTCTTTTTATTTTTCATATATGTTTTGTCAACCTACTGTATGTGTCTCTATGTAATAAATAAACACAACAAAGAGACAATACTTCCCATTCACAATAATAATTTTGGGACAATCGATTAACATTCCGCCGCAATATTTATTTTATTTATTCATTCTTTACTGTACATTGATTAAAAACAATTACATAAAAGGTATACATTCAAATTAAATACAATCAATATGCAGAGGGCGAGTTTATCGCAAAGGCGCGATCTCTTCCAACTAACCCAAATATTCTTTATGTTTTGATACTGTTATTCTTGATTTATTTAATTTTGCTGTTTTTAGAAATAATATACTGTTGAAGATTGACTTTCAAAAATTAAATCAGTAAAAACAGCACATTTTTCTCAAGTATTTACTTTGTTTTATTTAGGTTCTTGCCTATATTTAAAAAAAATCTACTTGAATATATTGTTTTCTAAAAAGTTTTATCATAAGCTTTGTTCAAATGACAGAATAAACAAATCAACAATTCAAACTTGTAAAAATGATAATTTCAAAATAGTGCACAATCAATTTTATGGAATGATACTTTCGTGAACAAAAGTGTTTATTTAAATTTATTATTAAATCTAAGACAAGGTTTCGTTTTATTTAAGGTATTAAAAAGTTTATTCAATATTTTACCATATTATTTCATTGCAAATTTGAATTGTAATGTCATTGCAAATAAAAATCTTTTATAGAGCGTTCCGCAAACAATCGGTCTCCCACTTTTTTCATAAGTTTTCGAGTGTCCTGTAAAAGGCAGGTGTTCGATAAAATAAAGACACTACATCTTAAATTCAGCGATGAAGTTTGCCACCCATCCTGAATGTCTCATTCTTTTTATTCGAAAGGAGGACAGCTTGCATGTGTATTATGTGCAGCTGGTCTGCTGGCTACCCCGCTTGTTGGATATGCCATGATGGAATAGTATAAATTTGTAACACCGGAAATGATGCATGTTAGAATAAAAATATTGACACATGGTTTATTTTAAATATCGTTATATCTTTATTTATACCATCACAATATCTTCCACAAGTGGAGTAGCGAGTGGATTAACTGCATGACCATTAAAGCATGCAGGTTATCTTTTTTGTGCCAAAAAATTAAGACATTCCGGTTTTGAGATATGCCTCAGCGCTGAATTAAAGGTGATAATGGGTTAGTTGGAAGATATTGCGCTTGTGGTACGGGCATGTGAGTAGAAGACCTCCCGAATACATAGGTAACAGGGCACAGTCATTGGTTGCCCCTGGTAGTAGATCCCGAGGAAGACCCAAGCGGAGGTGGCGCGAGGTTGTGAAGCAAGACATGAGAGACTGCGGAGCTTCCCCGGAGGACGCACAGAATAGAGCCGAGTGGCGGCGAAAGACAAAAATGGCAGACCCCACCATCATGTGGGATTAATAATTGCCCAGGGAGAGAGAGAGAGGAAGATATTGCGCTTCAGCGATAAACTAGCCCTTTGCACAAAATTATGTATTCTATTGTTATGATACCATGTTTTTTCTTCTTCTTTGTATACTAATTTTGTGCAATAAAGATTATTATTATTATAATTGTCTTATAACAAATTTATATCTTTAAAAGGGCATTCGAAATTTTGCAGTAAAGTGTGGGATACCTATTCTTTGTTGGGGACTACACAAATAAAATTTGTTATCTCTTGTTATCTCTAAATTAGGAAAAAAAATGTATTATTTTATTGTTCGATTATTGTAAATGATATTTGTGTTTAATAAAATATTATCATTATCATAGTCAAATTAAAATGTCACTCACAAAACTTTTTTTTTGTGGTAGGTACACTAATTTATTATATTTTTTTATATCTATAGGAAAATATTTTTTACATTTATATGAAATATAATTAGATATTTATATTATAAGTATGCAACGACAAATACCTGTAGTCCACTTCTGTTGTGCATAGCCACAAGTCTATCAATATCTTCTTCAGATTCCAGTGTTGCTATCGGTTGCATGGGCTCCAAATGTTGCAAAGCGGGTAGTGTGGCCGATCTTCCAGCCAGTAACGGTGACAGCGGAGGTGTTGAGAGCATGAACCTTCGAGCAGGTGCTGTATTACCACGAGGAGGTGTGGAAGATAGTTCTGTGGTGCAGAGATCATCTGAAAGAAATGAAAATATTTGTAATGAGAAAATAAATTTAATATTTTATTGATTATCTATTTGTTTATTGATACCAATTTAAATAGAATAAAATTGCTAACATTCAATGCAAAAATATCTTGTTATGTTTAAATTTTTGACACAATCGGATGCCGGAGATAGGATTTACTTATTAAGATGTGTAGATGTTAAACCACCCCATATTAATACCTATTCTTATAGGTTGACTAGTGGTCTATACACTCTCTTTGTCATGGGTTAGATTCTTGGAGAGAACAGAATGTTTCTGGAGTTGAATTGATTGGAATGATTATGGAATGAATGATCTGGACTGGTTTTAAATCAAAATTATGATTAACAAAAACTTCTACTTATTTGCTACTACAAATTGTCTAGAATCAAAATTCATCCTCCTAAAGCATCTCAAATAAGACACTTAACATATTCAGTTTAGCTATAAGGTATTCCCACCAATCATTACTTATTCCATATTTTTATGACACTACTAGCTGACCCAGCGAACTTCGTACCGCCGAAGAATCAATGAATGATTAATATTTTTAATCTCTTTACAAACTCCCGTAATTGTTCAAGTGTGTCATCGTATAGTGCAAAGGTTCCCAAACTTTTTTTTCTCATAGACCACTTTCTAAATTTTGCTGGTTCTGATGACGATTCACGGGAGACTCGACGGGGGTCTACGTTGGCGTGAATTAAAAATGGGATTCATGAGTCGTAAGCGGGGGTCCACGAATCCATAGTTAAAGTATCGGATATTCTGTATTAGTACCAGCGGGAGGGGGGGGGGGTCAGAAATTTAAACACGTAATATTTTTAAAGTATCCGTGAGAACCGAAGAGTCTTTGAAATATTTCAAAGCGCCGTAGGGGGGGGGGGCAGAAATGCAGGGGCAGGGCGTCCACCGGAACTAAAAGAGGTCTATAAGAAAAAGAAAGAACCTCTGCTCTAGAGTATGTACTTGTCTATTTTTATATCTATTGTCTTAGAGATGTTATGGGCCCTTGAGGGGGTATTGCCACAAAACGGCGCATGTATTTTAGTACAAATTGTCAACTATGTTACTATTATATGAAATTTTGAGTTAGGTATCTTAAGTTGTGACGTCACAATTTCGATGTAATGTAAACAAAGTAATGTAAACTCGTGACTGACGTCGTGGTGCCTACATAGTCAATTATACAATACCTGTCTATACTATATTATTTTATACTAGATAGAATATTATGATTATTGAATTTAGATATAATAACGTCCTTGGACCACACCCATAGTAACTAATTAATTAATGTTTGAAGAAATAAATAAAACATAACACACAGTGGCAAAAGAAAACCTAGATATCTACGTAATAAATAAATTGTTGTAGCTGCATAATTATATTAATGATAGTTATATTATATGCTGTGCATTACTAGAGATCAATTCAACTAATTATTTATAATTATTTATCTTGTCGAAACCCAGAAAAAAACCAATCAAACTGATCTCTGTGCAAAACTCACAGCAGGTGGAGATGCGTCAAAAATGTCCTCCACAGTACATGTGACAGGGCACAATCGACACTCTTAACAGGTGTGGCATGGTCTGTGCTGCAACACAGTCACACGCTCCGGATTCGTCTTGTAGGAAGCCTCATCGGAACCAGGCCCCTTGAGACTACACCAGACCCCCTAGACCTAGACAAACACGCACTTGGCGATCGACTACAAACGAATTTTCGTAAATAACTGCAACAATAACGCATAATCATATGGTACATGTAGGTAGATTGTCGAAAAGTTCGCCAGTTACTGGCGAACTTTTCGACGTAGACGATCGCTAAGTATGGTTTGTCTACGGGTTCAGGGAGGAAATTGGAATCCTTACAAACAGGGCTCCCACAAGAAACACATTGAAATAACTCATACATACATGTACAATAATATACCTAACATCTAAATAATACAGTTTTTTATATCAACTGCACGCAGGATTACTCTTAAGTCTTAACACAATCTAAATACGATCTTAATCTTGTCTTGATGTTAATCCCACAATGCGTTAACTGGCTATAGTCAAAAATTCATGCACGCCAATCACGCGGTAGTTGAGGATAGTCGATTTCAACATTTACATGAGTAGATATATTATTATGATTGTATTATGTGACATAACCCCAATAATATACCAGACATAATATTTATCAATTTTAATGAAATAATAATTATCTTCTAATTTCGTAAAAAAATAAGTTATCAGACTTCTAATAAGTATATATTAAGTATGTTAGGAATGTTGTATGAAAAGTGGCTGCTCTATTGGTGCTGAATCGCTATTCTGAATGGCTCGTTTCTTCTTCGCGTTCTTTGGAGGACTGTTGATAAATATATAACAGGAGAAATAATATTGTTATATTATGTTACATTATTTTGGAATCAACCAATACATGGAAATTGAATATACAGCACTTATCATATGAAAAATTAGTATAGGTAAGATGAAGAGGTTCCGAGAGGAGCTTCAAAAGGTGAAAGTATAGAATTAGTAGAAATGAAAAAACTTTTGAAATCTTAAAATTTAAGAATGTTAATTATGTACCGTCTGCAGTGTACTCGACTCTCACGTGAGGTATATTCAATTTCTTTTTTCTCGTCAAAGAACCGTCACTGGCAAACTCCAACTTTTGCAGAAATACATCTCTGCAATTCAAAACTTCGCTGACGAACTTTGCGGTGTTTAATGTTTTATCTCCCATACGTAATGTGCTTGTTCGACTTGGATTATTGCTCTTTTCGGTATCCTTCTTTTGAGGGTTTACCAAATAAAAATCGCCATCGACGCTATCACTTTCGTCTTCACTATCAAACTTGTTTTTGCAACAACAACAATAACCACATATTAAGCAAAAGGGACATTTCTTGCGACACTTTTTCTTCCGTCGATTTATGTTTTTCTTTTCGGGGGGATCATCGTTTAAATTGACTTTTGTAAATATTTCTTCAGGGTTTAGTTTTACAACTTCCTCACTGGAAACCGTATTTGTTGACGAACTAGGATCGTTGCAGAATGATGAATATTTAGATGGACTGCCTTTTTTGTTGTTTTTATTATAATTCATTTTGAAAGGCATCTCATGGCTGAATTTTATACTTCTTTGGATTAGAATTAAGTTAGGTTACGATAGTTGAAACACTGTTATCAAATTTCATAACAGTGCAGGTAATATTATTTTAAAATTATTTATTTAAAAACACAATAAACCTCAATTTAGAAAAGAAAAAAATATTTTTAAGGACGTTACACAATGAGAAAGCCATTTGGCAATATTTTGTTAAACTTATAGGTAGGTACGTATTAAATTTGTTTAAAGATAGTATTGAAAGGAAGAAAATTTTACTTAATATGGAAATAAGCACAATTTAAAATACACAACAGAAAACTTTTTTCTTTATATAAACTTGTAAACAAATATCACTACTCAAAAACACGCTTCAAATTTGTATTAATAAATGAAAAATATATTACTAAATATACAAAAAATAAATGCGTTTCTTTTTTTAGTTATTTAACAATAAACGGCTATGAGCCTTAACAAAATATTACACTGTTTTTATTCGTTTATTTATTAATAAAAGTTTTGTTTCAAAACAAAAAAGTTGTACACATCAAAGTCACACAATCAATCAACAATACTTGAACACAAAATGTCCTGCAAAAAACTATTAACTTCGCGTTTATATCCTGCGTTATTTGAATTCCATTACATTAGTTAGTATTACGACACTTATCTCATTAAATATTTGATAAGACTAATCAGAAACTCCTCTAATCTGACCACTAATAAATTTCATATACGCACACTATACCGTGAATGATTTGGATACCTATTTAACACAATTATTTTAGATATGTTTATTTAGCATAAGTAGTTTAATTAACACTACATTAATTGTTATTAAAGGTGTTCGTTGTTTAACCATTTTATGCGATTTTGAATTAGGTATCTACTTATGTACGATTTTGAATTAGTATATTGTGAAAACAGAATTGGTTGGTAGAGATTCTACAACTAAAGTAGAAGATTGTTTCAAAACACCAACAAGTCTCCTCTACGATACAATTTTTAATTAATGCAGGGATCACAAACATATTATACTAGTTACCATGGACCTTCGGATCAGGTGATCGACATAACGAAACTTGGTATAGTCTTTATTCAAATTTGTAACAAATTTAACAATAAATTAATACAGGTCCATTAAACCATGTTTTGGTATGTCAATGAGTTCTGGCAATACTAAAATTTCTTTTATATTTAAAATACTGTATCCATTTATGTCAATAAAGTAAACTTTTTTAACGACTTTTCGAATCATTTGATTCATTTTTTGACGGTACACTCTGAGAAAAAGTGCAGTGCATGTTAAAAGTGGGGTGTTTTTTTCCAACTTATTCATCGGGGCTTAAATTTTCTGGTCAACATATTATAAGTAGGTACAAAGCTTTTACAATAAACAGTTTAGCTTACTGTTTAAACTTTCAATCTACACATTTTATATATTTCATTCCTACATCCGTCCTTCAATGTACTCGTACTTACTCTCAAGTGGGATACACAGAGGATGCATTCAAAGCAAAAACATACGAAACATATTTTCTATGTCGTTAAAAAGCAATCAGAAGTTATAAAGAACAGATGGGCAAGTGTGGACAATTTATTCATTATAAAAACAGTAATATTTTATTCCGAACGTCATTACCGATCTTTTAGGATTCGCTGGACTTCTCTAAAATACCAAATAAATAATTGCTATCGAATAATCTATTAGAAAAATTAAAATAAACATTTTCCATCTATTGAACTATATAAAAAATAGATTGAGTACCCCGGCACTCAGTAACACGGCAGTGTTCTAGACAGTAATAATTTGTTATTAGATGGTCAGCTACCTGTTAATAATATGAGCACAATGAGCACAAGCATGTACCTATCATACACACAATAGTTCAAGAGATCAACATGGTTGATTGGAATAAGGTGACTGCGAGTACTACTCTATAGTATCATCATACCTTCCAGTATAGCTTATATATCTATGTACATACCTACATATACCAACTATAATAACGTACAGTACAATAAACAATGTACAGTAAAGAAAGAATAAATAAATAAATAAAAATAAATAATACTGTAAATATTATCTATCTATACCATCATGACATCTCCCATAAGTGGGGTATCCAGTAGACTTACTGCGAGCAATAAACATGCAGATCCTACTAAACGTGTCAATAATAAATAAGACATTCAAGATAAGTGGCATACCTTATCACTAAATTCCTATCCTTGCATACATTTTTCCCTTTCATCACTGTCACGTCAATTGGAAGAAATCATTCTTAATAAGAAACTTATTTTCTATCTTTCGTGTTTTCAATAGAAACAGCGGAGGACAGTACAAAAAGGACCATAGTATCTATAATTACCCTAAAGAAAAAAAACTAAAAAATAATGTGAATTAAAAAGCAGTATTAAAAATTACTTACACATAGATTTACTACACTGGTAACACAGTACATAATATTCTTAGAATCTGTGATCCAAAATTAATAAAAATATAAGAATAATAAACATTATGCTGTTTCACTCTATAATGATAATATGGTAGGTAATGGTTTCTTTCCTACTCATCGGTCGTTCAATATATCTGTTAAAGCAATTAAAATACCTTTACAATTAAAAAGCGATGAATGTTTTTCAAGTCTGCAACACAAAAGATATTATGTACCTACCTACCTATATGCACAGAAGATATTATGTTATGTTATATGAACATAAGTAGGTACCATATTTTTAATGTTTCATTGATTGATTAAGGTTTTCTTTTTGTTGTTTGTTTTTGTGTATGAATTGATAATTGTAAAAAAATATGTATGAGCCTTAAAAGGCTAAGGCAGTAGATAACTGAAATAAATAAATAAATAATATAACATAAAATCAGACCAATAGAACACAGGCTCTCTAAGTTGGATTGTAGCTTTTTGTGTCTAAGTGTAAGACTTTACAACGAGCTTCCAGATACAATCAAGTGCGATGATGTATTGATCTTCCGGAGAAGGGTGAAATCGTATCTGGTTGATAAATCGTTTTATTCCATTGACGAAATGATGAATGAATAGTATTTCATAAGTTTTCATTTATATAATTTGAATTATTTATTTTAACATTTGACGTTGTGGATCCGGACTCTTTACATCCGTGACTACAAAAATAATGTAATTTGATGTTTTGTTTTACTTTGATTGTTCTTTCATTGATTGTGTTTGAAATTGTAATGAATTTTGTGAATGTATGTATGACGAATCCAAGTGCCTGCATAACAGGGGCCTAGGGACAATTGGTAAACTATAACTATAACTATAAAAAAACAATAGTAATTCTCGTAAAAAGGTGAACCTTTAATAAACGGACCATCAATTTATTCTGAATCAACGGTAAAATACTTTTATAAATGCATTTACAACGAGATACTCGAGAGAGATATGAACTATCTTTTTTAAAAATCATATTGGGCGCAAAATTTATTGTTTGCATAACCAATGTTTCCTTTGAATTTCTAGTCTATATAAAATGTCATTGGAACAAAACTGTGGGTCATTAAATACTTCATTCGTCGTTTTATTTTATTCTAAAGATAACATCAATAGGTTTTCTTTTATCTTTTCATCACTGAAAAATTTAGACAATGGCAATATTCTATTAAGAAACCGTGGGTCAAGTATGGAATCGCATATAAAAACATGATGATAATGACCCAAAAAAACAAAAATTTGCATTGAACAACAGAGAATTTTAATTTGATTTAAATTCTTACTCCTACACAAAGTATCGTTATAAAAACAGTTACTTAATAATATACATAGTATCATGTATAAAAAAGAAATGAAAAATATTACGAAATAATGTAATATTGTTTTTTTTATTATTAAAGATATTGAGAGCATAACAAAACATAATTATATAAAAAATATGCATGTCCATACATATGTATTTCAGTTTTTTTTTTATAAGTTGAGTTTGAAAATTTATTAATAAAACAACATAATATATACTTATTCCACTGTTGACTTTATTTAATTTTGCGAACCAGCTTTCGAGAACTTCCGCTCTCATCTTCAGGCGAAAGTAAAACTGTACTGACATGGAATGATAATGCAGCATCTATTGTAGTTTTCATTGAAAAAATAAAAATGCATTTTCTACTTTTATTTTTAATGAGATTAACGTTTTAGAAACTTACTGTTTCATCTTCAGGACTTAACTTTTTAATATTTATTTATTTATTTACATAATATTCACGAAGTTAGCCTTTAACATGTTAACAATCAAATCAAAAATAGAGAACGACAACATAAAAAAAACTTACAATTAATGTGTCGAATCAAAAATTGTCACACAGATAAAATAAATGTATGTGAGACAATTCTTATAAATATGTCAAACTAAAATATTCAAACAAGTCATTTTAAATAGAGGATTCATAAATACACAGGTAAAAAAAGAGTAATGAGATAATTATTATTTGTCAATAATAAAAAAAATACTTAAAAATTCACTGTCAATAGAGGATTAATATTTATTGTCAAACAGGTAAAATAAGTGTAAGTGAGATAATTATTACATGTCAATCAAAAATATTCAAATAAGTCATTTTAATAAGAGAAATTATAATTGGAACATTGTATAATAAGATTTTAAGTCAGATTAATTTAGGTCAAAGTGATATAGAAAGTATGATTAAATGATTAGCTTAAAAATTACAACAATCCATAAAATATTGAACACAAATGGGAAGATGATCAACAAGTTGCCCAATGTCATTTTAACATGTGATTATATTGTTTGATTACGTCAGATTTATATTTGAGGAAACTATCGGCAATGATGTCTGCATATCCCTCCACCAGATTACCCATACGATGGATCCGAACTATAATATATAAATATTACTTTTTTCATTGTTTCCTGAGAAATACTGGTTAAATATACTAGTAGGAAATGTAATGTAGACCCACGAACCTACGCAGGTTTGTCGTAGGTTCATTACTCTGTCCACTAGAGCTGGTTACATAGGTATAATAATATTACTATGTTAGTGCCACAACGTGCAAATATGGTAAGTCCACTGTGTCCCACGCGCGAGGTGATATCATGGTCACACTACACCATAATATTTCCTTTAAACAACATACATATAACAATATTGTCACTTTGAACTGAGAAATGGCATATTAGCAAATTTATCGGAATAATAAAATTGCGTAATTTATGAAAATGTCTAAATATTTTGATAGTAAAATTTCTTTATTTAGATTTTTGGTCCATCATAAAAATAAGTTTTATAACTCGCAAACATTTCTTATATATTTTTTTTTACGAAATGTGCAACGTTAATATTTAAAGTATTTAAATTAGATTATGTTTTTATTTATTTATTTATTTATTTATTTTACAATTATATACCAACAGGCACAACATAAAAGCTATAACTAGTATATTTATTATTCTATGGCCATAACGAAAACGATGAAAAAATTATATGATTAACGCTGCGCCCTATTACGCCCTTATTGTGCAACATTTTTCCCCATGAACTCCCCGGTAAAGAATAAACTCCTACTACATTAATTGTAAGTTTTCGAAATGTAGGTATAGTTTGTGTATAAAATAGCAGATACATCAAAAATATTCGCTTTATAGGCTAAAAATTACGTGTTAATACTATCAAAATATCATGCAAAATATTATTAAATCATCTCTGTTTATATGATAATAAAAATAATAAAAACATACATCATGAAAGAAGGCAGAATTAATTAATTACCATAGAATATTATTTAGATTCATATAATAATTCCCAATTTAGATATATAAATTTGTTCTAAATTTTGACAGTTGACGTGCAGCGTTAAAATCATAGATAAAAGTGGTTTAATTATTAACCGTGTGACAACATGATATTTAGATATAGAACATAAATTCAGAACTCCACCCCTTGATGACACTCCCAGTTGCAGACATGTACGAAATTCACGGTTTTATAGGTTAAGGGGAAATTTAACACGAATGCAGACCATTTTTATTGTTGTTAAATATTTTCACAAATTTGCAAATACTTGATAGAATTAAGGAGAATATATCTGCAGAGTTTGTCTTAATAAAAGAAAACTGAAATATGGGTACGAAGAAGTGCTTTCGTATTCACAATATCTTTGTTAATGAATAGGTCAGTGGCATAACTTTTGTAAGTACATAACTAAAACCCTCTGTGGAAGGATGCATCTTGCTATCCAGCAGCTCAATAGATGGCTACATTTTTCTCGTTACTTATCTGCAATGTGTTCATAGCGATTAAACACGACACAAGCTAGTAGCTTACTGTGAAAGGTGTATAAGGTTGAATTTGGGTTTATAACAAACAAAACCCAGATATATCTTTTTAAAAAAAAAAAAAACAAACATTCACACATGTGAGCGGGCTCAAATAGATAATACAGGGTGCGTAGAGCCATAAACCTGCCGAAAAGGGTTGGGCTGGTTGACTAATTAATTAATTATTACGGACATGTAAGTAAATCTTTTATTATTACACGAATTTCATACCGTAACGCGATACATGCATTAAACAAGTATTTTTACGGTTTATTTGTTTCCATAACAATAGTAATCCACGCATAGTAGGACGGTAAAGGATAAGTCATTATTATGATATCGTAATGCTGTTATTTTGATCTCGTACAAATATTCACATGCAACCTTTATCTTTTTTTTGGTAGATTTTCACAATGTTGACGCCCATGATCTATATTTTTTTTTCCTTAAAACCTCATTAATTTTGTGAGAGAGAGGGGTAATTGTTTTCTTATTTACCTATTATAAACCAAAATAAACAAAATGTATTCAAGTAGTAGCATACTTAATTAATAAACACCTCTCCGCATGCAGTGAAAATATGATTAGGGAAAATCTAAATGTTTTAAGGAGAAGATATTTTCAGAATTTGAAATACTGCGTGCAATTGAATCACAAAAAGATTTTTAGAATTTTAACTAACTAGAATTTTTAAGAATTTTAGCTAACTGACCTCTAATATTTGCCATTTTTGATATCACTTCGATTTTTTTTATTAATATCTTGACCAATTTTTTTGACATTTTTATATTCTAATTAACTATAGACTGTTCTGTTCTGTATAGTCTAATTGTTTTGTGTCTTAAAAAAAGCATATCTTTGTAGGTACAGGTACATTATTATATTGTATCCATACAGAGTTTCAACATGTAAAAGGCTTAAATAAATTAAATAAATAATTATCTACTTTACTTAAATTATTTAAAATCGTCATTAAAAGTTAAATTCATTTGTAAAAAATGTTCTGTCATTTCTGAAACTTCAAAGAAATCAGCTAGTTTTTTAAGTAACATTTCTACATAGTCACTACGATGATGTGTAACAGGTGAAAACAATATTCACAAGTTACGTATGCACCATAATAATTCATTATAATCAATTAATATTTAATCCCACGATATAGGAATTTATCAATTATATAGTAACCAGCTGAAAACTCGGCTACGCGCAAGAAATATTCAAGTTGACATAAAACTAATTTAGACAGCATAAGCAATTTTCGTATTAACAAGTAAATAACAAGTAACTAAGAAAACGCGAAATAATCCGCAAATTGATTTATAACATCTTGATACTATTTGGTAATATCAAAAAGCAATTATTATTTACTCTATGGGTAATATTTATGCGTATGTCATCTTGAGATTATTCATCAAAGCATAATATGTTGGTAATTGTATGATTTCATTAACATAATAGCTTTAGCTAAGCCTTTTGGAAGCTTACGTTTGGGTAAAAAATGTAACATTAGAAATTTTAAGAATGTTAAACAGAAACGGTCTTCACGGTGGGCATAAAAAAGATCAACAGCCTTAGAGACTGGAAATTTTGAATTTTTTAATCTGTATCAAAAAAGACTTGTTCAATTTTTATCACTTATATTTTTACAAACAAACATACGTATTTACAAACGAACTGAAACATACGAATTAATTTGATTAAACAGAGTAGTGAAGATCAAATGACGCTAACTTCACTTTATGCAAACGTCATAAAACTGGAGTTACCATACCAACAATATTTTCCCTGTCAATGTGAGAATAAATACCTCAATATTTACATACAATCATCAGTGGTGTGGTTTCCAGTTTCCACTCATAATATGGTCTGGGTGTTAATGTTTATGTGTTTGGTGTATTGTATAATAGGTATAATTTGTATCGTCGTGTTAGTACCCATGATACAATTATTGGTTCATATTATCTTAGTTTGGGAGTAGCTTGATCTGTGCGAATTGTCCATTTATATGTATATGCAAGTTTTCGAGTGTCCTGTAAAAGGCAGGTGTTCGAAAAAGTAAAAACATATAACATCTAAAATTCAGCGATGAGGTTTGCAACCTATTTTGAATGTCTTATTTTTTATATCTTAATTGGCACAGAGAAGATGGCCTGCATGTTTATAACATGCAGCTGTTCTGCTAGCTGCCCCACTTGTGGGATATGCCGTGATGGTGTTCTAGTAGTAGTAGACGTATATATGCAAAAAAACACCGCATGATTAGCTAACAAGTTGAGTATTGTCTGAAATTGTCGTACAAAACGATGAGATCGTGAAATACCTCAAATTCCCAAGAAATTTCTAGGAGGAGGTAGAAATTAGAGGAATCGAGTGATTTTTTGAAATATTTTTTTTCAAAAATAATCATTCGAATAAAAATACAGTATATGTGCGCCCTAGCGGTGATTTGTCACAAAACGGCGCAAACTAAGAGTCCTAGAATATTATAATTAATACAATTTTTAAAAATATTTTATTTCGCTAAACCTACCAATAAAGCACAATGTATCGAAGTTACCGGCAAGAGGCCAAGAGGAAGGCCAAAGCGCAGATGGCATGTAGTAGTGAGACAAGACATGCAGAACTGCGATGTTTCCCATGAGGATGCACTCGACAGAACCAAGTGGTGAAATTAAACAAGGAAGGCAGACCCCACCACTATGCGGGACTAATAATTGCCCAAGGAGAAGAAGCTGTTATACCAATATAAAAAGTCACGTTCCGCCACTGACAGTCATACATATTATAGTATAGCAGACTGCAGACAAAACAATGCTATACGTGTAAGTATTTGATACTGGAGTTACATGAGAAACAGTTTCACCTTTCACTGTATGGAAATTGTTTTAATTAATATATTAAGTAAGTATATCGATAATTCACTTTATTGACAATAATATAGTTACAAAGTTATTTAGAGAAAAGATAAAATTGATCTCTGTTCTACTTTTTTCTCTTTAGGAACATTGAAGGAAAATGAATGCTTGCTTCCACACGAAGTGATTTAATTTTTTTGATTTTTTTTAGTCATTCATATAAACACGGAATTCATCACAAGTGAGGTAGCCAGCGGAGTAACTGCATGTAATGTTTTTCCACGGAGGAAAAATTTAACAGTTTACGGGGATGGAGCCTTTTCTATGGCGGGATCCAACCTCTGAAATGGATTGCCTCTTGAAATCTTAAGACATTCAGAAGGGACCTAAAAATCTTTCATTTTATTAAGTATTATTGAAAAATGTATTCTTTTTTACATTCTTGACATAGATACATATTGTATCCAAAATATTCAATGTACCTAAATCAATATAATATGTACGTACCTAATTTCTGATGTGGATACCAATATGTATCAGAGATTCTCATTTAATCTGTTAATTTATTTACCATACATATGGACAATTCAGACATATCGGGCTAGTTCCAAATTGAGATATGAATCTTGTATTATAGGTTCTAATGTCCTAGAATTGATGAATTGTACAGTGTCCTTGAGGTGCTTTGGCACGTAAACGACACTTTAATTTTGTTCAATAATAATAGTAAAAATACTGATTGTTATCTTCGTGTCACTTAAAGATATGATATTTTGGATGGATGAATAATTAATATAATGGAGAATAAATAAAAGAACAATTTACGTAATCAATTCAACGACCACATACATAAGAATAAATGAGAATTGTAATGATATTTTAGCCCAATTTGCTCACCGTTACAAATAAAGATAATAATATAGATTGCAAAATTAAATAAGATATTATTGAATATTAGTAATTGCAAAAGGTAACCGTGACATTTGCCATTCAGGTGGACTAATTATTATATAAATAGAAAGATAATCACTAACAGCGGTATTCATAAAAACAATGTAAGTTTAGACCTGGTTAACTAGACACGTCTTAAGTTAACGCTGATTAAATTTAATGAGAACCTTACTTGCAAAAGAATACGTTATCCCTGGTTAAATGAAAACTTTTTTTTTTTTTTTAAACATAACATTTATTTAATAATTTTCCATAAAACACCAGACTCAATATTTTACAACAAAGTAACAATTTCAACATTCACAGGGAATATGACAGAAATATAATTTGACATTTGTAGGGAACAAAGTCACGCATAAAGTACCTACTGGTACTGTCTCAGAACAGATAAAAGTCTAGTGAGGCAGTAAATTCCATTTCTAATTATTGTTTTTAAAACACATGCTATTAAGTTGAGAAAAACTTATGTTAAGTTATACCTATTGATTTTTGTAGTAGTTAAGTTTGATATTATTGAAAAATAAATAAATAGAAATACCTACTGGTTAAATTCATAGACTTGATAAGATCGGGCTCGACAAGACTAGACTAAATGTACATATTGATTTGGCAACAGAACGCTCTTCGTTGTTTTTCATTTCGAAGATGTCTCGAAACTTTAGTCGGTATTATTCATTAATATTGTTGTTCCCTCTTGTTATAATTATATACAGTTAGTAATAAAATATTTAGTCTTAGAGAGGTTCAATAAATATAATCTATTTGATTTCCTTCTTTTTTGGCGTGTTTTTAATTCGATTTATTTTCGTGATAAGGCATCCATAGATTTATGATATCAACGGTTGGAACAATACTAATCTCTATAACAGTTACGTGCGTTAAATCTACAAATGCTAACCTCTGTTGAGTGAGGTGTTATTTATTTAATAAGCCAGATTTAAGAGTAGGAATAGCAGCTATTACATTGTTTTTTATGAATACGGTTGTAATATATTAATTTCATGAATAAGAATTATTGAAATTAATATTGTCAAGGCTATGCAAATTTAACGCACTTAGTACTCAACCTATATTGAATGATATACGAAGAAACGTGAAATCCAAATTTATATAGGTAGGTACCTATATTATTTTTTAGTGTTCAGTTTTGAAGGTTGGCAGCTGGGCCTTTACATCGCAAGAAGACCCTCCTGCATGAACAAACCTTTAGGTTAAATAAATAATTAAGAAGAAGAAATTTCGACGGTGTAAATTTTATTTTATTAAAAAAAAAATACTGTGTAAATTAGATAAAAAAGTGTGTTCTTTCAAAATAAACATACATATTTAAATTTATTTTATACAGTAAATCAATTTATTTGTTGACTTTTGTTGATCGTAATCAAATTGTAACACCTTCATATAACATGCGTAGATATTTCACACAGATCGAGCCAGTCCCAAACTAGGTAAGGATCTAGTATTATGGGTACCTACTAATGCGGCGATACGTACAAACAATGGACTAAACACATATACCTACATGTAACGCCCAGACCATTCGAAAAAGGTAATTTTTTTATTTTTTAAACCCGGGACATTGTGACTCGAAGGTAATATCGATACCTCGGCACCACATTTGGCCGTCAATCTCTGTTAAAAATTCTTTGCAACTAGAAATCTTGTATAAGAAAAGGTCTTGAATTGATATAATTATGTAAACTAGTGCTCTGTCTCAAAGGCAGCTTATAAATGTCGAAGTATAATAAAGTGTCCTTCAATGTAAGAGTCCACCCACAGACACACACACAATCATATTACATCGGTATATCGATATTATTAATCTATAACAGGAACAACACGGTTACACTAGTTGTTGCAACCTACACTAACGATTTAATTTATTTATTTATTTATCAATTTAAACGGCTCTGAAGCCAATTTCAAAAATACATTTTAAACATATTAAAAAAAAAAAAAAACATACAACTATTATACAAGTGAAAACAACTCAAAAACAGAAGTGACAAATGATAGACACACAAGCACCACCATAACAACACAAAATCACACTCAAAGCAATCAGTTAGTACTGCAGCAAGACACTCTTCAAACATGATTTAAACTGACATAAAGTTGTGTTATATATATCAGCTGCCCGAGAGTATTCATTACCAACTCTTTGAATACGATTCAGCGATGAGTTCTGATTATATGTCGTCAGGGATTCATTTACATAAAATGGTGCTGCCTGTCGTGATTTAATATAGATTTTATAAATAAAATGCCAATTTATAAAATTAAAATTGCAGCTAAATGTTTGTTTAACATTGTGTCTTTAAAATAAGTGTTAAAACTCAAAACACCTATATAATTTGTTGCGAACCTTTTTTTTATAAAGAGAATTAAAATTCTCATTTAAATACGATAAAAAACATATGATATACATAACTTATGTCATAAACTGCTGTTTATTCGAATAATGTAGGTATTTTTGAGTAAATTACATTGTAGAAATTGATTGTACAATTAAAAATACAATAATTAATATTTACGGAGGCGCTATTTTCACCCATTTTTTTTTTTTTTTTTTGTATACAAACAAAAATATTCCGCGAAAAAGTGGTTATTTCTACCCAAAGTACATACCAACCACAGATAACAGATACCAACTATTTGTTTGACGTTTATACTGTCATTAGACTTGTGTGACGTTTTGTTAGTAATTTCTAATTCGTGTTTTAACTTTATTTTGTTTATATTAATGGATATTTTTATTGCATTTAATTTTCTCTTAAATATTTTCTACAAATTGAGTGTTTTTAAGTCGTTTATGGGTTAAATTTCTGGATTATAAAATGAATTATATCAACATGGGCGGCAAAAAGAAAACCTGACAAAAGCCGGAAAGAAGTGTTTTATGCCATAGATTAACCATAGAGTAGTGCTTTCACAGTTTTTGTTTCATTTAGGAAAAGGACAGAAATATAGAAATATATTTATTTACCTCAGGTTGTTTATGGTAAAAAAGAAAAAAAAAAAAAAAAATGGGTAGAAATAACCTCAGCCTAATATTTATCTTCTTGTAACACTATCTCAGGTAAATTACCATAGACACACAAAAAAATGTTTTTCATCTGTCAAAAAAAATCTAGGAAAAAACGGTCGAAATACAAATTTAGTCTCAAGTCAACGTGACCGCGTATAGGTAAATATTTAATTCATGTAATACGATTTCAAAACTATGTATTCTATTTTTAAAATAACAAAACAGTGTTACCAATTTCACAATGTAATGTTTTCATCACAATCATATATTATATCTACTACAATGAGTTCGCGATAACAGATCAACTGGGAGTTTTACAATCGTTATATAGTTTTATAACATTAATTATTATTGTTAAAAGTAGTTAATGTAGATGTTTCCTTGTTTGTTGCAAACGTGACATTTACAATTTAATTATACTGTGTTATCGGATAACTATTAGAATGAAATAAGGCTATTATTAGACTATTCACAACATTTTCACATTTGAGACATCCTATTCTTGCTCTCTTCTAGGCGTATTTAATATGTGTAAGTAAAAAAAGATAGGATATAATTTCAAAGTGACGTGTGAAAAAAGATTGGTGAAACATTTAGTAGACAGCAGCAAACGAAGTGAAGTTAGCACATTATTCTAAGCATTTTCTCACATAGTATGTATTTCCTTAAGTTCAGTAAGTGATACTCGCCCACGACCAACCAGGACTCGACTATTCGCAATGTGCGATTATATTCAGGGCACATATCAGTCCACTAAGTGTTGCTCTTATTTTGCTTCACAGCTAGTCTATAGTATTTCTTAAATTTACTGATGAGGTAATGTAAGAATATATTGTTTTAGTTTTAAGAAATATTGTAAAACCTTTAGGGACATTAACGGTTGTAATTAACTGCGGAGAGGTTTTGTCGGGGGGAGCCTTTTAGGCGATCTCTGAGGCCTCTCATATAAATAAAGATTTTGCACGATGAGTGTGGATGATATAGGAACTACCATTCCTGAAACATCCACGGGTAAGGGAGGGTACAGCCTTTAATGATGAGGTATGCCGCCTATCCTAAAGTTTTAATTTTAACGGGTATGGAGAGGGCAACTTGCATGTTTATTAGACGCGGTTAGTACACTGTCCACCCTACTTGTGTGATATGCCGTACTGGTTGATAGATAAATACCTTTCACAGCATTTTTCAGATAGGTCTCCTACTCTTTTCAGTGGCTTTCTAGTGTCCTGTAAAGAGCTGGCATTATTAACTTGAAACTTAAATTCAGCGATGAGGTATGACGCCCATACTAAAAGCCTTGCGTTTTTTTATTGGCAAGTATTCTACGATTTGCATATTTCATTCATTATGCCATCACGGCATTTCCAACAAGTGGGGTAACCAGCATATTTATTACGTCAAATAAGACTAGGTACTAGGCTACCTATTACGGTGGTTTTTCTACAAAATGACACGTTTTAAAATAAATTGTCTGCATTATTATTACTACTGGTTGCCCAACTTTTGGGATATGCAGTGATGGTTTAAATAAATATATATTAAAGTCATTCAGTTAAGCGATGAATACTTATAACTACATATTCTCACGTATTTATGTACAAAAGAAAACAATAACGAAGACAAAAGTGTAAATGTGATGAAATGTTCACAAGTTGAAGGGACTATTGCACTGTATGAACTATGATTACACCAAAAATAATATATAATTCATAATAATTAGTATGTTGTTACAACCCAATGTGATGTTATCTGTGGATCTCGAGATGTTCACTGTGTTGCCATTATGTAAAATACCATAGATATATTATAATGTAGGCTAACGTGAAGGTAAGGTTCTAGTTACTTAATGTTCTGCAATTCACATATCAGTGTAAATTGCGAGAATATAATTTAGTAGAGTAATAAAGTTTATTTTCCATGTATCTTAATAATCTTTACAGGCGATGATCGCTGAGTTTTAATATAGCCTCTCTTTTGACAATACAAGAACTGCAGAAGTGATTTAAATGAAGAATTCTTTGTATAGAACATTGTAAAAAAACACAGCGGAGATCTTTTTTAAAGGGTGAATACCACAAACAGGATCAGATCTGGGCCTCTGAGGCCTGAGTTAATAACACATTTTCATGTTACGTTTTCGTTCAAATGTAGACAATGTTGCGCCTAAGTGTTAATTTTCGTAACTATTGTATATCTTAGCAACGAAATTGACACTTGCTTGCAACTTCGTCTATACTCGAACGTTTAACGGAACGAAAACGTAACGTGAAAATGTGTTATTGGCTCAGGCCTCTGGGGTTGGACGCACTAAGTAGAATCTTCAGAGATGGAGTTTGGCTGAGAGCATTGTGTGTGACTGTGGAGAGGGACAAAACACCTAGCACCTTTTGACATGTTCAATGGCTCCCAGACAGTGTCACTGGGAGGAATTCGTAGAGCGAACTCATCTGGGAGGAGATGCAAGTGGGGTCGTGGCTTTCTGGGAGGGAATGGGAATATAGATTTGATGTTTATAACATTTGTTTTTAGCGAAATAAATAAAATAAATGTTTTATTCTACTATACGATTTACTTACGAGAGAGACGTCTTTCGTCTTGTTAGGACATTGTAAATCCCAAAATGTCAATGACAATGTCTTAACAAGACGAAAGATGTCTCTCTTGTAAATAAATCGAATAGTAGACTAAAACATTTGTTTTATTTATTATGCTATGGAATTCTACTACCTAAACACCGACACAGTGAATTTTGTTTTTTACTATTTTAATGCTGACTGACATGAAAAGATGAAGTATAGGCTACTCTAAACTTACAAAAAAGGGTGGGAGAACTGTTATTTGCCAAGGAATAGAATTGTCGATTAAATGTTTATTTACAGAGGGAAGCCGGGTTAAAAGGTATAAAGTACATAAATATAATAATAATATCAACAAGAAGATGCACGTGTCTGTATGTTTGCACATATCATTAATACAGTTATGTGTGTCCATGTACGTGTGTATTGTTTGTTGTCTATTTGGTTCCATTATTATTTGAAACCAGTTTTCTTAATTAAATTTAATGACTGTCTTCTATATAACAGCCTATATGTATTATCAGTATACACACATCAATATATTAGAAATATGTTAGACACATAATTATTTTTGGAACTTTACTTGTTTGACAATCAAGAAATTTTAAATCAATAGTACGAAAGTAATTTTATTTTTTTCAGCCACTCTTTTTGGGCTTAAATTAACCCTCTCTTTTTTGATTTTCCATTCATATCTATTTTGGTAATAGGTACTACATTCACTGCCTTCCAGCGATATTCCTTAAATATTCAGACCTAAATTTCATTAAGGTTCACAAGTGCTTTGAAGAAGAATTGTAACACAAATATTGAATTACCTAATATCAAGCTTTTTACTTTTGATAACAATTTTGGGTTGGTTGGAAGAGATCGCGCTTTTGCGATAAACTCGCCCTCTGTATATTGATTGTATCTAACTTGAATGTTAACCTTTTATGTGATTGTTTGTATTCAATGTACAGTAAAGAATAAATAAATAAATAATATTTTTACAGCATAGTGAGTAAAATAATATAAAAGAAATGTACAAAAATTATCAACCTACGAGTATATTCCATAAACTAGAAATGCAGAGGAAAAATTAATGATGCGATCATTCAAATTTTGTGATCAAACACATAAGTGTTGCAAGACTTGAAAATTATTGATTTTTTATCGTATCTTTAATGGCTTTGTCAGGCATAGAGGATGTGCAATACTTAAGTGTAACACCCGATAAAAATAAAATATAAGTTGAAAAGAGATAATAATTAGCATCTCAATCTTATAAGAGTGAAACAGTATAATATAATGAGATCAGCTGCATGTTATAAACATGCAAATTGTTGTCTTCATGCTTACAAAAAACTTAAGACATCCAGGATGGGTGGCAAACCTGATCGATGAATTTAAGGTGTAGTGTTATTTTTTTGAATATCTGCCTTTTACCGGACACTAGAAAACTTGCGAAAAAGAGTGGGAGACCAATTCTTCGCTGGGTGCGTTACTTTCTTTCTGTTTAGTTATATAATTTACTTATTGACATTATGTAATAAATGTGCAGTGAAATAAAGAGAGGAAGAAGAAATCAGCACCAACGACGATATTAATAAAAGACAATAAAAATAATATTGTCAGTAGGTATTACAGTTACCGTATAAAACATGTAATAAATTGTATTGATACTCGGTAGCCGAGAGGTTTATCTGCTTAACTCTCAACTTGCTGGACCACTTTCACTGCCTGATCGGAACTTTAGAATCAACAACACACGATTGCCTTGGGGTGTTACCAGTTACAATAAATATATTATCTTAAAACATATTATACCGGATATCATAACATAATATACATTACCTTGGCCTCTTGTTGTTATAAATTCAATATTGCTTGCAATTTTGTAAGAAGTAATAATTAATATTATTACATAATTTGTGCATTTCCGTACAAATACAATCGAATCTTTAGTTCCTTCGAATTCAATAAGGAGGAAATTTCATGTATGGCAGTGTTAAGTATGATCGGTAAGTAGGTATTATTATTGTCTTGAATACTCCACTACTTAGATAATAAGTTGCAAAGTTTTGTCTCTAGTGTTAAGAGTTTTAGTACATAGCAATACGTAACTGTAAGAACATAGTTTGTAAGAATATTGTAGTAGTGAGTAGTGCCTTGTAGTATCTCCTCCAAGGGACATTAAAGGTTGTAATTTAGGGGAGGATTTTGTCGGGGGGAGTCCTTATCTGGATGGTATAGGAGCTCAGCTCTTAAAATATCCAGGGGAAAGTGGTGGGAACTCCTTAATGTGTAAATATAATCGATAGTTGATATAACATTTCCTCGTGGAGACCCTGGATGTGAACAGGCTTCTCACCTTTTTATATAAGTTTTTGAGTGTCCTGTAAGAGGCAGGTATTCATAAAACATCATTAAAAGATGAAAATTATCATCTTAAATTTAGCAGCGATGAGGTATATCACTCATCGTGAATGTCAGTTTTTGTTGGCACGGAGAAGACGTACAATTATGGTTTACTTGATATAAAATAAAAGTATTGCAATATAATAATAATAAAGCTTTATTGATAAAAAAAAAATATGAGCAATTGGCGAGCTTATTGCCTGAAGGCAATATCTTCTAGCAAACCAAAATATTGATATACTATACTCATTTCCCTGGCACATAAAATCTCTAGCTCCCTCCCTTTGCCAGATTTTTAAAATGGTACAGGTATTTGAAATGTTTCGCAATCTCCTTGGATTTGTTAAAGAATAAGTGGTATAAACGAAAATTAAAATTCGTAGATTTAAGAAAAAAAACGTTTCGTGGGCCGCAGTAGACGACCGCTGATCTAGAAAAATGTTCAAAGGTGAGACTTGTGTACATGGTGTTACCTCTTTCTTTTCTGCTTAATAAAAGTGCTAATAGTGAACATATTATAAGCAAACATACATATTTACGATTGAATTAAATATTTACTACGAGATCTGCATTTCTTTTGTAATTTATTATGAATGTGATATAATTATTGTGTGGATACCGAAATCACATAATGCGTGGAATGTAATTGTTTTTTACTAATTTGAATGTTAAAGTGAGAGTGCTTGCCTTTCCTTTTATGATGTTTTGTTGAAATGTTTTATTAAAATGTTTGCATAACGTTGCATCAACACACATAATTCCTGTAATGTGTATGAATAATATACATATGTATAGAGTGACAAAAAACTAGACGATAAAATAAAAAAAATCAGTAAATAGCATATAATATTATATAGTTTATTTAACAAGTCGTTAAATTTAATGTTAACATAGTTTTCGAATTTTACTGCTATATCAAACCTGCGCGAATGAAGATATTTATATAAAAAGGTTTCGCCATTTTTTGGCTCTACAGATGAGGTAGGTTTCTGTTGTGAAAGGACGCTAAATATTTATTAAGATATTATGGGTGAACAAGAGAAGTATAGGAAGACTCTAACAGAGAAAGATGGTAAATAATGGAAAATTAGGGAAAAGTTTTACGAGTTCTATATCTAGCAGTGGAGAGGAGAGGATAACCTCGACCCACCTCGAAGAAAGACCCACCTTGCACCCGGATACTTCAAGAGTAGTAGACATCTATTTATCCCCACATTCAAACCAAAATTGTCGGCGGGTGGGCCATTGGGCAGGAGGTCTAAAGGACTGACTGTTTTGATATAATATTATTATACTCTATGACTGACTGGCTAAAACCGCCGACGTGGGAATCTTTTATACTACACTCTCTCTAAAGTATCTCTTTTGAAAGTAAGTATTTTTTTTTAAATATAAAGTAAAAATAATAATAATACAAAAAAGACAAAATAAGGACAAGAATAATACATGTAATAAAACATAAACATAAACATGGCTGAGAAATATCCGAGAGTGGACCGGATCCCGTGGAGCACCCGGTAAAGAATTGGTCTCCCACTCTTATTCGTAAGTTTTCGAGTGTCCTGTAAAAGGCAGGTGTTCGAAAAAATAAGACATTTTACATCTTAAATTAAGCGATTAGGCTTGCCACCCATCCTGAATGTCTTGATTTTATATTGGCACGGAGAGGACAGCTTGCATGTTTATTATATGCAGCTGGTCTGCTGGCTACCCCACTTGTGGGATATGCCGCGATGGTATAGTAGTAGTAGTAGTAGGACCGGAGTTCGGAGGGTGGAGGAGTTGTTTCGGCTGGCGCAGGACAGAGAGGCCTACGCCAGGGTGATAGCCGACGTCGGGGGGACCTGACATGGCACTTTGAGAAGAATAAAACATAAATTTCAAAGAGTAAGTAAATGATATAGACAAATTTGTGTATATCATAAGGTCGAGGTGAGGTATCCAAAGAAGGTTAGAAGTATAGGTGTATATAAAAAATATGCATTTTTTTGTTCATTATTTATCTACAACTACACCATCATGCCATCTCCCACCAATGGACTAAATACTTAAAAAGAACACGCATGTCGTTCTCTCCATAGTTCTTCTTTTCGATTTCTTTCAAGGCAAAGCACCCAAGTCGAGTCAATCGTTTCATCATAAGACCATTTCCTTCAGATAATTATATAAGGAGATGTTTATTATGAGCGTTGAAAATAAAAGTGATTGCTAATGATTTTGCAAACTTGTTTCAATAGAGAAAGTTTATTTCCTTATAAACTGCTGCAGACAACAATCACGAAGAGATCTTGCCGTCTGAAACAGTAAAACTGGTCGACATATCCGAACAAGTAAGTATCCATCCACTAATAATGTATGTATTGTATTGAAAATGTTAGTAAATTATTTTGTACTGTAATGAATGTAGAAATTATTACTTAGGTAACCTTTGAATACTATGAGAAGAATTATGTACAAGAACTTGAACCGGAGACTCTCAAAGTGAAAGGCCAGCTTAATATTATTTATAGTACCACAAGACGGTACCTACACTGAAAAAACAAATGGATTTTATCATCTCATTCCAAGAATTTTTACTCTCTCAAACAATTCAAGAGACTATTGCCTTGTGTTAAGAATATTTCCTTGAATTAAGTAAATCAGCTCTCTCCAATGAAAAAAATATTTTTCTCATTTCAATAAACATTGTTTTCTTGCTGTAAGAATTTTTTTCTCGTTCTGAGTAATACGAATATCTTGGATTAAGTAAAAACACAAAACTTTGATTGAAGAAAACGTTTTGTTGATTCAAAAAAATATATTCTCAAATGAAGAATCAAGTGTAAATTAATTTTGTGTATTCTCTCCATGAAAACGGGTAATCCCAGAATGTTTAACGATTTCGTACGAACATATACGATTGCTTTATTCGGTTTTTAAGGATACATTTCGGGAATCATCGTGTTATTAATCTCGAGTTTTTGTTCTATCAGGATAAAGTAATTGTGATCAAGCGTGGCGTTGGAAGTACCTATACGTATTTGAATATTCGTTTTTTTAGTGCTGTTATTTCGGTGTTAGTTAAGTTTTGTAAAAGGAAGAATGGATAATAATAATATGTTTAGTCCGAGTGACGAAGAGTTTTATGTTTATTTAAAAGCTTCAGTGTCGGAACAGATAGCACAAAAATTGATCGGTGAGTACCTATAACATTGTTTATCATTTTACATTTTAACATCCAGCGCTGTTATGACATAATCATGACAAAATCGCAAATGTCACATTTAAACTGCCCCAGATATACAAAGTCGTTACTGGACATAAAAACAGGGATATTTTTTATTCCAACTAAACAAAATCTACTCAGTGAGTGTGGACAAATTGCATCATAGTTAAACAATCAATCCCTAGTATGAATTATATTTATTTTTTACAATAATTCCTTTTTTCATACAATCTTAAATTTTATTTTTATTATATTATTTTAGACAATAAAATTGATATAACACAATTAAAGAAGATAATTGATAGTCCTCAATATTTGGCCGAATTGTGTCCAGTATTAGGAGAACGAATACGGTTGGAGAAGTGTATTAAGGAATTTTTAGAAGCTCAAGTCAGTAATTTTTCAATTTAATAATGTTTCATTGTGGTTATATACTTAATGTTATAAATTTGAAATAATTTATGAACTTTATTTTAATGCAGATATGAACCTACTTATATATTCATAAATGGGAAAATGTACTTAAATTAATAAATCTTTTTTGAAATGAAAAGAACGATGAATTGATTTTTTTATTTTGAAAATTTAATAATTTTGTAATTTGTTTTACAGACTCCAACTGAGATAATTTCAGATGCATCAACTTCTGAATTACAAAATGTTGAAATACAGGAAGTGGAGTTTGTAAATTCAGTGGATGATGACTACTTTTCAACTAAAATACGAAACGATTTTCAAGATTTTGACCTGAAAACTCTTTTACAGACATCTCCGTTGGGCAAGAGCATTTTAAATTTTTATAAAACCAATGGACAATTAGATACACGAAAGAGAAACCAGCTGACGGATATAATTATCCGTCACTTGTTTACTTTCATTGTCAATAAGTATGTTTACATAGATATATTTATTTAATTTGATACAAGACACCAATAGAAAACTACATATCTGTACAGAAATGATTCTCGTTAATTGTTATATTTTATATTCTTTAAAAATATATTATATTTATCTTATAAACATGTAACCATCTAAAGGATTATTTTATTGTTTCAGCCGTATAACAAATGATGAATATACAATCATCACTGCAAAAATCATAGGACTATTTCCAAAAGAAGCAGTTGGGACTTACTTCACAAGACCAATTAAAAAATCAATTCGAGGAAAATACGTCCCAGCCAAGGGTAAGCTAGTCGATAAAGTAAGAAACATCTTGTATCGATCTGGCGAACGTCGCCGTATCAGACTGCCGAATCCAGAAATAAATATCGTCTCTCTCGAAGAAATCAATGGTTAGTAATTATTTAGACAAAACTAAGTGTTTTGCTATAATAAGTAGTAATTAAGTACAAGTTATCCAAATGATAAATGAGAATCCTTATAATGGTTTGATGGAAGAAATTGTTCCAGCAATAATCTACCATTTTATATTTTGAATTTCTGACGTACATTGTAATAGGTTTTTGTAAAATATAGAAAGAATATGAATATATAAGATAAGAAACAAAAGTTATTTGTTATATTATACAAATTTTGTATTTGTCTTATTATTTAGATTTCCACAACGATAATGATTTAATATGGTTGAAATATAATAGAGATCCATGGGACGAAGTATTAAGAAAGTGGAAATCAACATTTCAACTTAGAAGAATACATACTGACAAAACAGTGGCAACATTTTTGAGTCAATGGCCCATTCTAGAAGATCCCAGGAGCGATGTTTTGGTAAGTCATGACACTTGAGGTTTTTGTACTTTACATTCTTCTCTTTATTTGTTTCTGACAGTTCATATATAATATATGGTGGTTTAATAACAATAAATGGGATGGTAATTTATTATTAATATAAAAAATAACAATTATAAACTAAAATTTATTGTCCCTCTATATTAAAAATTATTTTCTTCATCATTCATCTTCACAACCAGGTCATGCCAGTGTTGAGATGAATAATAATGGAATATTGTTTTTCAGATTACTTTGGAATTTGAATATATGTATCATAATAAAATCAACAATTTTTTTTCGAACTGGAATATCTTCTTTGAAAGCTTCATCCTTTTAAAAAAAGTTGACATAAATGAAGAATATAAATCTCATCTTTTAAATTCACTAAAATATTTTGAAAACGAAGGTAAGTTGCTTAATATAGTTAAAATGTATTAAGTTGCGTTTGGATTATAGGCTATAGTAATCAATCCTAGTGTTAATTAGTCAATACAATTGTATGCAGTATGAACTATTAGTTAGCTTATCTGCGTACACTTGTATTGACTAATCGGTTATAACTTATTATTAGGCAATCCGAAAATGCGGCATTCATCTACTTATGTAAGTAATTCTATTAAAAATATCAGCAGAAAATTAAAAAAAAAAAAAACTATTATTACAAATTTATTTATTTAATATACCTAGATTTTTTTTTAATTATACTGAAATTATCAATATTTTCTATAAAATTGACCCATGTACCTACTTATGACTGACGTTTGACACGAGATAGATTAAATTGCATTAGTCTCAATACATTTTATCCAATATGTTAATGTTATATTATATATTTTGTAGATCTTCAAATACCTACACAAATAACACTCATGTGCCATTTACTTCCGCCAAAAGGGAGATTGACAAAAAAAGAAAAATTTTCAACCACAGACGCGTTGGAAGGGATTATGATATTCGTTGATGTAAGTTTCTAAGTATTTTTATATCTATGAAATATAAGTTATTATCCATATTTTGTACAGTACAGTATTAATATTACATAAATTTATGTATACCTATATTATTTATAGAATGCGGCAGATGTCGAAAAATGTATAAAAATTCAACAGGAGAAAGCACTACATAAAAAAATCTCTGTACAACCATACATTATTATTCAAGGATCAATTGATGAACCAGTGGCATATTATTTGATAATTGATAAAATCAGACATGTATTCCACTCGGCAATAAAGGCGTTTGATATTTTGTTCAAGATTTATCATGTTTTGGACTGTAAGTATCCTCCAGCATCAGAGCATATATATACGGTAATACAAAGGTGCGTATATAAAATAAAATCTGAATCTGACAAAATTGCACCTTACATTCATGATGTATTGAATACCCTTGAATAGTCTTCTATCTAAGAAAATTTATAGTATTTTCTGTTTTTATAATTTTTTTTAAATAATTAGAAAATGAAATGTAAATTGTGTCAGAAAAATATATTTGATTTCAATCAATATATATTACATTTACACCTGCATCACAACATCTCTAATTATTTTAATTGCCCAGAAAATGGCTGTCATAGATCATATCACAGAAAACAATCATTAAAACGGCATTTGCAAACAGTTCACACAAAAAAAAAATCCAATGAGGTTAATAATTTGGAGTCTGAATTGAATAATAAGATTTCTATATTGCATTCAAAACCATCATGTTCAAAGTTTGAATTGAATAATAAATCTGTACATTCAGATTCTTCAACTTATGAATCTAATGATCAGAACGAAATATCACATTTGTATTTAAATTTGAAAAAAAAAATTATTCAGTTTATTGTTCACTTGTATTATAAAATAAATATACCTAGAAAGACAGTACAAAGTATTTTTGATTCTGTAAAAACTCTTTTTGCTGAGATGTTTTCAGACATCCAGAACGAATGTAGTAAATTATCATTATCTGGAACGCAAGTAGATATAAATTCAATTTTTAATAAAATTAGTTCATTATTTTCATCTTTTGATACAGAGTATAAAAGAACTAAGTACTTTAAATCAAAAAGAAAATTTATCAAACCAAAAAAAATAGTAATTGGACTATCAAAACAAAAAAAGATTGTAAATGAGAATGTTGTGATGCAGTTAAAAAATAAGGACTGTTATATGATTTCACTGTCTGAAACACTTAAAACATTTTTGGAATTGCCAGGTGTGTTCCATATGATACGAGTCTACCAAGAAAATCTTTGTAATGAAAATAATGTATTAAGAAATGTAGTTCAAGGAAAATTGTGGAAAAGTTTTTCACTAAGCAATACTTTCACAATTCCTTTAATATTGTTTTTTGATGATTTAGAGACCGGAAACCCGCTTGGAAGTCGAGCGGGAAATAATAAACTTGGTGCAATTTATATTTCAATAGCTACTATTCCTCCAGAATATTCCAGTAGGTTAGAAAATGTATTTACAACTATGCTCTTTTACACAAGTGACAGGGATATTGTTGGTAATAAAGTCATGTTTGAATATTTAATAAATGAGCTGAATATGTTGAAAAATGATGGTATTACCATTGATGTTGACGGAGATAAAATAAATGTTAGGTTTTTATTGACTACAATAGCGGGTGATAATTTAGGTTTACATAGTATACTTGGGTTTTTTGAAAGTTTTTCTGCTACTTATTACTGTAGATTTTGTCTATCACCTAAAAGCGTTGCAGAGAAACAAACAACAGATGAGAGCTGCGAATATAGATTGGAAGAAAAATATAAAGATCATTTAGACAATAAGTTGGGAGTGAAAGAAAACTGCGTATGGCATTCTGTGAATAATTTTAATGTTTATAAAAACTATTCATGTGATGTAATGCATGATTTATGTGAAGGAATACATAGATATGGTATGGCCTTAATTATTAAGAAACTTCTTACTGAACAATTGTTTTCACTCGATCAGCTCAATGACAGAATATTGTTTTTCAAATATGACCCCAATGAAAAAAACACTCCTCCTTCAGTAACAAAACAACATTTAGAAAAAGGAGTAATAATGTTTTCAGCCTCTGAAATGCTGTGTTTAGTTAGAAACTTCCGATTGATTGTTGGAAATCTCATTCCAGAAGATAATGATGTTTGGAAGTATTATTTATGTTTACTCGAAATGACAGAAATATTAATGTGCCAGTCTTTCAGTCATGAACTAATACAATATTTAAAAGTAATAATCCAAGAGCACCATGAAAGATACTTAGAGTTTGGGTGCAATTTAAAACCGAAACATCATTTTGCAGTTCATTATCCGAAAATAATAGAATACATGGGACCACCAATCCTTTTTAGTTCTTTCAAATATGAATCTAAACACAGGGATATCAAACAAATTACAAATTCCATTAATACTAGAAAAAACCTTCCTTTATCGATATTGTTACGGTATCAATTTAAATATTGTTATAGACTGATAACAAAAACAGGTATACAAGATACATTTGGACGTGGAAAATTAATTCAATCAAAAAATTGTTTAATTCCAAATGAATTAAAAGGCAAACATATATCTTGTGTTCAATGGTATTCAGTTAATGGTGTAAAATATATCATAAATCACATACTCTTGTATAAATACAAAGAATCGCATCCTTTTTTTTGTAAAATTATTAATATTTTTGTAGACGCAACTAAAATATATTTTTACTGTGACATTTTAAAAATTATTAAGTATGATTGTCATTTAAGAACCTACGTTGTAGAATCAACAAACACTTATATTTTATTAGAACTGGGATGTTGCTATTTATCATTCCCCCAGGCAGTACATTTGATATCTGATGAAAATCATATTTTCATAGAAACATAATAATTCTATTTAGGGACCTGTTATTATCTAAAATAAGAAAATAGATTTAAGAATATATGTACATACATACTTATGTTAATTACTTCATTATGTAAATGGTTTGTTGTTTTTATGATAGCGATTTTTATACTTTGTTCTCCTATGGCAATGCCTTAATGGCGGCGTCTACATAGCTCGATGCGAACGTCAATCATCAAGCAAAAATCTAAATCTTTCGGCAACAATTCGGAGCATTCTTCAAAGAAATATTCAATGAATGCCTTCGTTACCTGTCCATGAAACGTAACGAAGGCATTCATTCGAATATTGCTCCGAATTGTCGCCAAAAGCTTTAAGATTTTTGCTTGATGATTGATATTCGTATCCAGCTGCGTGAAGGCTGCCAATGACTAAGCCACATTTAAACATATTTACATCATTGAGGGGATTCAAAGCTTCAAAGCACATTCCGATCAATCCATTTTGAAAATATAACCCTGGACCGTAGATTAACCACACTTTGCGATAGACTACTGGCAAACTTTTCGACAATCTACCTACATGTATCGTGTAATTATGCCTTATTGTTGCGGTAATAGTCGAAAATTCGTTTGTAGTCGATCGCCAAGTGCGATTTGTCTACGGGGTCCTGTCCTTTTTATTTTCGCATTTTTGTTAATTTTATTGTCCTTATATAAATTGTATATAATGTCTCATTTTTATGTAGCACGAAGAAGACAAACTCTGTGTTCATTACACACAGTCAGTCCACTGGCTACTCCACTTGTGGGAAATGCCACGATGGTATGTATGAATGAATAAACATGTTTTTGTTGTCATAAATATATTTATAAATTATTTATTACAGAAAAAATAAAAAGGACTACGGTAAATTTTCAAAATGGATTGATTCGGCTTTGCTTTAAGTCCCCTCAATTTTTTTTAGTTAATATTATTTTATACACAACACACTGTTCCCTTTTGATTTGTTTTGTTTGATATTTTGATCTTGTTACCTACTTATATTGATTTAAATAAACTGAAAAACTAAAAATTCTTTTTTTTTTAACAGACTCCTTAAGGTCTTGATAAACAACTTTTTAGTTTCTTGGTTATAATTAATATTTTTTTTGATGTATAAATATTTATATTTCATTTATAAAGGTGACTATATATTATAATTGTGCAAAGTTGTCATTTTTTTAATTACAATCTTTAAATATTCACAATATTTTAATTATGTAGATTGTTAATAAAAAAATGACAACTTTGCATGATAGTATGTAGCCACCTTTATAAGTGAAAAAAAATATTCTTACATCAAAAAATATATATATATATTATAACCAAGAAACTTAAAGTTTTTGATAAAGACACTTGACATATTGAGTTAAGATATGTCTATCTCATTATAAGCATATTGAAATTTCATTCTGAGAAACTAAATTCTTCGATTGAGAAAATATTTTATTGTTCTGAGAATTTAAAATATTCTACAAAGTAAAAGTATTCTTAGTTTAAGAAAATAGTTACTTGTTTTGAAAATTAAGCTTCTTTCATGGAGATAATGTATTCTTTACATTGAAGAAACAGAAGCTTGTTTTGAGAAATTTCATTTCTTCCACAAAAAAAAATGTCTTCTTGGGTTGAGAATATGATGTTTACTCGTTTTGAGAATTTTAATTTCTTGAGCGAAAATTTGTTCTAATATTTTTGAGAATTTTAACTCTTCGATAACGATATATCCTCTTGAATTAAGAAAAAAATACTTGTTTTAAGAATTACAATTTTTGCACGAAGATGAAAATCTTCTTAGATTGAGAAAATAATTTTTTCGTTATATATAAAATTTTGATTTCTTAACTCAAAGCAAATCCTCTTGACTCAATATATTTTTTCTTTCTGTGTACGTATTTGGCATAGAACCATATTAGTTAATGAGTAATTTATGAACAAAAAGTTTTGTATGGTAAATATATAAGACAAGTGCATTGTGTCGTAAACTCAAGGCTTCTTTATTTATTTATTTATTCTGTATGGATCAAACAGTTAAAACAATAAGTACAAACGTCGGCCGGTGTGGCGCGGAGGTAACGCTCTTGCCTTTGAGTCACGAGGTCCCGGGTTCGATTCCCGGCCAGGGCAAAGTGAAGAATGACCTTTTTCAAATTGTCCTCTGTCTGGGTGTTACATGTATATGTGTGTAGTGCATATCGTCGCGTTAGTACCCATAATACAAGATTCATCGCAGTTTGGGACAAGCTCGATCTGTGTGAATTGTCTATGTATGTTATGTTATGTTATGTTAAACATTAAAAAACAACAATGAGCAAACCAATTCAGATCCTTTTCTTACCAAACTAATAAACATAAATTTGAGTTAGTTCATTAAATAAAAAGATAAAGGAAGAATTAAAATGCTCACATGAAAATGTAAAAAATATGTATAAAATGTAAAAACACATAAAAATGCACAAATCCACCAAAGTCCACAAATCTAATCCCCAAAAGTAGCGTTTACCATGTCAAGTAGGAATATATTAATATTAATAATTTATCTTTTTCTGTTCTTTAATGCTTGTTTTGTAAGCAAAAGATGAAAACGAGTCCCTTCTAAGTGTACCTACTTAATGTGATTTTCTTATTTAGGTATTATTCTAGAATCTGAGATATTTTTAATCTAAAAACAGATTCGAATATCAGCCTCCTACAGGAATCTTTATGACGCAGAAAAGAGAGGGATTTATTTATTTATTACTAGATATTCCTACCCGGCGTCGCCAGGGTGAATTTCATATTATTTTCGTCATGGCAACACATGACAGCGGAACTGTCATACAAACGTCACTTTCATACAAAAACACAATCCGAATTTCCGAATTTTCCAAAAAAATTCTTTCATGCAAACCGTCTCCTGATAATTACGAACACAACAAAAAAAGAGTCAGCCAAATCGGTTCAGCCGTTCTCAAGTTATGGAGGAACATACATGGTCAATTCATTTTTATTTATATAGATTAATTCTGGGTCTCCACGGTTATATGGTCGGATTATTGCAGAGCCATTTGTACTTGACTGCTCTGATTTTTCAATAAATTTTATTCATTCCAACACACAAATATAAAAAATATTTGTAAATTTGATGCAGAACAATTTATTTAGTATTATTTCTAATAATAATATAACATTAATTTGCCCAATGTTGCCGACATGAAATTATAATTTAACAGTGCTGCACACCGTAATAACAGCGCAGAAGACTTCGCGACCGCCTTGATAAATAGATCGTCAACACCATAGACAAGATGGATGCCATATAAACACAGTTAGCGTTTATTGTTATTTTAATTATTATTTCTTATAGAGATTGAAACATCATAATTATTAGATTTATAACAGCGATTTATCATCTTAATAATCATTTTTATTGCTTTATTATATTATAGATAAATTGTACAATTATTTCTAAATGAAATGAGCATATAATTAGAAACTGATATCTTTTTCATTCATTCATACCATAACAGCATTTCCCATAAGTGGGATAACCAGCGAACTAATTGCACTTAAATAAAAATGTAAGTCGTCTTCTCCGTGCCAATAAAAGTTTAAGATATTCAGAATGGGTGAAATAACTCATTGCTGAATTGTAGATTTTAAATATGTTAAACGAGTACCTACCTTTAAGACAAAACTCGAAAACTTACAGAATAGAGTGAGACACATATTTCGCAGCGAACAAATGGATATGTCCGATTTTAATCGCAAAGTATCTCCCAAGTGTCTGAGAGATCGTGTGCGTAACAGTGCTATACGAGAGGAATGTGGAATGGAAGTTGGTGTACAGAATAACAAGGATGAATGTAAATAAGTTACGATGGTGTGGGTATGTGGGAAAAATGAATGAGAACAGAATGACCGAGAAGATTTATTTGGCTGAGAGGAATGGAGCTCAAAGACGTGGACATCCAAGGATCAAATGGCAAAATCATTTAAATCAAATCCTACAGGACGGTCACGTGTTGAGCACATTGAACAGGAGAGCATGCATGAGGAATTGTATGAAAGTGACAGAAGCGTAAGATGTATACAAGGGTAGAAGGAAGTGGCACTCGATCCTTTCTGTCTACCCGAGAGGGAAGCGGCGTGATGGTATGTATGTATGTATTCAAAATAGATTTGGTATTATACCAAAAATAAAATAACAATCACTGTATCTTTTAACGAGTAGCTGTTCCTGTTACGAAATGCTACTCCCAGAATAACAAATACTATTGTTAATTCACTGACGTTATTCATGAAAATAGCATATTAGGTATAATGTGTAATTATTTATTACAAATTGAGTATGTTAATTAAAGTTAAGTATTGTTTGTAATTTAAAGTTAACAAAATACACGAACAATAGCGTGTAAGTACTGGTTAAGTAAACATCAAAACAAATAATATACTGTATTATCATCACATGCGCTTTGAATCAAAATACCTTCACTGTTTATAACATTATAAATTACACGAATAATGTGTTATTAGTAACGCTTCTAAGTAAATAACGTTACGTCTAAGTAAATATTGAGAGAACGTTAATCAATGCAGTGCAAAATAAAATATGAAGCAAACAATATCTGTCAAAAAGTTTATTATTTATTTAAAACGTACGGTTGACAAAGTGTTCTGTAATAATCAGTAGATATAAGGTGTCATGTAAAAGATTAGTAGGTGTTCAGTAGCTACACACAATTTCATCTTTACCATAAGGGTGCATAGGGCCCTGTCCACACAGGAGACCTGAGATGACCGATATATTTGCCTAATCAAAAAGAGCTATTTTTTCGGTTTTCAAGTTAACATCTGTTTTATACCTTTCCCATACAGTGAACATTCAAAAAATAATTATTTATTAATTTTATTCTTCACTGTACATTGGTTACAATAAAACAAATAAAAACAAAGTTTCATTAAAAATATCAGTTATACAATGTATAGAGGGCGAGTTTATCGCTAAAATGCGATGTCTTCCAACTATCTCGGTTATTAAAATAAAAAAAATAAAAACAGACATATACATACATACATAAACATATCAACAGTAATAATTAACATGCCTTATTTGCTATATTATGAAACTGAATAACTGCCTCATCCAAAGAATTGAAAATTTAGGCGGAGGGTGTATTATTAATGTCTTGTATTTTCATCATGATATAATATATTATGATGTGGAAATTAATAAAGATTATTTTATTGACAGTTTGTTGTTATTCAGTTTTTCAAAACTTGTAAAAAATACTCATGATTACCTCCTTTTGTGTTATTTTGTTGTCTTTTGAACTGTCTATTTAAATTGATAAAAAAATAATCACGTGGTATGTTTGTACAAATAAAATAATAAATTCAAAAGCGATACCATGCTACAAATATTTATGTCAAAAAAGAATTAAATAAATGTGAGTGTATTAAAAATAGCTTCAGAATGCCCTGTGATTTCTTATGGGTGAATGTAGTTATTGAGATTGAATAGAAAATAATCACGCTCTAGTGTATGTGTTAATTGATATGTTACATTAGTGTTATTATTGTGTTATTAAAATAACAGGTAGTTATTAACTTGCTACCTAACTACTTTGTAGTAACGATTTAGAAATCACGTCTTATAAATAAAAGTGACATATTGAAATACATTGTGATTTATAGCCCACTGAAAACTGTTGTGTGAAATTCACTAGTTGAGCTACTTAGTGATTTTAATATTTTATTGTTTTCGCTGTAACGTTATTTTTGCAGTAAAAAATACTATATTTAAACTGAAATACGTCTAATCAGGTTTCGACGAGAATTTTGTCATTCTCAAGCATTATCATGACTGATTAAACATAATATACCTAGTGGTTTTCACAATTCACTGACTCTATTTCATTTTAATATGAGTGATTGAAAAGGTTTTGTAAAGGATGATTTTTTTAAAAAGATATACCTATTTGGGTTTTGTTATAAACCCAAATACAACCATATACACCTTTCACAGTAAGCTAAAAGCTTCTGTCGTGGAAGGGGAGTTTGCCGGCACCTGGGATCGAACTCCGGACCCCTTGTTCACAATGCCGAGACTCTACTTCCAGGCTACCGACGATCTCTACGTTTACATATTGAGTAGAATTTAAATATTTTGATTATGCACGTGAGTTATTTTAAAAGTTTGTGACTCAAATAAAGATTCTTAATTAAAAAAAAAATACTTTATCGAAGTCCAGATATTCATTTTTTACATTCTTATATAGACAATTCATACGGACAACATTATTACCTGAAAGATGTTGTCAGTTGAACAAAGACCTCCTGGTTTTATGCAAAATACAGTGTACCTACTAATATTTCATTTATCGTCCTTTGGCATTCCTCTCAGAAACACAACAATTTAGGAATATTTTACTATAAATAACTGGATATTAAGAAAAATAAAGTAAAAAAAAAATATCTTCCATTATTTACAGATTCCTGAAATAATATTTAAAAGAGGTTTATTCAATTCTTTTCCGGATATTCATGAGAAACGGAGTTATTATACTCGTAATAGGTCTAATATGAAATTGTTACCGTATGTTTAAGTGTAGGTATGTATGGAAAAGGCTAGTTCAGAGGTACAATGACAAAACTACGGTCATAGAACCGGTTTAAATTATTATTATGAGTTAATCATAATATCATAATAATAATAAACCAACTGTGCACACTTTGTATTACATTAGTGCGATGATAAATTGACAACTACAACAAAGTTAGTGAATATGTAAAAAATATATTTCTAGCTCTTGAGCGTAGAAATGTGTTTTCATACTAGTACTTAGTACATTTTTATTAATATCCAATGTATTTAATATTATTTTATTTTTTTGTTATTATTTATATCTGTCTGACAAAGAAAAGGTATCCCACTCTTTTCTGTTAATTTTCTATTATTTATTTATTTATTTATTAAGTCCACATTTAAGGCTAAAGTCTTTTATAATACAGCGCAATCTTACGATTCCATGGTAATATTTAAAAAAAAAACGATAAACACATTAGACCAGGGATGCACACTGCACAGACTTATAGGGAACAGGGGCCACTCGGGAAGATTATGAGCTAAGGACGGGCCGCTTTAAGAAAATGAACACTAAAAATTCAAATTTCCAGAAATGCACACACATTAAAATTTCTACCCCCCCCCCCCCGTCACCGAATTTTCAAAATGGTATAGTACTACTGTATAGGAATTTGAAACATTTCAAAAACACCTCGGTTTTCTTAAAGAATATTTTCTCGCAGTATCTGTGTTTGAATTTTCAAAATGGTATAGGAATTTGAAATATTTCAAAAACTCCTCAGTTTTTTTAGAGAATATTTACTCGAATTATTAAGTATCCGGTACTTTTACCGAATATCCGATTATTAATGGTATTGACCATTTTTTTTTATATTGTATAATTCGCTGGCGGGCCGCAGATATACCGGCCGAGGGCCGCATGCGGCCCGCGGGCCGCGGTTTGTGCATCGCTGCATTAGACATCTTACAACTTTTCTAACCCAGCAGAATGATAACCATTTTGAGCGAAACAACAACCAAATTCTGTAAAAGGTGTGTATTCGTAAAACATCGCGTATTAATTAGCTAATATCTTCAATTCAGCGATGAGGTATGCTACCCATCCTAACATCTTACTTTTTATTGGCACGTAGAGGACGAGTTACATATTGATTACATCCAGTTAGTCCTCTGGTTACCCCACCTGTAACAGACGCTGGAATTGAAAGAGGAAAACATAAGAGTTTTACAAATTTTGACTTACAACAAAAACTATGGAAGGAATTTTGATGTATGTTTTGACCCTCATTGTTTCAAGAACAATAACATATTGTTATTTTTAGGACGGTACATATAATTACCTACATCATTATCTGTTATTTTATAAAGAATACCGGTCTGGCGCTTATCTTGTGCAACACAACGATGATAATTTGTCACAGGTACTGCAAGTATGTACATAACTATAGAGGTAAATCTATTTGTGCATATATATTATCATAATGTTATTGAATAACATACCAAAGATATCGAAAATGACGTCATTGCATTACATATGGCAATCGAAGTGGGTCCGAGTACTAAATTGGTACTTAGTTCAGATACTTAATAGGTACCTGTGATAAATACCCGTTATCTTTGCTGCAATCATTTTGAATAGTAATGAAAATATTATGTTAAAAATATGACGCATACATACTATGTTATCTCAGTTGTTTTAGCGGGTAAATGAATTCTTAGTAAAAAAAAATACAATTGATGAGAATTGTGATGAAAGAACTTTGTTATATTTTAAGTTCTTTATGTGAAGGAACATGATAGAAAGACAAATATCTTGCCCGACAATATTAGACAATGCTTAGGATTCCTAAAGTAGAATTTCGTTAAATAATCTAGTTTCCATCAAGCATAAGTAAATTTTCAAAAAGTAAAAAAAATAATCTTCGTAACATTTCAGAATTCGAATTATTATGTGTATCCATTGCAGCAGAACATACAGTTCTTATTTTAAAATTCAAAATGTCACCGTGACTAAAGTAATATTGTTATCACAATAACTATAAACCTTCAAGACAGTGACATGAAAAATAACAGCGTACCTACCTAACATACCACATATTATGAGTACTTTCTGCAATACTGTTCTTTTTATAATTCAAGTAGTCATAGATAATAATAACAATAACTATTCGATACAGCACTACTTATAATTAATGAAGAGTTGATAAAACTAATGCTATTCTTTTCCTTCTTGCACGATTTGTAAAACTGATCGAATGAGTCAGCTATAGGTACTCATGACAATATTAAAATTATTAATATTTATTTATAACTATGTGGATATCGTAATATATGAGTATTTATCTAATACTAGCTTTTTAAATCTGGTTGCGCACACGCAAAAACCATCAAATTAGCAATGAAATAAAAATTGTGATCCATGTTTATAAACTTATACGTCACGAGTTACAAGTTTACATACAAGTTTATATCACAGAAAGCATACTTGTAAAGTTGAGGTAGGCGAATTCTGCAACGAGAGGATCCGAGTCCGGGAGTTTTTGATTGAAAATCTGAGACTCTAACATCAAGCAGGCTATTTTTGTATTCACAAACACTGAATAGATAAGAGATTGAAGAAATGGATTTGTTTTCTTTATTGTTTTCTTGCTTCAAGCGACTATAAAAGATATATTCTTTATTCTTTCTTATCATCCGTAGGCCATTGATTTGGCACTTGGAATCGTCAGGCAATTACATAGTCTTTTTCCTTACAAATGACAAAATAATCAAATTACAACAATACAATAAATAAATAAATAAAGAAATTTCATTGAATCAAAGTTTTTAGAGTGTAAAAGGCCCAAAATAACTTCTCGTCAGTGTACGTAAAAAATAAATTGTAATAATTATACATAAATAAATGAATTGAATCAATGCCAATTAGGCTGAACAGTCCCATTTAGCATTTCGTCGATATTGTAAAAAGCTTTTCCAACAAGATACCTTTTCACTTCTCTCTGATATTCTACATAATTGAGTGCCTTAACATTACTGGGCAATTTATTATATAAACTTATGCTAAGACAAATAAAGCTTTTTGAAACTTTAGCCAATCTATGTTCTAGGGGTCTTACATCTCGTAATATAAACAATAATACGTACATACATATAAACAAATATACTCAAATATTTCTATAAGATATATTATATTGTGAATGCCATTTATATTCATTGTATGATAGAATGTATCAAGGTATGTATGTATGTTGCTATACGCGGCGCATTTTGAAGGTTGTATACTTACGAATATGGTAAATAAAGTTAATGTATAGGTTTAATACAAAAACAGGAGTTGTATAACATTTTATCAATGGATATTATAGATACTTACTAATAAAACATTTGCTGATGGATAAATGAGCGTGTTATTTGAGTAATTATGTATGATTTAGCAAATATATAGATATTGAATATTAGGCGCCATGATCTAAAAGTTTAAGTAAAAGTAACAAACGTAACCCTCTGTACATTGAATAACTGATATTTTTATGATACTTTGTATTGATTTAAAATAAGTGGCTCAGAGCCTTTGGTGCCTATCCAACAGTCGCAAAAATTTGTACTTCTAATAATTATACTAATTTATATTTCTTGACTTATTACTGTTATTTACTTATTTTGGAGATGCAAATTGTCATTAATGCTTGAAATATAATATATGATTAAATCACCGCTGACATAAGGCATCTTCGAAATAAGTAAATAATACAGATAACTCAAGAAATATATGCCCAACTACAAATTTTTGCGACTGTTAGATAGGCACCATGGGCCCAGAGCCACTCAAATATTGTAACCAATGTACAGTGAAGAATAAAATAAATAAATAAAGGTAAATATATTTGGAGTTAAGCGTAGTTTTAGCATTTTACTGGATTTTACACAATTGCGTGTATAAAGATACTGAGAATATTGTTCAAATAACCTAAGCCGATTCGCAAGCAATGGAACCCCATTCCTTTTCTTCTAAATTTGTACAATCTGTTGGTTATACAGATGACGTGTCTGTTGAAGAATTCTTAACATATTTTGTAGTTGCCCACAATGGTCTTAGTAATTTAAGGAGTTGGAAGACTTGTATTTATCTGCTTTTATTGTCAAGTAATATTTCGAGACAAGTTACTTTTTCTCTTTTAAGATAACAAAATCTGTCCAAAAGTTTCTCAAATATCTTTTTTATTTATTTATCTCCAGACAACATTACAATGTCTTTTATGTGAGAAAGGACCTCAAGGACTCTATAAATTATAATTTATCATTTCTAGGACATTCTATTCTAGTCGTTATTTAAAATAAATTACAGTAAAATATTACATGAACAAAATTACATCCAGGTGAATAGAAATAGCTTAACGGTAAAAGACAAATATCTTTATATCTATACCATCAAGAATTTTCCCAAAAGCAGGGAAGCATGCAGATTAATTATATTTTTAACACAATATACGGCAATTGCCTTTACAAGTATACAGATAAACTTTATAACGTCACACAATCATTCAACACATGTACAAAAATATAAAAACAACATAAAAACAGACAAAACATTCTCCAGTTAAAGTCAAAAAATAAAAATGAAAATTTAAATACAAATATAATAAATTCATTAAAAGACAAATTTAAAAAATAAAAACAAAAAAAAAATAATGATAATAATTTTAAAACTACACAAAAATACATAAATATGGGAAAATCTACTAGGTCTGATCTGAAAGAAGTGATTCGATTATTTTATACTTATACTCTAACAAAGATGTGCCAAATACGTCTACAACATCCGCATATTTGTTTCCAAGACGCTGCATATACATTTTTATATCATACACATGTAAAAATGAAGACATTTTTATGCTTTTCCGGCTGAGAGTAAATAAATAAAAGCGTAGTCCTTCACTCGATACTTCCGTTCAAATTCAAGGATGAATTTTTCTCATAGATTTTTTTCAAAAGAATATATATATTTATTTTTCTATCATTTGCTATTAAATTAATGGTGTACTGCACTTAACCATAAAAACAAACAAATAAAATAAAATAAATAAACAATGGAGTTTAAGGAGAAGACAAGACTGTTTTTATACGAATTCTTAGCCGCAAAATCGTAATCAAACACCGGAACTGTTTAACTATTAAGTTTAGTAGTGACTACACGGAGTAAAACATATCTAATACAGTGGTACCTTGACATAGAATTTAATTCGTTCCGCAACTGTTTTCGTACTTCAAATTACTCGTATCTCAAAGCAAATTTCCCCAATGAAATTAATTGAACTGCCATTAATCCGTTCCAGCCCCCAAAATGTCAGTCACCCCAGTTATTTTTGTTATGTGTTTTTGATTAAGAAAAATGTATTTATAAATGAAAAATATTGTTCAAAAACATGATACAAAAGAATGTAAAGAAATAAACTAGATTTATAAATTGTTACTTTCGCTTAATGATTTTCGTCATTGCTTTTCTCTTCACTAGTCTTTGCCTTTTTCGCCACGCTTTTCTCTCTTTCACCTGTAGGCCGTTTAAAAAGACATGTCCAAGGAGGTTTGTTTCTTCCTCCCTTTCAGAATGTTCCGGAAATGAGTTAGGCAAGTGTCATTAAATAGCTAGTATTTCAAAGCAAAAAATCACTCACTCGACGGCTCGTATCTCAAAAAACTCGTATGTCGGGGCAGTCGCATGTCAAGGTACCACTGTATCATAAAAAGGCACCTATAACTATGTAATGTTATTACTATACATAACTACTTACTCGTACAAACAATTTCATTGTCTTCAAACACCTGTTGCAAGCGTATTGTACCTGCATATTTTAACTACACATATACCGCTGTAAGAAAATCAAGATAGGTGTCTTTAATTTAATTTAGCAGATCTGGTCGATACTTTCGACCGACGGTTCTTGATGAAAGTTCATGTTAATGAATTATTCGGAAATAAAACACTTAATTAGTACTTTCAGTGTGAATTTATAAGTCCGGCTTTTAAGTACTCTCATCATCAGGCTAGCGTAAAATAAAGAAATTGCTTTTTGATGACATACATAAATTTAATAGTTTGTTATAGGATAGTTGAAAAATATAAGACAAAATTAAAAACTTATACAACAACTACCTTTATTTCTTTGTGTCTTATTTTAAATTTTTTAGTGTGTTTGTTTCTAAATTTGTTGATTTAATGTGCAATCACTGCATGGACTAATGTTACTGAACAATTGTAATATATAATAAAACACTTAATTAGTACTTTCAGTGTGAATTTATAAGTCCGGCTTTTAAGTACTCTCATCATCAGGCTAGCGTAAAATAAAGAAATTGCTTTTTGATGACATATATAAATTTAATAGTTTGTTATAGGATAGTTGAAAAATATAAGACAAAATTAAAAACTTATACAACAACTACCTTTATTTCTTTGTGTCTTATTTTAAATTTTTTAGTGTGTTTGTTTCTAAATTTGTTGATTTAATGTGCAATCACTGCATGGACTAATGTTACTGAACAATTGTAATATATAATAAAACACTTAATTAGTACTTTCAGTGTGAATTTATAAGTCCGGCTTTTAAGTACTCTCATCATCAGGCTAGCGTAAAATAAAGAAATTGCTTTTTGATGACATATATAAATTTAATAGTTTGTTATAGGATAGTTGAAAAATATAAGACAAAATTAAAAACTTATACAACAACTACCTTTATTTCTTTGTGTCTTATTTTAAATTTATTAGTGTGTTTGTTTCTAAATTTGTTGATTTAATGTGCAATCACTGCATGGACTAATGTTACTGAACAATTGTAATATATAATAATAAACTTAATTGCACAATAAAGAGCATACATAATTACAAAGTTGTTAATGTGATACAAATAAATTATATTGTGCAATGGGTGAGTTTGTCGCAGAACCAATATCTTCCAACTAACCCAGAGTATGTGTTTTATTTGTATAAAGTCTGTTGATATGCCAAGTAAAATTAAATAAGGTATCTATACATATCCCTCCTTTACACGAGACTTGTCTCTATAAGGAGGATGTTTAGATTTAAGTTTTTATCAAATAGTCTATGTATTGTCATGTCTGTATAATTATTATGTTAAATAAAATAAATATATAAATAAAATATCCTAATAGTGGGATATCTAGCAGACCAGCCGCAGGCAATAAACATGCAAGCTGTCATCTTCGTGCCAACAATAAATTAAGACATTCTGGGTGGGTGGTTCGGAAGGGTTTGTTATGACATCGGAATATTAAAAAAAACCATAAGCGGTCTTAATAATATTACTGTCTCGAAGCTCTTGTGGTAAAAAAAAAACTTCAAGGTCGATGACATGGCGAGGAAGCTAAAATAGCGAGGCATATCGGAGTGTGGAGAAGGAAAGCCGGCCACGGCACGCAACGGACCGAAACGATAAAAAATAATACCCAACACAGTGTAATAAAGACTATCCGCATAACCGTAACATTTGAACGCAGAGTATCAAAGTCATTATCAATATCAAACCAAACAAAATATATATAATACGAATGATTTATGCTTTTTGATAATATTGCAAGACTTATATTTACTAATATTAATTTGATGATTTATAGAAACTGATTAATAATATCCTATGTATTGTTATTGCTAGCAGTGCTCAATTGCATGCGATTGTTTATATTTTTTATTGTTATTTGTTGCCCTCTATTCTGAATGAATCATTCATATTGCACGTTGCGAAGATGTGACTTGAAAAAATTAATCTATCTAGTTAATTTTGTTGGTTTGGGCGTTTGAAAAGGGTGAATGATAAAAGAAAAAAATATGCGTGATAGGTTACATAAGATATGATGAAAATATTTAAGGATGTATATTTGAACATACAAAATATACATGATCATAAAAAAGGCTATAATGAAATTTGCGAAATGTATTTTGAGAATTAAAATTTCAACTTTATCCCGTGGAGCACTCGGTAAAGAATTGGTCTCCCACTCTTCTGCGTAAGTTTTCGAGTGTCCTGTAAAAGGCAGGTGTTCGAAATAAATAAGACATTTTACATCTTAAATTAAGCGCTGAGGTTTGCCACCCATCCTGAATGTCTTGATTTTATACTGGCACGAAGAGGACAGTTTGCATGTTTCTTACATGCAGCTGATCTGCTGGCTACCCCACTTGTGGGATGTGCCGTGATGGTGGGTATAGAAATAGAAATAGTAATTTCAACTTTTTGACAACAAAAAAAAGTGTGAATGGTTCGAAATGTCTGAATTGATTTTGCCATCTGTGCGTTGTCCAAATCAGGTAAGACAAACAAAACATTAATAAATATTCTAAAAATGTTTTTGTCTTTTATGACCAAAAGAAAATGACCAAAAGAAAATGCTCATAAAGTAATGCCGATAAAGATTGTGAAAATTCGAAATTTAAAAACACGAATACAAAAGTTTAGATTCTTATATAACTGATATTTAACATTTATATATAAAATCAAATGCACGTGCTTAAATACAGTATAAAATACATTTCTATAAATAGATTGTAACAAAACAAAGCGCTGAAATAATTGGTCATTAAATTCCTTTTTTGTAATTCTTCCGTTACAAAGCAACAAAAGCACAGTTATATTTTTATTACAAATAGTAGGTATTGTGTAAATTCTACAAGTACCTAATACAAAAAAATATTCAATTTGATTCATAAGAAAAATAAATATGCCTTCAAAAAATTGAAAACATGTATTACTAGCTGACCCGGCAAACGTTGTTTTGCCATTATACATTACATATCGACCGGAGTTGAAAATGATTGAATTACTAATATCGCTATTAAAAAATAGGGTTTGATGGTAGAAGGGTGAAATTTTAGGACTGTGTATTTTTTTTTTTTTTTTTTTTTTTTTTTTTTTTTTTTTTTTTCTTTTTTTTTTTTTTAAAAAGATATATCTGGGTTTTGTTATAAACCCAAATACAACCTTATACACCTTTCACACTAAGCTAAAAGCTTGTGCCGTGAAAGGGGAGTTTGCCGGCACCTGGGATCGAACCACGGACCTCTTGTTCTGAAGGCCGAGACTCTACCTTTTAATGCTTCACCATAAAAAAATAAAAATTTATGTCTAAAAATAAAAAAAAAAAAATCGATGTGTCACCCTTAAACTCTTTATGGTATGAAAAATAGATGTTAGCCGATTCTCAGACCTACCCGATAAGTAGGTACACAAAATTTCATCAAAATCGGTCCGGCCAATTCGGAGGAGTATGATAACAAACACCGTGACACGAGAATTTTATATGTATATTAGATAAAGCCTTTTTTTTTGTTACCAAGTCTCTGTGGCCCAAACTTATATTACATTTATTTTCTAAACGACAACATTAAACAAAACAGTATTTCACTGATACAGCGGAATACATGTAGGTACAAGTATTGTCGTTGTGCATTGTGACTAATAAACGAAGATCGTAATTAATAATTAAATATAATCACGTTCTATACTTAATGATTGAATATTAGAATGATAATTATATTATCTCTTTAAATACTTGATGAATCATATTTTCATTGAATAGATAGATATAGTAGGTACATGTAGCTATGTAGATAATTTCAATAGATAATTGTTAGTAATAAAGTAATAAGTATTGTTGGAAAAATAATTTTCAATGAGATACGACACATTGTTTATGAAGATATTAAAATGTGATTTTAATACCTACTACTACTAATAGTATACCATCACGGCCATCTGCATCTATTAATTAAACATGCAAGCAGCCGTCCTCTCCATGTCAACAAAATAATAAGACATTCTGGATGGGTGACACACCACATCGCTGAAATAAAAATATGTGATATCTTTATTTTTCGAACACCTGTCACACCACAGGACACTCGAAAACTTACTGAAAAGAGTGGAAGACCTATTGTTTACAGGTAACTACACAGGGCAGTTAATGTTATAAAAATATGGCGAGTAAAAGTATTTTTTTAATCGGTCATGTATCTATCTTGTTACTCTTTTTCGTAAATTTTCGAGTGTCCTGTAATAGGCAAATGTTCGAAAAAATAAGAACATATTGCATCTTAAATTCGGAGATCACGTTTGTCACCCATCCTTGATTTTATGTGTCTTGATTTTTTGTTGGCACGGAGAGGGTGGCTAACATGTTACACGCAGCTGGAATGCTGGTTGCCTCACTTAAAAGAAGAAATATTGTTTTTAAGAAATATTGTAGAAGACTTTAGAGATATCAATGGTTGTAATTAGCTGTGGGGAGGTTTTGTCGGGGGGAGCCTTACAGGCGATCTCTGAGGTCTCTCATATAAATAAAAGATTGAGTGTGAATGACATAGGAAATACCATTCCTGACACATCCACGGGGAAGGGAGGGTACAACCCTTAATGGTTACCTCACTAGTGGAATATACTGAGCTGGTGTAGTAGTAGTAAGAGGAATGCAATATTGCAATACATCAAAGTTATAAAAACACAATACATAAGTTAATATTACAAACACTGTAAATGTTATACTTAGAATATTATTATTGTTTACACGATATAAAACTGTGTAAGATCAACAACATACCTATAGATAATAAGAACAATAATAATGTTTACTTGAAATTACATAAAATATATTTTTTATACTCACTAAAGGCAATATGTAATGAACATACATACATAATATCGACTCCAACACAAAACTTGTGGGAGTATTTCAAAAGGTGTAATAGTTGTGTATTGTTCTTTGGATAAGGTTATATATTTTAAAATAAATACCCGGCGATGTGCGGAATATTCTGTTTTTTTTTTGGTTAATAATATGAAAAAATTTACAACACTCAATGAGGTGCACTGTGTCGGTGTTTAGGTAGTAGAATTCCATAGCGAAATAAATAAAACAAGTGTTTACAATAGTATGTAGAATAAAACACTTGTTTTATTTATTTCAATCAATCAGGCGTGGGTAAATTTGTGAGAGCTTATATGAATATCAATTATTTTATGCACAAACTTCATAGTTTAATTTATGCTTCGCACACTACAATATTTGAAATCGTAAATATATATTATGATGAAGCCAATAAATTTCTTAATTACTATTTTTGAATTATTTGATATTTAAAAACGATTTATTTAATACACCTACTACTACTATACCATCACGGCATATCCCATAAATAAGGTAGCCAACAGACCAGCTATATGTAATAAACATGCAATCTGTCCTCTCCGTGACAAAAAATATGATATTCAGGATACCTCTTCGTTGAATTGAAGATTTAAAATGCCATTATTTTTTTTAACATCTGTCTTTTACAGGACTCTCGAAAACTTACGGAAAAGAGAAGAAGACATATTCTTACCCGGGTGCTCCTCGGAACATAATAATACATACTTTATATTTATACTATTATGCTAATTAAAAGTATCTTACACAGAGCAAAAGTGTTCGAAGTTCAAATTGAATTATTAAATGCCAAGTAGGTATATTATTATCGAGAAGTTACAAATTATTTCAAGTTTGCATTTTTAACACCAAAACAATACATAAGAAATAGTAGCGTACAAGTATTTAAAATTAATTGATTCAAAATTATGTTCATTTTCAGTGGGACTCGTGTATAACTTGGTCAATAAGTCAAGTGGAAATCTGTATAACATACAATCACACAGACATACTCCAATCTCGTAATATAAATACAAAGGTTTATTTTTGACCTCTTGACGATTATGTCACGATTTAATGGCTATTATTATTACTGTTATTATAACTTCCTCTTCTTTTTCTCAGCCCACTCCTGGACGAAAGCCTCACCCATTCCTTTCCATGCCACTCGATCCTGCGCCATTTGCATCCAGTTGACACTAATGTGTCAAGTAATGTCATCCATCTACCGTATTGGTGGCCTTCCTATGCTCCCGGTTTCAGCTCGTAGTCTCCGAGTTGTAAGAGGCTTTGGCCACCTATTATCCGGGCTTCTGGACAGTTGTAACGCGTTATGCGATATCAGTAATTTTTATTTTTATCTTATTGTTTTGTTACGCACTCTGTCTCTTATGATGATGCCCAGCAAAACTCTTTTCATGGATCTTTTATATTACCTACTCGCATTTTATTCAAGGCTCGGTTTGATCGAAATTATTTGAACTAGAACTACTAATTATGAAAAGAACTACTAAATAATAATTCTACAATGAAAAAAAACTCTATGAAAAACATGAAAACATTATAGAGAATAACATATAATAATAATATGGCTTTTACAGTCATTCACTGTATAAATAAATATGTAAATAACATCTGGAAGTAAGTAAAGAGATGTTCGTAGGATTGACTTGAGTGTAAAAATACTTACATCGAGGTTGTGTAGCGAACTTCAAGGTTTCATATTTCATGTGTAGGTGTGAATCAGATGTTCAAATATCACTACTATAAATTCTGTTGGCTACATAAAAGCCTACAATACTTATCTATAAACTTTGGTCAGAACAAGTCGAAAAACAAAAGTTGTTGATCAGGGTAGGCGAAAAAAGAAAACTCCTTAAAAAGATCAGCCAATATCCAGCTAATTGGATTGGCCACAACATCAGACACCCAGGTCTGTTCATCACCATCGCGGAGGGCAAATCGGTGGAGAGGTAGAGATCGACCAAGAGACATCTATATGAATCAAGTGATGAAGGATATGAATCGTGACTTTAAGGTATAATAATTAAAGAAACTAGCTGAAAATAGGAAGAAATGGGGAAGAAAATCTGAGCTCGTTGTATACTAATCTAATTGTAGCCCGCTATTTATAACGGAATCAAGAGTGGGAGACCAATTCATTATCGGGTGCTTCACGGAACGATTTTTATTTCTACTACACATTTGTTTATTCACAATGACATTAGATGCATTTGGATACCTTAAACGTGTGCTGAATAAATAAACAACTAATTTCGCAACGGTAACTGACAGACGGTGCAACATTTTATTCAAATTTATCCTTCGCCAAAATATACATGACCCCAAATGATGGTACAATTTATTTAGAAAATATATGCCGCATGTTAATATATATTTATTCATCCATATCATCACGTTATTTCACACAACAGGGGTAGCCAGCGGAACAACCAATATACATTTATGTTGTATATATTATATTATATATAAACTGGTGTAATAATTAAGGTTTGTTAGCCACATTACATTAGGAAAGAGATTTGAAATAATTTGAATAGTGTTTCTTTACGATTTTTTTTACCAACTTTAAAGTAGAACAAACATATTGAAAAATTCCCCAGTAGGAAAGGCTATTCAAATGTTTAATGGTCTGGCTGGAGAAATTGATATCTTTAACATGACATATCGTCCCTCTTCTGACTAACTGTCTTATCTGACATTTCTGGCGAAATCGAGTTATGATCACCAATGTGTATTTATATGTGCCCTGCATGTTCTCACTGAAGATCACACCTGTAATTGTTAGCGTCATCCTGGAATAGCCCTCTGATTTGTTGTATTTACGAATTATTTTAAATAAAATGTGTTGTATCTACTAATTCCTCAAAATTTCATCACAAAAATGATTCTGAGATATATAAGAATAGGTACAAATAAAAAATGTAATATATTTACACTGTATCATATAACTAGAAGAGACGAAAATATACACGACAAAACACAAAAAACGCTCTCCTGAACAATTCACATTAGGCAGATACGACTGTTAGTCAGAAGAGGGACGATATGCAGGATTTATAAGCGAAATTGAAGATATTATATTGTAGTTGTGTTGTCTTCTGGATATCGTTTAAGGTTATCTTCTGGGATCGCATTGGCCTTCAGCTGTTATGATCCTTGTAAGAAACGTCCTATTGTCAGTAATAATAATAATAAGTAGAATATATAAATCATAGTAGAATAAAAACATATAATCAAGCAGTACTAACTTTGTGTTAGAAAAGGATAGCGCCCTAACAATATGACTATCTCAGGTGGCAAGTTTTTTCAAGGAAGTGCATAGTCTTGTTGTACGTATAATGTCTTTGATAACGTGCCACATATAATATTATATTATATACTGTACACTATATGTGTCTATTATTATTGCATATATCGACCATTGTCTATGTCTTGCTGTATGCATGTTATTGGTTGTATATTATAAACAGACACCTGTGTACATAATAACAATATAACATGTAAAATAAATAATGTGTGTATACATATTGTGTTGATAATATCAAAATGAAACATATTATGTGTTTGGACAAATAAATGTGTGTCTAACTAAATATTGTATAACATACTTTGTGCGACAGTGTGTCAAAGTTTGTTGCGTATTAAAACTGTTGCTACTACACCATCACGGCATATCCCACAAGTGGGGTAGCCAGTAGTCTAGCTCCATGTAATAAACATGCAAGCCGCCTTCTCTGTGCCAACAAAAAGTTAAGATATTCAGGATGGGTGGCAAACCTCATCGCTGAATTTGAGATGTAAAATGTCTTTAATTTTACGAACATCTGCCTTTTACAGGACAATCGAAATCTTACGGACAAGAGTGAGAGACCAATTCTTTGACAGGTGCTCCACGGCTTATTTTGTATTAATAAATTAAAAAAAAAACTACTTTATTTAAATGATATGTAGTGAAAAAAATTACTATTGAAGTTGTTGTTTTCTATAAAATAAAAGTTAAAGTAAGGCACGGGGAAAACAATTTTGAATTTTATGTATTAATTTGAAAGGATTGATACAACTACTACAAACAAACATTGATTGAAACATTGGTCGACACTGAACTATGTTTTGAGAATTTTCAATGACAGTTGACTTAAAAGAACATTGCTTTTCAATCCATAAAATATTTTAACCCATGGTATATATACTTCATCGATGAGTTAAAGTAAGAGACCGATAGATATCCAAGTTGAACTATAGGATAAAAAATTAAACATAGCTACTAATGGCACTGAGAACGAATAGTTTTTTTTTAGTTTTTTATTCTTTATTCAAATAATATTGCTTACAATTACATAAATTTACAACAAAAGACAATGAAAGATACATAATAATATGACAGCCACACTAGCCATAAGGCTGTAGCATGTTCAGTACATCCAATATAAATCCATTGACTACCCCACTTATCGGAAGATAGAATCCTAATTATATACGAATTATTATAAATAAATAACTGCTATTTCTTGTTCATAAGGCCAATAATGACTTACGGCGCCGAAAAAAAAGCAGACACGACAAGAACCAAAAACCTACTTTGAACATCAGAGATGAAAACCTTACGTGCTATCGCGGGAAAAACTCTTGAGGTAAGAAGATTATGCGAAACTGAGGACACAGTGAGATGGAGTATTGATAGTATTGGAGTATTGGAGTATATGAGACGATTCTGGAGAGACCATGCAGACAGGATGGCTGAAAACAGGATCGCCCACATTGCTGGAAAAATACACCAGCTGGCTCACGTTCTCGAGGAAGACCACCACAAAGATGAAAGAATAGCTGGTAGGTACTCAGCGTCACAAGAAGGAACAACTTCCCAAGTAACAGATCAATGATCGACTACAAGAGATAATATAACATAATTTATATATGAAAAATATCACACAAATCGAAATAGTATCAAATAGTCATGAATCTTGTATTATGGGTAGGTACTGATGCGACAATACACATAATCAATGCTACATATACATATAACACCCGAACCTACCTAGAACAATTTGAAAAAGGCCCTTTTTTCATTCTGCCCTGGTAGGGAATCGAACCCGGGAACTCGTGACGCCAAACCAGTCGACATTTATGTACCTACACATCAGTTTGTAAATGTCATAATATTACATTGCATTCGCATTGCAAAACATCAAAAGAATATGATAGTACGAGTATGAAAAAAGGAAATCCTCAATAGATGTTGTTTGTCATTTATAAACGTTCTAAACAATTCTAAATTCAAAATACTAAGATCGTTTACGAGTAAAATGTAATAAATACCCATGAAAATTGTTCACAATGCACAAGTAGATACCTAAATGGAAGCAGAACTGGGCATTAACGATTAACGTGTTTATTAGCTTCCGTTAAAATTGGGATTACATTTTAACTTATTCTATTTTCAAATTCAAATATTTTTATTAAGACAATAATAAACACATTAAATATATACCTACATACAATAAACACAATTGTACTTTTTTTTTATAATGCATATTTTACCCTAAAAACTCTAACGTTAATTTTCGTTAAATTAATTCTGTAACTTTTCTGGAGTAGGTTAGGTCTCCCAGCGATTTTTCAAAGAGCTGGCGTCCATCACAGGAACTGACTTTACGAAAAATCGTTGAATGGAACCTTTTTTAAAATTATATTCAGATTTTTTGCGTTGATTACTTTTATTTTTATATATTTATTGTATTCTTCTTGCACATCATCATTCACATAATAAAATCAACAAATCAGTTTACACAAGAAAAAATGTGATGATGTGCAGTGGCGAGATTATCACTATTCATAGTGATTTATTCCACCTAACCACATCACATTTACACTAAACACAAATAAAATATAATAATAATAAAATCATAGACAATAAGAAAAATCTCTACATTAATCAAAATGAGAAAAAAACATCTACAATCCACACACCTAATACTTTAAAGGGACCGGGAACTATAGGGAGGGTTAAGGTTTAGGGGGAGTTAGAAGATAATAAATACTTTTTGACGACGTTTTTTTTTAGATGTATCTGGGTTTTGTTATAAACCCAAATACAACCTTTATACACCTTTCACATTACGCTAAAAGCTTGTGTCGTGAAAGGAGAGTTTGCCAGCACCTGGTATCGAACCGCGGACCCCTTGTTTGTGAGGCCGATACTCTACCTCCAGGCTACCGGCGAACTCTAAATCTCTACTCGAACTCTAACCCGAACTTTAAATCCATTACTTTTATACTTTTACTCGTGGATTTCTGAACTATTAAGAACTTGAAAAAACAAAATGTATGGTCGTTGGAAGAGAGGAAGCGACTGCGAACATTGCATTAAATGGAGTGAGCATCAAACAAGTAAGTGAATTCGTGTACCTGGGCAGCAGAATAAACCAGGATGGACGCTCCAAAGCAGAAATTGTAAGCAGAATAAACCAGGCAAGGATTGCCTTCAACAAAAAATCGAAGATATTGGAATCCCCAAATATCGACTTAAGCGTAAGGAAGAACCTTACTAAAGCCTTTGTATGGAGCATTCTGCTTTATGGTTGTGAGACATGGACCATCAGCAAGAGTGAAAGCGGACGGTTGGCGGCCTTTGAGATGTGGTGCTACAGACGCATGCTTAAGATCCATTGGTCGGAGCACGTCGAAAACGAAGAAGTCTTAACCAGGGTAGGCGAAAAAAGGCAACTCCTTAAGAGAATCAGCCAACAACGAGCTAACTGGATTGGCCACAACATCAGGCACCCAGGACTACTCATCGCCATCGCGGAGGGTAAGACCGAGGGAACAAATGGCAGAGGCCGACCAAGAGACGCATATATGGACCAACTGAAGAGGGACATGAACTGTGGCTCATACGTAGAGCTTAAAAGACTGGCTGAGAATAGGGAGGAATGGAGAAGAAAAACCAAACTCGTTGCAGACCAATCCAATGGATTGTAACTAAATATATATAAGAACTTGTTAATTGCGTTACATTTTTAAAAATAAATTAACGAAATTGTAGATACACGTTAACTATTCTTTAACGGATTAAAGATTAACATTGTTAGATAAATTTTTGATTAAAAGTGACCAAATCCACGAGGCACTATTTAATGTCTGTCATTATTTCTACTACAAAGCATGACTAAGTGTCGTCACAGAGAAAAATCTCACGAGTTTTAGTACTTAAACTTATTCACAAACCATTATGTAGGTACCTATCGACTATTTTAGTCAATTTCATATTTTATTTTAATGTTTCGATATTTCCGCGCTTTGATGACTCATCGAGTCGTGCTACTGAACACAAAAATAACGAAAAATGAAAATAAATAGCTTGCACGATTCGTGATAGACCGCTGGTTATCTCAGCTATCTGTCGTCAACAAATACTAGGTCCTGAAATATTTATTTATTTATTTATTAAATATACGGCAATTGCCTTTTACAAAAAAATAATATTGCAAAATAAAATAAAAAATTACATTTCACGTTAAAAACAATAAAACCACATTCAGGATGGGTGACATATAGTGTTGTGGAATTCTCAAGAAATAATTTTTCGAGAAATTTACCGAGAAAATTCTCGGTAAATTTCTCGAAGTAGAGAATTTTCGGAGATTTTTTTTTATTTTTTATTTAACAGTATAATAATAAATAAGTACTTTATTCAATCAATCAATAACAATGTACAAATGTTGAGATAATGTATCACCAATATGGCTACAATTAATTATGGAAACAAAAAAATGTTAGCTACCTACATAGAAAAAAATGCTAATAACTGATGAAAAATCTTGATTTTTGACACCCCACATGCCCATATTTGAGTTAAAAAAAATTGTAGGTACGTACATGGAAAAAAGTGTTAATAACCTCTGATTCGGGCCTTAATTAGCCCCACAAAGTTTTGGATCAATCAGGTTGGCTGCGAAGTGTACTGGGCGAAAGGTCATAATACCACGAAGAAAAATTATTGAGAGAAATTTCTCTTCCATCAGAGGAGAAATTCTCGGAGAAATTTCTCGTTCTCGAGAAATTTCTTAGGAGAATTTTCTCTTCTCACATCACTAGTGACATACCTTATCGTTGATTGATAGTATGTTAAATGCTATAGGTATGTGCGTTTTTTTACGAATACCATAGACTTACCTACAACGTAAGTAGGTTGATTCCGAATACCTTCGTTTTACAGGAAACCCAAAAACCTACAGAAGAGAGTGGGATACCTAAATTTTATATCATTAAATACATTTAAAATTCGTCTATAAGGTTTATTTTTTAAAAACATATAATGTAAATATATGTAGATATTTAAAACGCTCACATTAATAAAACTATGTAGAGAAATCATACATTGTTCATTTCAAATGATTAATTAAATTGCTTATGTTTTTTGTTTTATTACATTCATTGCTGCCTATTGGTTCAAAAATAATTTTATATACATATATTTGACTCTGTTCATGTGTTCAAACGTTCGTTTATACCTATATTGTTCATAGCAGAGTTCTTATCTGTTGAATATGTTGCTGTATAAAACATTTATATCAACTGTCTATCTCGGAAGTGAACTGAATACCCCCCCCCCTTCCCAATACCCTTTTTAAAGTGCCAATTACGTAAGGTTTGTGAGAAAAGAGAGTTGAGGGGGAGAATAAAATAACTAACCATCTAAAATCATTATCATCCCATTATTTTATTGGCTAAAATATTTTAGTTTTTTTTTTCATGTCATCATAATATGGAGTTTGAGCCTCTCATTATTTAATTTGGTTAAATTTCTTACAATACATTCAGATAATAGTACATTCACGATGAGTGGCATACCTCATCACTGAATCAAAGATGTTAAAATGTTTTACGAATACCTTGCTTGAATATCTCAATGAAGCATCATGAAATTAATTGTATCGAATAGTCAATTTATATATGATTGTTTCCTGAACGAAATCGGATATAAAACTAGTAATTAGTGGGTATATTATTTTCACTGCAGTGATTAGCATGCTCCGAAAACCACAAGATAAATAAATCTTTTATTTTAATACGATAAGAAAGTTTTACATGCAACAATAATGTAGTAATTACATTTTCGATATTAAATCTGATATACGAATAATGGTATCTAACAATAAAAATATTATTATTGTCGATCTAAATAGTTTTATAATATATAACAAAAGATCATTGATAGAAACAGAAATAATATTAAAAGAATTTATTGCCAAGGGGCAATAAATTTCTGTTGATATTTGGAGTATCCGCGTTGGCGCTGGTCGGTAGTTTGATACTAGAACATCAAACTTTCAATTGAAAGACCTGTATTTGATTTCACCCACTGTTGATTCAACTACAGGACACAAGCATATAACTTACTGTGAGGGTTTATTTTAATTCTAGAAACATTAAAAAATTGTCACTAACGGTAAGTATGTCCAGTTTTAAAGATTAGAGATATAGAAAAAAAGGTTGTGGAGTGGAAACCTCGTGAAGATAAAAGCAGTGGAAGAAGTCTTTCAATATGGTTCATTCGTCATAGTTCGTCGGTAGTCTGCAGGTAGAGTCTCGGCCTCGTGAACAAGGGGTCCGCGGTTTGATACCAGGTGCCGGCATCTCCCCTTTCACGACACAAGGTTTTCGCTTACTGTGAAAGGTGTATAAAGTTGTATTTGGGTTTATAACAAAACCCAGATACATTTTAAAAAAAATGGTCTGATAACATTAGAAGAACTTCAATACAATGGATTGTTTGTAGAAAGCGAATGAGAAATATAGCTGAGGTTTAACATATGAACTAAATTGAAGATACAAATATTCATTCTCGAACATGGCCAAAGTATCAAGAATTAAAGTAGGTACGAATGAAATGAGACAAAATCAAACGGTACCTACAAATCTTTGAAACACATTCGAAAAGATCAACATTATCACACATGTATGCAAAAGGCTTTATCCCGTTATGTGTGAATAAATACATATTCTGAAAGCTTACATTAATATTAAAAATGCAGTCGAACTTACAAAGTCACAAAAAAACGTGAAGGGAATATTTGCTCGTTATATGATATGGAGACATAAGTAATATTTGGCAAAGGTTATACAAATGTTACGTAGATGATTGCTAGGATACGCTTTGATTTTGTTATACATACATAAACCATGCAAATATGTTTTTAAATTTATTTTATCATAAGAGAACCAAATTCGTAAATACTTATCTCTATTGGATCAATATTAGGTAAAGGTTGACATAGGTTAATTTATAATTCATTCTCCTAGCTTATCTGTTTAGTTTGAAGACGTATTTTGGTTTATTGCATTTTAGTTACTACCTGTATTAGATATTTTGATAAAACCGTGATGTACATATATTATAAGGTTACTAAATAATATTATGATTGTTAATAAATATAGATATATTTGATGTGAAGCCGTTTCTTATAATAGTGAGGTCAGTGTTGATCTACGAGTATGTTTGTAATAAAACATAATGTTTTAATGAAAACAAGTTATTCAGGTCTTCCCATCCTGCCATTCAAGTGATGATGTCAGAGGCTGTACGAGTGCTATGGACCGTGTGGCGAAACAGGGCGAATGTGAACTGACCAGAATAATAATTTCAATACTAGAAATATTTATTCTTTTCTAACTCAGCATCCGTCCCCTAACCCCTCCCTATAGTTCCCGGTCCCTTTCGAGTGTTAGGTGTGTGGATTGTAGATTTTTTTTATGTAGAGATTTTTTGTATTTGTGTTTTTATTATTATTATCATCTTTATTTCTGTTTAGTATTAATATGACGTGGTTAGATGGAAGAAATCACTCTAATGTGATAATCTCGCCATTGCATATCATCACATTCTTTTTTTTATGTAAACAGCTTTGTTGATTTTGTTATGTGTATGATGATGTGCAAGAAGAATAAAATAAATAAATAAATAAAATACTTTTGTGTACCGTAGCTTAGCTGATGGTGTTCCTAATATTTGATTATTATTTGTCGTATGCCGATTACTACCAGTTGTGTACTAAATTACGTCTGAATTCAATAAAACCTCGTAAAAACGCGTTCTGGTTAACTATCATTTTGATGATGATTCTGGATGATTTTATTCAAGACCGTCTCAAGGGCGCCGATGAAGAAGTATTTAAAAACATTCAAAAGAGCACTGTCACCTGGACAAATCTTTCAAATTCATAGTTTCTATGCTCCTATTACCCTTTTATTTTGGTTTTCCCGATGAACTATTCAATTGTCTAACATTGTAATAAAATAGTGGAGCACCTGGCATTCTGTTATTTTATCGGCATGGAGAGGACAGCTTGCATGTCTGCTAGCTAACCCACTTGTGATGTTTAATATACATAAAATGGTGAAATGAGATTAGATTTGTGAATTTTATCTTGGACGTCAAACACAATTCCATAAAGCTCTTGATGGCAGGCTTAAAGGGTGCATGAAAGAAATGTACTTTTATTTCCATTTTTAAAGGTCATCCACTCGTCTACGAATGACCAGGACCAAGAAATGGACTTTAAAGGTTGGTTGTTTCACATAAAATTCAATTAATTTTATTGCTTGCAACTATTATAGGCACATTGCGAAAATTCCTCTTCAACATAACACACACTACCGGTATAAAACCAATCAAATACATCAACTTAATAGAATCACGAAGATGATACTCAAGGTAATTGGTCTTGCTAACTATCGATCTATCTATCTATCTATCAATTAAACGCAAATATTATCTATCTTGCAAGGTGTTTTATAATTTACAACATCACTGCAGAGGCGGTTGGTGAGTTAGACTTGTGGGGACGCGGCGGAAGCACATAAAAATGTATCCATTCATACTATTTATTAGGGCATATCCTCCTTTACTCGAGACTTGTCTTTATAAGGAGGATGTTTAGATTTCAGTTTTAATAAAAAAGTCTATATATTGGTATATCTGTATTGTTTGTTGTGTCAATACAATTATTATTATATCACAAAAGTGGGGTTGCTAGAGAAAATGGCATGTAATAAAGCAGTCCTCCAAGTGTCGACAAAAATTAAGACATTTATAGGATGGGTGGTAAACTAAATCGATAAATTCAAGAAGGTCTTGTTTTATTTTGACATTTATGATTAAATTTTCTAGGACTCTCGAAATTTTACAGAAAAAGGTGGGATTCTATTCTTACCTTCAATACGTTCACATTTATTTATTTGGCCAGGCCAACCCTCCAATTAAGTGTATCTACAGCATACGCACAATAATGTAAACAAAAGAATGAGAAGAATGAGATTCTTAATCCTACTAAAACACAAACGATGTTTATAGGAAGCCCCTATTCTATCTCAAAACTGAATAATCTAACGATTCCTAATACATACATTGACTCCACTGTAATCCCTTATTCCAAAACTGCAAAGAATCTTGGTCTCTTACTGGATAGAGAGCTTTCTTGGCGTCAACACGTTAATAATGTTAGGAGGAGATTCTTTTGCAGCATGCATAATCTGAGGAGATTGCAAAGATTCTTGCCCATGAAAATTAAAACTCTTTTGGTCCAGTCTCTTCTACTTCCAATCCTTGATTATGCCGATTGTGCCTACGTTGGTTGTAACTTGGAATTACTCACTAAACTGGAAAGGTTACAAAATACTGGCATTCGTTTCATCTTTGATCTGAAAAGATCTGACCGCATAACAAGATTTAGGAATAAACTGAAATGGCTTACCGTGCGCCAAAGACGAGATCTCCATGTCTTATCACTGGTTTATAATTGTTTATACTCTACGTCTTCACCATACTATCTTAAGGAAATGTTTGAGTATCTTTCAAGCCATGGCTTGCCCTTACGATCCAATAGCGAGCGTCTTCTGGCGATACCAGCTCATAGCTCAAACTTTTTTACAAACTCTTTTTCTGTTCATGGTGCTCGCTGTTGGAATAGTTTGCCTTCCAGGATAAGGTTGCTCCCCACTCTTCAAGCTTTCAAGCGGGCGGTCAAGGACCATTTTATCGCACAAAATATGGCTTCTGTATCCTAGTCCCTTTTCCTACATATTCTTCTCCTTTTTTACCTCCTCTTTCCTTTCTTTAAAAAAAATTCTTTATGTGAAGGTTTTATGAAATTGGGTTAGTTGGAAGAAATCGCGCCTCTGCGATAAACTCGCCCTCTGTATATTGATTGTATGATTGTCTTTGTTTGAAATATATTTTTGTGTAAATTTGCTTGTTATCAATGTACAGTAAAGAATAAATAAATAAAAATAAATAAAAAATAAAAAAAACAGCCAAATTAGAATAGCCTACATTCACCGTACGCCCAGTACAAACTGACCCGCACTAAACAAGTGCCGATCACGTCGAACAGTAAAACCAGTAAAAAAACATCGCAACACCAAAAATCAAGCAATCCATAAAACAAAACAGAACATATTGATCTTTACTTAATTATCATCCTCGATAATGTGTAAAGATGCACTATATTGTTTAAAGAATAATATATATTTTGATAAATTTTAAAGTATTTGTTGAATTAATAACGGAAATGCTCCGCATTAACGCTCCAAAGGAACAACCGCCGCTGAACATCGGGTTATTATGATAGTTACACGGCTATCTATAGTAAAATAATAATAGGTAATAACTACCTGTTACTGTGTATGCAATATCTAGCATATTGTATCTATGTATTTAGTTATAGATACATGGTGATTGGCTGAGTGTTTGCATACAAAATCATAAGGAATGTGAAATACATAGTATCTCAACAAAATTGTGTGTGTTTTGTTTAATTTTTCAACCAATTCTTAAGACCACAGATATTAATTCACTGTGTAGGTGTTTAGATTGTAGAATTCAATAGCGAAATAAATAAAACAAATGTTTTACTCTACTATTTCTTTATTTGACGAGAGAGAAGTCTTTCGTCTTATAAGGACATTGTCAATCGCCACAGATATTTGTTACAATACATGAAAGGCCATTAATCTTTTATCAACTCTGATAAAAGGGAGATGAATGAGAGTGGCAAAATAGAGATAGATTTTCATATTAATGTAAATTATACCACATTTTGTCAAAACAAACAATACATCAATTAATAAAAATACAATTTCGCTAAACACAACAAATATGCGAACACAATACAGGTAATAAATTAGAACAAAAACTTATTATACATTTGTATATATTTTGTACAAAGAAAATATAAAATCTATTCATCAAAACTCAATTAATTAATAATAATTGTAATTTATTATATCTAGAACAATCAAAACATTGTATATACAGTACAGATAAAATGTCTAAAACAATAAATAATAACAATCTGCAAATAAATATTTCATTACGTTTGTTTGCATCTTTGTGTGAATCTAATCTAATCTGCCTGCCGACGCTATATTCTCCAAACGAGATAAATGTCAATGTTATTAATTCAAACATTAATTTTTTGAAATTGTTTCAGGAAAAATTTGTATGTAATCATGATAACACTATCATTAACGTTTATATTAAATTTTGTCATTTTATAGATTTTTTCACCATTATTTGCGAAATTATAAAAAAGTACACTTAATAATGATGTAATCTTTATATAATGCACAAACGACTGTCCAGAAAAACTACGTAAATATACAGAACTAGCAGGAGAAACAAAAAATATTTGGCATTCTAGTTCCATTTACATAATACTAGGTCATGTTAGCTACAGGGTAACACCGGAATCTTTATTAAATTATTTACGAAAAATAGATTTACTGTTAAATTAATAAATCAAAATTATAAAAAGCTATCGTAGTAAATACTTGGAACATTGTTAAAAAAATTGAATAAAGAACCCGATTTTTAAGCCTAATCCTGAATAGGTTAGGTGAATTTTCCCGGCATTAGACTTTTAAGTTTTTGTGTAACCATGACTGATCGTACGGAGACTTATTTGGTTGTACAGTGCTGACGAGTGTGGCTGGCAATTCTGCTGCAACGTTTAAATACATGAACAATACATTTATTTTATAATTGGTTGATTATTCTCCGAGCGATGCCGGGGTTTGAATCAGTGGATAAAACACAGCGAAATATTGTAAGTGAAAGTATGTTAATTCATGGGAAACTTTACTATCAATAGATATATTTTAATTTCATATATAATGTACTTAACAAACATATTTTACTTGCGACTTCTATAGACAGCACCATATAGAAGAAACAAATACTAACTGTATAGGAATCGAGAAATACAAAAGTGGGTACAAAGTTCATAAATTATTATTATTACATAAAAGTCTTTAGATAAACCGCAGTCAGAAATTCTGGAAATTTGTTGTACTATATAATACTATATTTGTTATATTCCTCTCGGGAGCACAGGGCAGAAACCAGCCTTCTCCATTCAGAGCACTTCTGCGCCAACTGACTCACATCTTCCCAGTACATTCCTAACGCTCTGATATCTGTTATAGGAATGATGTATTGTGAAAGAGAGACGCATTATGTACTGCGTAAATAAAATAGAAAAACAATATAATGTATTATGATTAATGTAAACGTAACTGTATGTTATTTGTAAGTAAATGTAAAAATTCATTGACTAATAAAGAAAATATTTAGTTTGCAAGATGTCTTGGACATTATTAGTAATAAATACATTGAACTGTCAGATTGTATGGAGAAAGAACAACGAGTGGTCCATCAGGAAACCAACATTGTGAACCCCATCATATAAAGTTGAGATGCTCATTCAATAAGAGGATGTTAATAGCTTTTGGTATCATTAAGAACATTTAAAACAGAGATTTTAGGTTCAAATACTGTTGCTGACCAACTCAATTCTTACGATTTCAGATTTGTAAAGACAAATAATAATATGTCATGACACGAGTTGAGGTTTGACACTCAATCTGAAGGTTTTATTTTTAATGGCATAGTTTGTGTCTTGATTACATGTATCTAGTTTTCTGGTTATCTTGCGTAGGTGAGATGTCATGTCAACCAATATACAAAAACAAAAAGTCAGTTTAACATCGTGTTGTGAGGCTAAAGTGCATAGATAGCAGGATCTGTATTGCTCCAAAGTTCGAGGTGCTAACATTAGATCACAAACTACTATACTATACCCTCACGCCGTGTCCCAAGTGAGATAGGCAGAGAGAACGGAACGTCAAATAGATCTATCTTTACACACTTCCTTCGCTTCGTCCACATTCATACAATTTCTCATGCACGCACGTTGGTTCCTTTTACTCAACACACGGCCGTCCTTGAGAATTTGATCCACGTAGTTCTTGGACGCCCACGCTTCTTCTTGCTCTTTCTTTCAGACAAGTATATCCTCTTTGTCATTCTCACCTCGTTCATTCGTTCAAAATGTCCAAACCATTGTAGCATCCACGCGCATCCCGTTCACAACACTCTTCTTGCATCCGCTCATTCTTCTAATATCCTCATTCTTCTCTCTATCACCCAGCGTTTTAACAACCATTCTTCTCAGTGATCGCATCTTCACTGCATTTATTCCACAAACTATCTATCCCATAAAATAAAATATCTATGAACTTAGTAAAAGAATGAAGTCAGTACCATTAATTATCGCAAAATATGATATTTATATACGCAGAGTTGTATGAGACTATACTTGGTAATATGAATTATTTCATAAGAGATATACTAAACCAGATTACCTATACTAAATTAGAACAAGTCATATTATTACCATAATCTGCAAGGCACCGCTTAGTATGGAGATCATAAGTAGAATTTTTGTCTTCAGACCAAATAGCTGCATACATACTTCATATTCATTTACAAGAAGGGTACTGTATTGTGTAATACACTGTTATGTGTTATATTATTTCTTTATATAGTCAAATGACTTATAACGAAACGATAAAGTAACCATATTATACCAATTTATTAGTCTACAAAGATCAGACGACACACATAAGCAAGGAAATTCTATGATTAAATATACTATAGGTTATAAAGTTATAGATATCTACATAGTAAGCTAATAACACATTATTTATTTTCAGTTTTGCTTATGTTTTCGTTAAACTCACCTAATTTTAGGGGTAGTCTATGAAAAAGTATATTAAAAATCAATGTAATTTCGAGTTATAAAAGACCCTTTTCTTGATATTGAATTTTAAAATTGTCCGAGCACTTCGTGAGAAGAAATGAGGTTTGAGGGTTAAGGTTTGCCGTCCATCCTAAATGTTTTAGTACTTTGGCACAGAGAGGACAGTTTGCATGTTTATAACATGCAGCTGGTCTTCTGGCTACCGTACTAATGGGATTTACCATGATAGTAAAGTATAGTATTGTATAGTACTTTGAGAGAATGTTAGAAGTGATGAAGGTCCTGGATTTCTTAAAGAACATGTCTATTTCGGCATTTTTATACTTAAATTATAACAGGAATTAATTTATTCCAATCTTGTGGCATCATCTAAATAACTAAATAGAGGACAGGCATCTGCGCCAAGAGAATATTACGTAGGTATGTCATTACATCCAGCGCATTTGCTGACTATCTCATTTATTAAAAGGAAATGGCGTGATGAGTTATTAAGTATAGTTTGTAGTAGCTCTATTATCATTACCTAGTTTCAAGATTGCGATACGTGATGGATGTGCAGAGTGCGACATACTTTTCATCATCTAGTGAGGCTCGTTATAGGGTATATAGAGCATACATACATACAGCCTTTTCACTGTGTGCTCAATTACACCAAGTAACTATTTACATGTAGATAGATACAGCCTTAACAATAATGCCTCATTATATTTCAAAACCCATCAAGTTTCACAATTTGAAAATATATCGAAACTCTTATTTTCGTATTTTCAAGACTTTTGATGTTATTTTTTTATTATTATTATTTATTTAGGTACTCATTCTTTACTGTACATTGATTACACACAATTTCATAGAAGGTATACATTCAAATTAAATACAATCAATATACAGAGGGCGAGTTTACCGCAAAGGCGCGATCTTTTCCAACTAACCCAAAAATAATCCACTATGAATAAACAATAAGCTATGAGTGTTGCACGTAAATAAAAAGAAAAATAGCATATTCAATTGCGTGCTAAAGAGTTAATACTTTATCTTGAAATGAAATGACACTAAAAGAGCAAAATTTGTTATTTGTAAAAATTACAAAGTGATATTTCATTGCTAGCCTTCGTCTCTCTACTGCTAAAGAGCCTGCTCGCCTCTTCCAAACTTTTCAATTTATCACCATCTTGAGTAGGTAACACGAACTCACATTTTTACCACAACTTGGATAATGATATCCGCTCATCTCTTTTGAGATCTTCCTGTATTTCTTTTATCCTCCTATGGTCTCCACTCAAAGATCCCAGGGCGGCTATCTACCATTCTCTCTTCGAACTATAATACCAGCCCATTGCCACTTCAGCTTGGAGACTTTGTCAATAATATCCACAACTTTCGTTTCCTCAACAAATAAGGAATAAATTCAGTCAAGCACAAGCATTGTAACAATGCTAATCTCTATTTGCGAGTAAGGATTTACTTGATCCGACCTAACAGTTGGATTAGTAGTTATTCCTTGTTTTAAAGTTTAAAGTATAGGGCTGTTTGTTTTTTAAATATTAATCAAAATAAATCAAGTTTATTAAAAAAAAAAATTCCTCACTAGAGGTTTTTGTAACTAAACGACTCAACTTCTTTACCTTTATAAAACATGGTAGTTATTGTAATATTCTTACATTTCTAACGGTCCTCTTTCATATTGTAATAATACACAACAAAAGTACTCAAAGTAATTTACATTACGCCGCCTGCGTTGTCCATCTACCACAACACACAATATAGTACTCAAACTGTGGTAAATACTTCTTGTAGAAGAACGAATAACTGATCGTCCATACATATTAATGTATTAAGTATCTTAATGTACTATGTATCTACGCACGGATGTACTCTAATGTAATTTGCAGGCAATATATTATTACCATTATATGGTAGTTATTTAATTATTTCTAGACATTGTACCAACTGTGTTCAGGTTATATGTATGTTAAGCCAATGATGTCTACAAGAAATTCCACACAAATCGATATTTTAATATATTTTGTATATTATCTAATTTGATCAGAGCGCAAGTAATGTCGTGGAAAGAGGTGACGCAATTGGCACAGAGACGCTCTGAATGGAGGAGGCTGGTTTCTGCCCTGTGCTCCCGAGAGGAGCGTTGAGGGCGATGATGATGATGATGATGATGATGAATTTGATCTAAGAATACCTGTAAAATGGTATTCTTAGGATTATGAGCGGATCCGAGAGGAGTCTTGTGGATAAAATGCTCGTAAATAAATTACGATGGTTTGAACATGTGGAGCCAATGGATGATGAAAGGATGGTGAAGAGGATCTATTAATCTGAAAGGCCCAGTGTAGACCAAGGACGGCCGTGTGTTGAGTAAGAGGAACCGACGTGCGTGTATGAGAATCTGTATGAATGTGGAGGAAGCGAAGGAAGTGTATAAAGAAATAGTGTTTCGCTCATAAGATTACAAAGAAATATATTTACAACAAAAGATTCTTACAACTAGGTAAAGTAACGATATGAAAAGATTTAAAACTAATATTAAGTTATTATTATATTCATACATTAACCCAGATAAGCCGGCTGTACGTTTTATCGAACACTTGTCGATCACTTGTTCACGTGATGTTTCTGCTTTAGTAAAAAATAATAGGGATGATTTTGCTACTTTAGCTGCACAAGAGAGACATATTTTATAACATCTATTAGTTTATAACTGTCAGTTGGAATAAGTGGGCGTGTTTTAGAGATTTGTACTCAGCAATTAATTTTATAACAATGTCGCTGCCATCTTCAGGTCGAGAAAGCTTATTTATTTTTAAATATTTTAATTATTATTATGATTTCCTTATATTAAAATATGCAATTATTGATAGTGCGAATTTAAATATCAAATAACTTTTAATTTGCAATACTTATCACCATCCAAAAATTGGTGTACGTTTAATCGTACAACCGGAACATACCCGTGACGTCTGTAGTACTAATTGTCATAATATTATACATAATATGGATATATCGCAGTCTATTTTGTCAATAATAATTTCCAAGTATATGTGTACGGTCGCAATCATATTTCATTATCATTTTTGATTCTCAATTTGATATTTTTTTACGTCTACATTGACTGTTAATGAAATATTGACTATACTTGAAGAGGATGATCCAGCAAATGAACGATGTGATGTACATTTTTATGCTTCCACCCGACAATGCATGCGATTACAATACAGATGAAGATGAAATGTCTCTGCATTATTTACCTAGATCACGGTTAAGAGCTCCACCTGTAGTCCTATTCTACGGAGTACCCAATTATGAAGGATATGTTATGGCCCAACTGGAACAGATCTCGACATTAAAATACCTAGGAGTAGAATTCTCGGACAAAAATGACCATATTTAAGAAAATATACCGGCCTATCCTCATATATGGACACCAGATTAGGATGCTCATGGAGAGCGTGAGATCAAGGTTACAGGTAGCGGAATTGCGGTTCCTCAGGGAAGTAGCTGAGATGTCATTGAGAGACCGTATAAGGTATACGTATGTTCGTGAGGCTCTCAAGGTGGAACCAGTATTCCTGCATAAAGAGGTCGCAATTGCGATGACTGGGTCACGTGCTCCGCATGCCGAAAGACATTTTACCACTTAGATCTTTGGAGGCTGTAGGAGAGGGCAGAAGACCAGCGGGCCGCTCTAGAAGAAGTTGGCAAAGGCAGGTGTCGTACACGTGTGACTTGGTTTGGAGTGGCCAGATGTCCTGGAAACAGCGGTGGACAGGGATCTCAGGAGGAGGAACCTTGGCGCAATGGGCCTCCGACCCAACTAGGACAAGGGGAAGAAGATGTGATGCGATGTGTGATGACCACTTATGTCTTGTAAGTTTTACAAAAAATACGAATAAAATTTGCTCGAAAACTCAAAAACATCGCGGTAGGTACATATATTGGAGTATTCTGATAGCCTCAAGGGTGCTCTATCTCAAGACTTCCGCCTGACCTTTCTTCATGGGAAACTCTGTATGTACACTTTGCCTGTTGGCAAATCATTAGAAATAAAATAATACAAATAAATCAACATTTTCAAAGATTTTGACATTTTTTCATATACTCGTATTTAGGTGGTGTATGTTCCTATTGTACGTTTAAACGAACACTAAATATTTTTCTATAAAACTTTAAAAATTGAAGAAATTTTTTTTTTATTATTTTTTACTACATTTTTACATATACAACTACCACATATTAAAAAATAACGACCATCCGAAAAAAAATTTTTTTTCAGGACTGTCTGGGTTAATAGCATCAGCCTTTAATTATTACAATTTTACTGAAAGTAACAACAAATACTACTTAAAACAAATATACTAAATACAACAAGAATTACAGAGAGAATGGAGAAGGCAGAATTAAAATTAAGTATATACAGATATCACACAAACATCTAAACTTAAGTATTTCAAGTCAAGAGATAAATTTTAATTAAAACCGATTGTCAGATACAGAATAATGCATAATGTAAGATAGATCTAATAACTCTAAGGTTTGTACATTCACAGAGTGAAAATTCATTATTTATTTATTTATTTTGGACAATAAACGGCATTTGCCTTTTACAATCAAGTTCTCTTGAAAATGTCAATTTATTAACATTGACGAAAGCGCTCGAGATTTGAATAAATCGAAGTGAAAAGTAAACTGTGTTTATATTTAAAGTATAATATCAAAGATAGATCTGTTTGGCTTTCCGTTCTCTCTGCCTACCCCACTTGGGACACGGCGTGAGGGTAGGTATAGTATAGCCGAGTGTAAGGAAGCGCGAACGTCTGAGAACTGCGTGTTTTGATCTCGTGGATCAAATTCTCAAGGACGGTTGCGTGTACGAGAATGGAGAAAATGGAGGTTTTGAAGTGAAAGAAGTATGTAAGGATAGATCTATTTAACGTTCAGTTCTCTCTGCCTATCTTACTTGGAAAGCGACGTGAGGGTATAGTAGACTCAATATTTGAGAAGTAATTTTAATTTATTTGCAAGGAAGTCAAGAAAATTGCTACTAGGGACCTAATGTAAGGCAAATTGTACGTCGATAGTTAAACATAATATACAAAGGTATCAACAATGTCCAATTGTAAAACATTAAAATGTTGATTTTAAATATTTATAAAATAGTCATATTATCGATACATTGAAAACTGTTTATCAACTTTTTATCGATAACATTAACTGTACGATTGACACATATTATTATTTAATAACGAAGTAGGTATATACATAAGAAACGTACTAAGTAGATTAGGTACAGAGTTGCTTGGTTATTTATTTACCTTACTGTATTGTGAATTAGGTTACAAGATAATAATAAAGAAAATAATACAAACACATATCCACCTAACATTAAAATAAAATAAGAAATTACATTGAAACAAAATATGCAGTATTTGCAATGGTGACTTTACTAATTTGCGAGCCGGCTTTCGAAAACTTCCGCTCTCATCTTGAGACAATTAATGTTAAATGATAAATTATTATAAAGATAGGTATGTGACAGATAGAGAAACAATAAAAACATAAACTTTCTCATGAGAGATAAGCTCGTATCAGGTATCGTCAATTATGCTGTTATAATTACCTATACATTTTTGGTTTTACGAAAGCAAAGTAGATACCTGAATTACTCATATAAACCAAATACAAGTAAGCAGAACAAGACAGAATGATTATAAGAAGTTTATTATGGATTAATATTATAATTAGGTGCTCAACTGTTCACACCATAAGATAGACATCTAGCAGATGCAATGTTTGGAAAACCAATCTTAAAACAATTGTTATGTTAAAAAATATATAAGTAAGCGTATTTTGAACTAGGTATGGAAAGGAAAACTCTTATGTTTATTGCATGCAGTTAGTCTGCTGGCTGTCCCACGAGTGGGGTAAGCAATGATACTATAGATATATGTTCTAAACTAAAATTTGAGAGGTTGTTTTTATTATTTTTCAATATGTGTGTTTCAGTATGTGTGTTTAGTGCATTCTATATGTGTGTATCGTCGTGTTAGTACCCATAATACAAGATTCATATCTTAGTGTGGGACTAGCTCGGTCTGTGTGAATTGTCTATACATGTTATGTTATGTTATGTTATTTATACTTTCGAGTTAAAGGTGATAATTATTTTTAATTCTGCCATTTTAAAATTGCTGACATTTAAGAGATTATTTGATCAATGGATTAATACTAAATCAATATGATTTCTAGACAAATAAATCACTAGGAACAGCATTTGTTTGTTTAAAATAATAATAATTTGTATGTCAATATTGACAAGGGTAATACATTTAGTTCTATTCCTGTTAATGTAACTAATACCAACGCCAATTCGAATCCTGTTTTTGATATCAAAATAACTAAAAGATAAATATATTTTCTAATATCTTAATGCTAAATCTATAAACGAGTGAGAGTACAAACCATTCAAAAATAAAATTTAAAGAAAATATTTTAGAATTTGGCTGAGAGAAATGGTGTTCGGAGACGTGGACGTCCGAGGATTAAATGGCGAGACCATTTAAATCAAATCCTACAGGACGGTCATGTGTTGAGCACATTGAACAGGAGAGCATGCACAAGGATATTGTATGACAGTGACGAAAGCGAAAGATGTATGCAAGGATAGAAGGAAGTGGCGCTTATCCTTTCTGCCTACCCCGCGAGGAAAGCAGAGTGATGGTATGTATGTACTATGTATACCTACTTTAGAATAAAAAAAACACAACCTAGAACAAAAAACTACTAAACAACTTCAAGTCTATGATGAGGTATGCCACCAATCTTGAAAGTTCTATTTTAAATTGGTACGGAGAGAACGATTTACGTGTCTATTACATGCTATTTGCTCACTGGTTAACCCACTTGTGGGAGATTCAGCTATGATGTTAATAGATAAATACGGTTAGGGGTTAGCTGAAAGACGTCGCATTCTAGCGATAAACTTGCCCTCTGTATATTGAATTGTATAGCAGATATTTTTATGATACTTTGTATTGATTTGAAATAATGTAACCAATGTACAGTGAAGAATAAAATAAATAAATAAAATAAACAGAATTTCTGTGATCTTTTCACAGTACCTACCTACATTCGAAACATTTCCCTTTTTTTATCTATCACTACAAAAAGTTAAAAACTATAAAATGAAGGAACTTTTTCTTTATGAATTACGTTTATCCACGTACTTTGGTATGGTGCTTTTTATAGAAAACAATATTAGAACTAACTGAATAGGTGGCCAATTAATTAACTTATCATAATATGATAAATAAGTGTTGTTAAAAAAGAATACAGTTAATCAGCAGTCATTAGATGTTTGGTGGTCTGTCCCAATAATGCAACCAATTTCAATTAGTTAAATTTGGACATAACGGGTTTATGAAATGAGCGATTGACTTCAAATAATATTGAGTCAATGATAAAATCGAGTCGTGACAGAAATATTAAAACATTTTATACTTATACACAATCATATACAAACACTCATGTTATTTAACGAATTTGAAGTAGGTAAGTAAACTTAGGTCGATAAATTATTAAGAATTGATTAATTTAATACATTTTACAAACTTCTTAATTAATCAGGTGTTGATAATGTCCAACTGTGTTGATGCGAACTAGGAAATTAAATTCAAATTGAATGTGTTTGTTTTATTTTTTGTACCTAATCCAAATTAATGTGATATATAGTGACTAGTTAAAATCTATTAGCAATGCTATTTCTAGTATAATAAGAGATATGAAGGAGTAGTAGTTCGTAATTTCGGAGATTTTTAATTAGTTTATTTTAAGCATACGCAACAATTTATTATATGCTTATGTTCAAATGACAGTTTTAACACTGTTATGTAAGTTGTGTGTGACTGTTTTCGAAGACATAAGCTCTAAACGTAATGTTGTGAAACTAAAAATAATTGAAAATATCTTTAAAATTACATAGATTTATATGTACTATAAAATTAAGGTCTAAACTACACAGCCATTGGTACTGATTTTAACATTTTATTGGATAATTTTGTTTTGTGTAATTATCAAATTTTGTCCAATCTCTGTATAAATTGATATAATTGTTTTATTCTATTACTATTGTTGTTTTGTTCAAATTACTACTATTTTTGTTGCATCTTAACGTTTATTTTTATAAATTTGTACCAATTCATTTTTTATCATTTTTAGTATTATTGTCTGTCAAATTGTTTTTTTTTTTTTTAAATTTGTTATATGTTTAACGTGTAAAAGGCTCACGCCGTGTACAAGTGATAAATAAATAAATAAATATATGAAACATTGAAGTATGAAATTTTATCGCAATCGCTCCGTGGATTATCACGCAAGATTATCTCACACCTAGAGGGTTACTCCCGGGAATTCCCGGGAAAACCCTCTAATTTTTATTTCCCGTTTCCCGGGAAAAAAACGAATCCTTTCCCGGGAAAAAATACAAATTATTAGTCATGCAGATTGCCATACCGATACCGAAATCTTTGTTTAGTTAACTGTAATAGTCGTGATAAACTTGTAGAAGCTGACGAATATTTTACATATGAAAATATGAAAAATAATATTAATTACCAATATAAGTGTTATACTTTAAAAAAAAACTTAATTATAGCTTCAATGTATTCGTTTGAAAGAAGCATAATTATTCTAAATATAATTCGAAATCGGAGGTGTGTTTGGCCGACAATGTATAAGAATCCTACAATTTTTCATGTTTTTTTTTTACATATCTCGAAAAGTTAGATAGTTCTTAAAAATATTAGTGCAGCCAACTGTCATTTTTTTTGTTTTATTCATGGATATTAACCGATATAAAAAATCTTTTTTTGTCGAAATTTCTCATTTTTTAAAGTCAAAAATCTTTAAAAAGCTTTGCCAAAATCCATAACATTTTTTGCTTGATAGGATGATCAAAAATTAAAAGTTTATATATTTTGTAAACAATTTTTATTTTGATATAACATAGAGTACCTAAATAAATCTCGTCAGAGAGCTATTTAGTTTTTTTAAGCAAATTACTTATATTGGTAACAAAAATTAGATTTTTTTTATCAAATAAAAATGTTTGCAAGGGTCAACAAGTTATGAGAGTTTTTATACCAAATTTGTTGAAAATTGAATATTTATAAATATAATAATGAATTTCCCGGGATTCCCGGGAATCCTGGGAAATTCATTTTAAAATTTCCCGTTTCCCGGGAACAAAAATAATCCGGGAAAAGATACCCTCTACTCACACCCTTTCTGTAAGTTTTCAAGTGTCGAGTAAAAAGCAGATATTAGCAATAGGTACACCACGAATGATATATTATTATTAACATCTTTAATTCAGCGATGAGGTACGCCACACGTCGTGAATATCTTTTTATTATTATTATCTGTGTACTATTTTTTGATTATTCCTTCATCTGGTAACGTAACATCATTGATAATATAAATATAATTAACATTTTTCTGTTTTATTTATTAACATTTTAAATTATTATAGACATTTTGACATTTCATCTATTTATGTCATTTATTCTACTAACATTTAAATAATTTGTACCATTTCCTTTATCTATTTGATATCTCCTAACTTTATTACAATTTGAATTCTTGACATATTGAGTACTAAACATTTCATTGACATTCTATACTGTACACTCCAATATTTTTTTATTTTTATTTATTTATTCATTCTTTACTGTACATTGATAAAAAACAATTACATAAAAGGTATACATTCAAATTAAATACAATCAATATACAGAGGGCGAGTTTATCGCAAAGGCGCGATCTCTTCCAACTAACCCATTTTATGATGTGACTTAAATTATTATTGTTATGAATTGATTCCCTTTCGCGTTTTGTTCTCTGCTAATTCTTGTTTTCCAACTGTATTGTGAATGAGAAATTTGATTTGTGTATTGTGTATTCTTGAACATGTAAAAGGCTCATAATATATAATTATATATATATGGACAATTTGTAAAGCGCCGTTTACTCATAACATGACCTCAAGGGCTGCGTATATCGTATCCATCACCCGAAACTCCCAGCAAAAAGGTGTGTCTTCAGTCCTCTTTTAAAACTCTCTCCATTCACCTCATGCCGTGGATATGTGAAATAATAAATAAAAAAATTATGGAGACGACCATATGCATGTTTATTACATGCAGTTTATCTGCTGGCTATTTCAAGGTATAAATATAATATTAAACTCTATATTGTTGTAATTTAACATACATACATACAGATACAATAGGGGTACTTATTGCCTGGAAGCAATCCTTTCCAGCAAAGCTGTATATAAGTGTGACGTTGTTTTACAAAAACAGAAATATATAAATTTCAATATCCTTTTTACAGCGATTACAAGATAGAAAATATATAATTTGGTCTACCATCATTCCTTGATGCGCACAAAACATTTAAATCTAATCAGTTTTCACTACAAAGGCGTGGAATTTATATTAATTAAATATGTTTAAATCATTAAATACCATGGTTAGTTTTGATACAAAGACAATGTCGATATGACTGTAGAATAATATGAAGGAAGTCACATTAGTTATTGTATTTGAATATAAAACAATGCCCATTTTTAAACTAACAATAGAGCTTCATTTAGTTAATTTCAAAGCTGATTCATTAAAAAAGCGATTACGTAACAGTTCTGATATTATTATTAATTAAGAATTTCAAACATATTCAATAAGTTTTACCTATTTAATTTAAATGAACTCCTTTCAAGTTAACAAATTGTTTATTTATTTAGAAGATTTACTATTTTTTTTATTGTTTAACTGGATCTGGGCACAACGCGCACGTGGAAAAACAAATCAGACTTCTCAATTGGAGAACTACGTTTACACGATGAAACATTGTGCAAAATCCAATTGGAAAAATTGAAAAAGGCGTTACAAAGCTTATAGGTATGCCTAATCAATGCATTTTTTTTAGATTGGGGTTGGCAGTGTACCAACTGTGTGTAATTAACCTTCAGGTTCTTCTCCAAATCAATAAGATATTCAGAAAACGAATAAAACTTTGCAATGCTCTGTGAGATTTTTGGCAAAGAATAGACCTCTTACTATTTTCTTCATTTTCGAGTGACATGTAAAATGCAGATATTCCAAAAAATATCACGAATAAGCGATGAATAAACATAACATGCATAGACAATTCACAAATCGAGCTAGTCCCAAATTAATGTATGAATTTTGTATTAGATCACTTATCATATCCTCATTCAGATTATTTTTTATAGTTGCAGAGAGGACAACTTGCATGTTTGTTACATGCAGTATTTTGTAACCCCACTTGTGGGATATGTCTTGATGCTATAGATAGACAAAGATGTGCTTGACCTAAATGTATATTTTTATAAATCAGATATGCCTACGTAATATGTTTCCAATAATACAATCAACTTCCATAATTTGAGGTTGTATTTGGTTACCATTGATGAATGAAATCATCCTACAACAAGGAAGATTGAGAAAATTGCGTTTCGTTAGGCTGCTTCAAGGATTTTTTTGTATTATGTATATTAGCGGTATAACAGTTATAAAGTAGAATAGATTAGTATGTAGTTTAGTTCGGAATAACAAAAACATTATGCAAACTCATGATAATGATGAAAGCGAAGGTTTTATTGGCCTACACGGTGTTGTGTGGAACAATACTAATAATATACTCGTTTAAGTTGGTAGGTACTTACTTACTTCATGTTTATGTAATTTTTGTATGGAATCTCCTTGAACTAATCGCATTTAATAATATAAATAATAATTATAGAGTACTCTACTATTGTAATGCTTGTATTTTATATTTCATGTATGTGGTATCAATACATAGTATTTTAATTCATGAAGCATGTAGTTATGTTAAATCATGGTATGCGTAGTATATATCAACAAATATTTTAACGAAAAATTGTTTTTCTCAATACGTTAGCCTTCATGATGCAATTTTTTTTATTTATTTAGGTCCATTTTTTTAGGGATGCAAACAGTTAACGTATTTTACGTTTTTAAAACTTCCAACATGATTTGTTTTCACAATTTTAAATAGGTTAAGTAAACTTGAAAGATAATATTGTACATAAGGAAAACTAAATAGGTGATAAGTAAAAATAAAAACTTGTTTTATTTTTACGTTGTGTGTCGAGGTTGACATAATATTATTAGCAAGTTGATAAGATATTCTTATTATTACAGTTTTAGGTGAATTGTAATATTATGATAATGTGACTTACCAGTGAGTGATACTTGTGAAGGTGGTTGTGGAGCTCTCCTTCTATCCCTCCTAGTGACTACTGAAGGCTGCGGTGCTGGGGCGTGTAGCCCAGGAGCTGATACAGCTCTCTGAGCTCTGCTGAATCCAGGAGGACGGTATCTCGCACTTTTCACATAATTACCACTATTACCACTACCACTGACAGTTGGCAAGCGAGGTAAGGAGCCGGTTGTACCTCTTGGTCTCCTATCCTCTTCCTCTTCACCGTCAGCAGAATCACCCGAATCGGGAACACTAGACCTTCTTCTAGGTCCTCGCGCACCACCCCACAATCTTTCTTCACTTCCCGCACCACCTATAGAACCACAACTTCTCACTCTGTCCAACTGTTCTCGGGAAGGACTCTTATGATGGAACAATAAATCACCCGCAGATCTCCTTTTAGCGGCCAATGCACTACCACTAACGGAATTTTCGTTTAATTTATTCCGCGAATCAGCCATTAGAGTCGATTCGAAACTACCTCTCCAAGAGAATCGTTCGCAATCACTAGCTTCACGCTCTTCTGCAATATCCGACACACCTGAGTGATGAGAAATATTTCTAGCTGCATCTCCGAGTAGTAGATCGTGTGACTTACTTCGGGGGAGAAAACCATAACTAGATGCATTATCAGTGTTTACCAGTCTATCAATGATTGGTTGATCTACTGTACTATCGTCATCTTCTGTTGTTGATGCTGAAGATACTTTGTGTTGTAGTCGTCTATGGTATCTGACACGAGGTGATCCTCCCGTATGGGACTCTCCACTTGATACTTCATGCATCAGAGCTACTAATCTACTTCCAATATGATGCATTACTTTAGCTATAAGAGGGGGTGAGTTTCGAGGAGAATTATCACTCTTATTACTCTTCTTGTCTGGTTCTACCATTGACATTTTACTTAAAGAAGCTACTAATTTTTGATAAACAAATGCGGTATCTCTATTAAAACCTGATCCATCATCCTCTGATATCTTTTCATCTTCTATATTTGTTTCATTGTTACTATGATTATCAAAGTTATTTATTATTCTCTTACAGCTGTCAGATATTTGTTGTTGTAAAGCAGACTTCCTCCCTCCGGCACCTTCTAGATCTGAACTTGTGTAATCTGATGAATCATACGAATCACTCCATGTATCTTCACTCGAAAGGTATTCAACAATTTCTCTCACTTCTTCATCACGTATACCGGGTACAGTTTTCATAAGACGTGTCAACTCGCTTTCGAAATAAATTAATTGCGGTGGTTTAGTACCTCTTCTTGTTCTAGGACTAGGTACAGGTCTATTCAATGTGGGCGTTGTAGGTTTGGAACTAGGATTGGAAGTAGAAAGTGATTGTTGTTGCATATTTTGTGCATTTGCAGACGCAGCTACCATGCTTTTGAAAAATTGTCTCATTTTGTTCATCATTAAATTTGTTTCTTCATCTGAAGACCAATTTGTAAAACTATCTTTACGAATGAGTGCATTATTTATTGTAGATGTTGTAGGTGGGACATCGAGTTTATCTTCGAGATCAACTTTATTTTCTTCAACAATTTCTTCCAAATCATGTTTTAATTCATTTGTTCTACTTACACTCCACTCTGCACTACCACTTTCATTAGTATTCTTCAATAAATCATCACAACTACCCACAAAACCGCTATCTCGACTAGTTTGTTTTTTACTATTGGCAAGATCTGAGGCAAGTGGAGGGAATTCAGGTTGCGGTGTTTTACGTCCATCATCTTCACCTTCCGATACAGATCTCGTATCTTCATTCACGTCATCTCCTCTCAATTCCAGAGAATATCTTTTTTCATCAGCTGGGGAATTCCGCGACTTCTTTCCTTGTTTCTTACGTTTAACTGTGTCACTTTGGCTATCATTTTTATCATATATACTAATATCTTCGTATGTTTCTGTTTCTGTACTGGATTCTCCAGAATCTATTTGATTTTCATTTTGTTCTGGAGGAGGTGGCTCTGTTGTTGCTGTCAATAAATTATCCAAAGACGATGAGTGAGATCTGCCTGTACCACGAGCTCGAACTAGTCGTTTTCTTCGTTGTTCTGGACTCGGTTGACCTTCACTATCACTTCCAACACTTCCAGATCCATCTGAATCGCGACGTTCCCGCGTGAAGCCCATAAATCCACTGAGGAAATATTTTTCTAGTCTGGAAGAAGCAAGTTCTGCAGGATCTTTACCTTCATTTTGATCACAATCCTCTACTCCTGGTAAAGAATCTACTCCTTCACTGCATACGCTACTTGTTTCGGACATAATATCTTCTGTGTCATCATTTGCACGCTGTCCATCGCCAAGTCCAAAGAAAAAATATTTCTCTAATTCTGTAGCAGATATAGGGCGTATTTTTCGCATACTTTGTTCGGCTTCACTTTCTTCACAACTTTCTTCTACGATAGTATGTAAAGTAAAATCGATTGCTGCTCTGCGGTAACCTCTCAATTCTTCTTCGCGATCTGCTGAAGAGGAAAGAGTGACTTCATCTCCCGAATCCGTATCAGTAGCTGTAGTGGTTGCCAGATCTTCTTCGTCATGGCTGACATCTTCCACCCAGGAATCATCGTCAGCCAGCCCTTCTTCTAAACAAACCACTGCAGAGAGTGTGTCCCCATTGGTCACTACCGTCACATCGTCATCCGGTGTAGCGCGCTCACCCGAAAACGCGACACTTTCAATAACAGTTCCGTTCGAAAGTACGGTATCGTTGGGTAATTCACGGTCTTTAACATCGTAATAATCATTTTCCCGTGTGTCCCCATGTTGCCAGTTAGTATGTTGGACGGTAACGTCCGCCATCAGCGTGGTGGTGTCGCTCGTTACGACAGACACCCGCGGTAGGCTGTCCTGCGTAATAATAACGCGGCTCGTATAACGTGCAGAGCGGTCCGCGCGGCCTGACTGCTCGCTCTCGACTGCCCGAACATCGCCCCCACCGCTACGCGACGATTTCTCTCGGTGCCTCTTATTTTCCGCGGAGTTAGCCTCTTTAATTAGTAGTTCGCTAAGTGTGCGCTCGATACCCTTTACTAGATCCACTTTATCACCTACCTCACCGTTCGCTCTCACTGATAAAGCATTACTGACAACACGTTTGTTATTTAAATCACTGCATGTATCGAGATTATACAACTTCTTATCACACCAGTCTCGAGGCTCCACACACACGTCAATACGAGTTTTTTCAATTGTTTTGTCACTTTCAAGAAATATATTTTCACTTATATTGTTCATCGATTTATTATTAATATCACTTAGCGACACAGAATTATATTTTTCATTTTTATTGTTGTAATAATTTAAATGAGAATTAATATCGTTCATATTTTCAATATCTGATGATATGTAACTTTTCTCGAGTAGAATATTTTGTTTATCATTTATCGTGGCGTCATTAAGACTATGATTATTTGAAAACATGGTATTTTTATCTTCTGATAAAACGATTGAGTTATCACATTGATTGACAGATTTGATTTCAGGAGAGGATATTTTGTCACTATTGAGGGAAACTTCATAAGAATATATATCTTTCAATTTTTCATCTTCACACGAACTAAACATATTAATATCACAAAATCGTTTAAACTCTGTAGCAGCGGATTTGAAATTATTATTTGTCGCACATATATTATTTTCATCAGACAAAGATAATGTATCGCCATTGTCTGATTTTATCATATTTTCTATTGTCTCTATATTTTGGGAAGAATCTATGCATTGTACCGGAACTGAACAATTGTCGGTACCGTTTTTATTATCTGAGTACTTGTCCACCTGTGGAATGTCTGTTCCAGTCACTGCACCTTCTTCACCCCTCTCCAACCTCTCACCGTTATCCGTAGTTTCTACAATGACAGAGTTTTCCTTTGTTAATAAATCATTACGCATGTTCTTTGCCACTTCTTCTTCAGTTAAAGCATTTGACTCTGATTCTAATTCTTTGATATAATTCAGTACTACTCCACAATCTTTTTCCGTATCTGTATCGTTATCAGATGTATCTGATTCTCCACTCTCAGCCTCACTGGCAGATGTTGAATGACTCGTGCTGATACGGAATACTTTGGTAAAGCGTTGTAAATTCTTTTCAACTCTTTTGACAGATTTTTCTTCATCCGAGCCCGAAGAATTTCCATCTTCATCGTCACAGTATGAACTTCTAGATGAATTTTCTCCACTACGTGCACCTGTTATTGTATAAGTACCTCGAGCAGGCGGCCCATCTCCTTCTTCAGCACTTGAAGATCCTGATTCTGATGAAGATATGAATGCATTGTCAGCAGCAAGGTATCCTTGTATTTCGGGGGATGACCGTCCTTCAGGAGACATACGCACCACTGAAAATTCATCATCTCTTGTAAAATCATCGTCGGGGTTTTCATTTATTTGTATTTCATTATCTATATTGATTTGCTGGTCTATATCCTGTTGCACTGATTCTAAATCTTTCACGGGATCAGGCACCATATTTATTTCACTAGGTATTGATTTAATTTCATTAAATGGAGCGAATTCTTCACTGATATTTTGCAAAATGGTTTGATTATCAACTCCCTCACCTTCTTTCCTTTCGTTGCCTACTGTTTGGATGTTATCAGCTAACTGAACATTATCAACCAGATCCGTACTCAATACTACCTGATTTTCCACGCAATCAATTTTCTCTACTTCTTCTACATCAGATTCCTTAACATTATGACTTGTATAAGTTTCTTTACCTTCACGTTGCGTAGCTAATTTACTTTCTGTCACAGTATTTATGAGATCATTCTGAGGTGCTCCAACAGAATCTGTGACTTGTTTAACTTGAATTGCTTCTTGATTTTCATTTGATTTTTGTTGTGAATTTTCAGCTGTTGATGATATTTGTGTCGACTTATCATTCACAGAAGTAGGAACAATGAAATCTTCACGACGGAAGAAAGAAGCAGGATCCGATGGCATAGGAAATTCGGAAGAAAATGGCCATCCAATTCCTTTAAGTCTTAATTTCATGACGTCGGGATAAACAAGGAGAGAGTCCCAAAGTGGCACAGGGACAGGAACGGGTACGGGTACCGGAACAGGGACATATCTTGGTATAGAACCACAATTTCGACAGCTACCACCAGAGTCAGCACACCGACCTGCAGATCTCATATTGTCAAGGGCTCCACAGTCATCATTCTTCCTATAATCACCACTTTTGTAATATCCGACATTTTTCTTTCTCGCTAATAGGCTATCGGAAGAAGAATGAGAGAAACTACTGGCTGTAGGTTCATCATCCGTATCACTCTCTCTGAACTTTCGCCTGACTGAAGGACTGTCAAACGGTGAATCACAACCGGAGACTTTACGAAAGACTTTCGGACTACCAAAAGGTGTACTCCAGTTCCAATCTTTCAGTATTGGTTTTGCAGTGTTGCTTCCAGATTCAAAGTAATCCCAATCGCAGTCATCGAGGGTGAAATTGTGCGTGATGGATGAGGCAGAAGATGAACTGTCTTCATTCTCTTCTTCTTTGGAGGATGAATCGGAACTGATGAATACTAGTTTGTAGTCTTCAGGATGCATACGTCCTGGATCTAACTCCGGCACCTCCTCACGAAATAGTCCAGGACCTGCAATAAAAGAAGAAAATGAATTAACGTATACAATTAAATTTATTAGGGTAAAAAAGAAGATAAAATGACATATATACTTTTTCTGTATGCCGATATTTCTGTCTTTATACACATTATTTCGTACTCACAGTGAAAATGACGTAGGTATATTTATATCTGCCTAACTAAACATGTCTAATGTTAGCCCAGATTAAATGAAAACCTTTCTCAGAAAGTATCTGTTTTTCATTTCTCAAAATAATAAATAGGTATACAATTCAATTCAAAATTTTCGACAACATAGATTTCGTTCTAGCATGTCAATTTTGAATATTTCAAATGCTAGCTGTTATTTTTTGGTTAGTAACAAAAAAAATAAAAAAAGATTTAATTTTAGTCAGACTTCAAGTCAACTATAAATCCTACTATACCATTACAGCATATCCCACAAGTGGGGTACACAGAAATTTAACCATATAAAATAATATTCAAGTTTTCCTTTCTCCGTTAGTAAAAATTTTCGCCATTCCTCGGTTTTACATGAGACTAAAAATGTTACAGAAAAGAGTGGAAGAGCTGTTTTTTTGCTCTATGGTTTAAATAAATAAACTAATCCAGCTCTGTATAATGTTTCGTAATCGCTTTATCATACATTTTGTGATAAGGAATTTATATAATCAATACGATGTCTCATCGCTTGATAACAAACTCACTGATTAGGTATATTATTTGATATCGTATAATACATATCTAATAATAAAAAAATTATGTATTAGTTACTACTCATATTTAACTGTTGAGTGTAACAAAAATCTAACCCCCAAAGGTTAACTCTGAGATAGATATAAAAGTCAAAAAAACATGATTTTTCAAAATTATTTTAATATATAAATTACCAAATTTTGACAATGAATAAAGATAAACAACGTGTATTTTTATTTTATTATCATATACCTACTTATTTTTCGATGGAGATGGCTCTGTGAGAAGTTAGATGATAGAATGTTTTAATCAGACTTATTCTGAAATTACAAATTTAATTTAATGTTTATTTTATAATTTAATTTAATTTTTATCAAGATTATTGTAGTCATTATGTTTTCATTGTTTTGTATTTTGTAAAATTGTCCACTTTATACTTGTAATATTTCTTGTAATCAAAGGCAATTATGCCGTAAATAAATAAATAAAGAAACAATTATTTAGCAACATTACTCCACTTACTGATAGCACAATAAATTAACAAATTTAGAACAACATACATTAAGAATTGAAAAATAGAATATACAAAGGAAGAAAAAAAAATAGAATAATAATTACAAAATAAAATAGGTATAGGTATACATGAAATAGTATAACTTAATAAAATAATCATGCAACTCGATAAATTTCTCAGGATTTGCCGCATTAATTATCAGTGTAAAAAATATATCTAAACACTTTAAAATCTATTGTATACTATCCCATTAAAAGAGTTATACTTGTGTATGGGATGGATTTTCACTATTCTTAATTTTACACATTTAAACAATAATATACTCAACTAATAATTACTTTGGTAAAGTACCGAAAAGGGTTAAGGATTAAGTTGCACTATAAAAAAAAACTACTACTACTTTTCTGCTATACTATCTCGGCATATCCTACAAGTGGGGTAGTTAGCAGACCAGCTGCATGTAATAAATATGCAAGCTGTCCCCTCCATGTCATTTAAAAATTAAGACGTTCAGGATAGGTGGCAAACCTCACCGCTGTATTTAAATTGTAAACGAATTTATTTTTTCAAACACCTGCATTTAAAAGGACACTAGAAAAGTTACGGAAAGGAGTGGGAGATCAATCCTTTTCTAGTTGCTCCACGGAACTTCAAAAAACGATAGAAATAAAAAATGTGGGTTAGGTTTTTGTTGCACTAAACAATATTATATATGTATAAATATTGATGTCTTATAACGCTGCAACAATTGAGCTCAATACTATTTTGTATTGCAAGTTCGGCTAGTCAGCAATAAAATGATGTTAAGAATATTTACAAAACTGTATGTGAATAATATAAAAATTTCTTAACGCTATGTAAACCAGAAGAACAGCAGCCCTACAAAAAGTATCTACACAAAAGTAATGCCTAAGAAAATCGTGTTTATTTATTTATTTATTCTTCAAATTTTTTTATAAAGCAACACATTTGTATTCAATACAAAATATTGATACAGAGAGCGAGTTTTTGACAAAGGTGCGATCTTTTCCAGCTAACCCAAGTTGTTCAGTATTTTATTTAATCTCGAAATAAAGTATAATTCTTACATCACTGAAAAATATTTTTTGCAGATTGACGATGTTGAGAGTAAACAAAAGACTATTAATTGTATTACTCGAGCGCTTTCGTCAAATACGCCTGACATTTTCAGTAGAACTCTTGAAACTGTCAACCTAACTAAGTAGACGAAAGCGCCCGAGTAACAAAATCAGAATTGAAAAGTATTTAGTGTTTTTTTATATCAAATATGTTAAAAAGTCTTTTCACAATGTAAACACACAAAACCTAGATCGTATTACATTGTAATTAAAAAAAATCTTCCAATTAAATAGCATTTTCCATTATCCTACGCTTAAAAGCATCTATTTTGCCTTGGCGTAGTGCGAATTGGCATATTATGGGATTATTGCTTGGGGTGATGCGGCTTCGACAATATTGGTCCCATTGGAAAGAGCCCAACAATCAGTGATTGCTCAATTTCAATAAGCCTACAATGTGACGCATAGGTACTATATTGAGCCCACATACGACTCATACATAATATGTACTACAATACTAGTATGCAATCTAATAAATATTTGTGTCCGTTTGTATATAGGTATGTTTAATGTCCTCAGTAGACAAGATTGTGAAAAAGGAGATCCGATTTCTAGGACAGGCTTTAGACTAATAATATAATAAATAACTTAAAAATCAATCAGAGTTATGAGTTTCTATTTACTGTGCCAGTGTTTATCTAGTAGAACTGCATGATAAAGTTAAATACAAATATTTTTTTCCTTCAATACTGATTTCATTGAAAATGTCGTCTTTCAAGGACATTATTAAAGCCAAGATATTGACAATGTCTTTGAAAGATATCTCTCTATATAAAAATTAACATAGAAGGAAAAAACATTTTTTTTTTAATTTCATCAGAGATAAGAGTGGTATCAGATTTGTATGAAAATTGAATAGGTATATTGTAGATATAGATTGAACTGTCAAAAGTATTTGAATCGTGGTGTTGCCAGTTTTAAAAAAAAATCCTAAAATTTTGGCCATTCTTTAGGAAATTTCTTCTTCTTATTATTATTATTATTATTCTAAAAATGTCACCCTGCGCTGAGACGATAACAGCTTTTGGCCAAGGCGATCTCAGCAGGAAAAATGGGAAAAAGAACAGGCAAATTCAAAAAACACAAAAAAACAGTGAGATATTAAAAAAAAAAAACACTAAAGAGATATCATTAAAAAGAAACAACAGAATAAAAGGAGAGTATCTATCCTGGTATCTATAAGTGCACATTTGTCAATTTGATGTTTATTTCTTTAGCGAAGTCGGGTAAAACTATTCTAGTATTATGATATGTATGTATATATATTATTATTGTTGGTAGGGGTATTGCGTCATAATATATATCACCTACTACATATTGTATATTATTGCACCATATCTGCATATTATAGGTACCTACTTATTTATTATATTATTATTATTATGGCATTAGTAATAAGTAATATTATTGAACAAGCCTGCATATTGTTTGAAAAATATGCACTCGTATAAAATTGTTCAAATAAGGATAATTTTGCAAAGAATTGAATAATGGGTTCAGCGTCCTTTTTAAATATTGATTTATTTCTGAATCGAGTGTATTAATTTTTTTAATAAAATATTCAGTATTTACATTATTTATCAATTGTATTTATGTCATATATTATCAATATCTAGGGTGGAGGTAACGCCTTTGAGGTCCTGGGTTCGATTCACAGTCAGAGCAAAATGCTTTTTAATAGAATTTAAAAATAGCCTTTTCAAATTGTCCTGGGTGCTACTATGTTTATTTTGTACATTGTATGTAATATGTATTGTTGCGTTTCGCAACCATAATACAAGATTCATATCTTGTTTTGGGACTAGCTAAATCTGTGTGACTTCTCCATGTAAGTACGCACATATTATATTATTTTTAATTCAAGATTCATTTTTGCCACCGATTCTCAATGTTAGTTTTTTTTTATTGTAGAAATTTTATTGTTATATAGCACGGAGAGAATGAGCCACATATTTATAATATGGAGTTAGTACAGGGCTATTTCGGTTGTGAGAAACGCTTTAAAATTATAGGTAGATTGACAAAGAGAGAGAGAGAAGACTTATGTTTCGAACTGTTTCTGTTTTTTTTTTCACCATCACTACCAATTTGAAATGAAATCTATGCTTTTTATCAATACATAAATAAATTAAAACACAATCACTTTTCCCAAGAATTTTTCACACACTTTTTAGTCTAGAACGATGTAAAACATTTTTGTAACTTGTAACTACATACAATGGTAAAAACCTAATTGTAGAAGTACGTATGTAAATATAAACATCTAAATTTACAAGTATAAATACCGTTAGAAATTTATTTAGTTTACTAGAAAATTATAAAATCAACAAATTAAAGTAAATTACTTGGATGAAATGAAAAAATAAGTTTTTTTTTAATTATGTACAATTAAAAGATAGACATTTAATAAAGGACTCCCACTGTTTTCTGTTAGTTTTCGAGTGTACTGTAATAGGAAAGTATTCGTAAAACATCACGTTTAACATTTTTAGTTCAGCGATGAGGTATGGTACCTATCCTGAATGTTTTAAGTTTAATTATATTATCGATTGAGCTGACGTTTATTTTGTTTCCTTTTTTTACTTTTATCGGTACGGAGAGGACATTTTGCATGTTTGTTACGTACAGTTGGTCCGCTGGCTACCCCACTAGTGTGAATTGCCGTGATAGTATGAATGAACGAGAAAATAAAAAACAGGATTTTTTATACATACAAATGTATACACATACAAAACTTCTTTTTTATGCCACAAACTAGAAGATCAGAATTATTTCCGAATTGATGATATTATAAGTAAAGTTTAAGAACAATTATAAATGCTTTTTACGGGACAATTTGAAATTTTTAAAAAGAGGAAGCGGTATTTCATTTCAGAACATAATTTTCAACTGGAAATATTATAGCAAAAAATTATATAAAAAAAAGTAATAGGAAAAAGTTCAAGCCAGCCGATTGCCGGTTCGTCAACAACAAAGCATTAAATAAGTTTCAATAAACAGCTCCATTTTAGATAATTATATGCATATCTTAGTATTGGATTGTGAAATCACATTTAAAAATATGTTACTTTACATCATAGCATTTCGTATAAGAGTTAAATCGACAAAAATCTAAATCTGACAGATAATAAACATTGGTTACCAAAAAAAAAAAAAATTTCATCATTACTAATATAGAAAAACATACCTACGTATTATTCTAAATTTGAACATTTAAAACTGATCGTTTTCATTCCATTTTCAAACACTGCGAAAACAATTCGAATCACAATATAAAAACAACAATAACTCTCATTGGTAAGTTTAAAAAACGAAACACAAAACAAACGATACGATTCGTCGACGAGATTATAATATTATTTGAAATTCGAACCACGTTTCGTAGCGATGTGTTTATAATAATATTATTATGTAGTTATATATATTACGGCGAACCTTATTGTGTTTTGAAACCGCAAAAAAAATATACTAATAATAATAAAGTCAACGTTTGGATTTGAACCCAAAGCGAGAGTCACCGGCGACGTTTGACGTTTTGTTGTTTAACCCGCTCTCGCTCGTTTACTTGTCGATGGTTATAGTGCAACTAAACTAAACAAGAACTGGGAGTTTTGACTGGATGTCGTAGGTAGGTGGTAGGTACAATACTATTGTTCAGTGCTATACTTAACTTACAAATTATATATATTGTATACCTATATATAGAGTATTATAAATGTATTGTTATTGTGTGGGTGAGAAAGAGAGGTGTTGAGGGGGTTCACTCACTTACTCAGTTTGCCATGGCCTTATTTACAACAGCCGCGGTTCGGAAACTTTTTGTGCCATTTGACAATATTTTGAAATATACCCACTCAATTCTCAATCAACAGGGGAATTATTATATACTTAATTATTGTTTTATTTTATTTTCTTATCTATTATACAAACTCACACAAGAGGTTTGTTGCGGATAGGATGCATGTAAATAAGTTACGATGTTTTGGACATGTGGAATGCATGGATAAGGAAAGAATAGCAAAGAGGATTTACCTATCTGAAAGAGGAAGTGTGAGGATGCGCGGACGTCCGAGAACCAGGTAGCTTGATCACATGGTAAGAGTTTTCAATTCACAAGTAAGAGAAAATGCATATTATTCACTTTAACACGTGTATTTAAAACCGGGTTAGTTGAAAGGCATGGCATTCTAGCGATAAATTCGCCCTCTGTACATTGAATTGTATAACCGATATTTTTATTATACTTTGTATTGATTTGAAATATTGAAAGCAATCTACTACAGTGAAGAATAACATAATATAAATACATAAATATTATACATATTTGCCAAATATAGACTGTTATTATTATAATATAAAATGAATTTTCACAACGTTAACGCACCTACTTTAAATCTAATGTTATTATTATGTTACCGGACATTGATAGCGACCATAATATGGTTGTGGCGGAAACCATACTGAAATTCAAAAGGCTCGAGAAGAGAACCAAAAAAAGATGGGACTTAAAGCTTTTAAAAACAAAAGAAGTAAAAGAAAAATACGACGAAAAAACTAAGGTTTGCGATTTTGAGAACAATGAAAGTGTAAACAGAGTATGGGAGAAAATCAAAGAGAAAATAACCACAGCGGCAGACGAGGTAATAGAGAAAGGAAAGCCGCAAGCTAGGAAAGAATGGATTACGGACGATATATTAGAAATGATTGAAGAAAGAAGGAGGTTAAAGAACTCGAGACCAGAAGAAGGAAAAAAGGAATATAAAATCTTGAGAAACAAAATCAACAGGGAGTCCAAATTAAGAAAGGAATGCTATCTGCAAGAAAAATGCAGGAATATCAACAGAAATATAAAACAAAGAAAATTTGAAACTGCATATTCTGAAGTCAAGAATTTTTTCAATGATAAGACACAGCCACGATGTGCTATCCAAGATCAAAACGGCAAACTTCTGTTTGAGGATGAATTGATCGTCAAAAGGTGGAAAGAATACCTAGAACAACTTTACAAAGGAAAGAACATACTTGAGGAAAGTAAAGCACTGGAAACAGAATATGACAAAGAAAATAATGGAGATGATATCCTAAGAAGTGAATTTGATAATGCCTTATCAAAATTGAAAGACGGCAAAGCACCAGGTATTGACCTAATTCCATCAGAGCTGCTTAAATGCGCAGGAAGCGGCATGCTTGACACTCTGTATAAGCTTGTCTGCAAAATATATAACACAGGAGAGATACCTGAGGACTTCGCCAAATGTCTGATACGAGCGCTACCTAAGAAAACAGGCACGACAAAGTGCGAACAACACAGAACATTAAGCATGATATCACACGCTTCTAAGATACTCACCAACATTATAATGAAAAGGGCGGAAAATAAAATAAACGAAACACTTTCAGAAGATCAATTTGGATTCCGCAAAGAGACAGGTACAAGAGATGCAATTCTGAGTCTAAGACTTGTTCTTGAAAAGAGAATAACAGTGAATAGAAACACGTATGTAGCATTCATCGACCTAGAAAAAGCATTCGATAAAGTAGAATGGGAACAACTTTTTAAGACTCTAAACCAGATAGGAATGAGCTATAAGGACAGAAGAGCAATCTGGAGCCTATACAAGAATGAAATGGCTGTAATTAAAAGCGGAGAGAGCTGCGCAGAAGCGAGAGTAGAACAAGGTGTAAGACAGGGATGCTCAATGTCGCCAGCACTCTTTAACTGCTATATACAGCAAGCTATTGATGAACTCAGAGAAGAAATGAAGAATTGGACAGGAGTAAAAATAAATGGGAAAAAGGTTGACATGATTAGATATGCTGACGACATAGCACTGCTCGCAGACTCCGAGATGGAGCTGAACGAAGCCTTAGGAAAAATGGAAAGTATACTGTTGTCAAAGTACAACATGAAAATAAATAAAGATAAAACAAAATGTATGGTCGTTGGAAGGGAGGAAGCGACTGCGAACATTGCCATAAATGGAGTGAGCATCAAACAAGTAAGAGAATTCGTGTACTTGGGCAGCAGAATAAACCAGGACGGACGCTCCAAATCAGAAATTGTGAGCAGAATAAACCAGGCACGAATTGCCTTTAACAAAAAATCCAAAATATTAGAATCCCCTAATATTGATCTAAGCGTGAGGAAGAATCTCACTAAAGCCTTTGTGTGGAGCATTCTGCTATATGGATGCGAGACGTGGACCATCAGTAAGAGGGAAAGCGGACGGTTAGCGGCATTTGAAATGTGGTGTTATAGACGCATGCTGAAGATTCATTGGTCGGAACACGTCGAAAACGAAGAAGTGTTAACCAGGGTTGGCGAAAAAAGGCAACTCCTTAAAAGAATCTGCCAACAACGAGCTAATTGGATTGGCCACAACATCAGGCACCCAGGACTGCTCATCGCAATCGCAGAGGGCAGGACCGAAGGCACAAATGGCAGAGGTCGACCGAGAGACGCCTATATGGACCAACTGAAGAGGGACATGAGCTGTGGCTCATATATGGAGTTGAAGAGACTGGCTGAGAATAGGGAGGAGTGGAGAAATAAGTCAAAACTCGTTGCAGACCAATCCAATGGATTGTAACTCATTATATATATATTATTATGTGTAATAAATGACAATTTTTCTAAAAAAAAAATATTTATGTTATGAATTTTTTGACACAATTGGATGTCGGGAACTGGATTTTTTACTTACTAGAAGTGTAAATGTCAAACATGTTTAATAAAAAAAATATCACAAATGAATTTGATTATTGATCATACTCCGTGAAGTCCCCGGTTAAGAACATGTCTCCCGCTCTTTTCTGTAAGTTGTCGAGTGTCTTATAAAAAACAAATATTCATGAAATATCACGTTAATAGATATTTTGAATCTTTAATTCAACAACGGCGAGGTATTCTAGCAACCCTGAATGTCTTATTTTTTATTGACACGGAGAAGGTTCTAGCATGTTCTTTGCACGCAGTTTATCTGAATACTTTTATTGTCAAGGACCTCTAGCATGTTTTTTCCCCGCAGTCGGTCCGCTGGCTATCCCGTTTGAGAGAGATGCCATAAAGGAATGGATGGATGGGATTTGATCATGTGACACGAAATGTTTATATTAGCGCCGGGGCATTGTGTATCTGGGCGTCTGAGACCCGCGCAGCCTCACTAACTACCTCAGCCGTCGCCCCCGCGGGATTCGGGTGAATGGACAAAGTATATTATTATATATACATACAAAAGTGTGTAAGTACATATCTACAAATAAATTCGATAAAGTGACACAGCAGAACCAACTTTTCATCTAGCAATGAGATTTGCCACCTCGAATGTCTTATTTTTTGAAGTAAAAAATATGTTACCCCACGGAGGTCCCAGCAAAGACAAGGTATTCCACTCTTTTCTATAAGTTTTCGTGAAAAGAGTAGATTTTCCTAAAACATCACAAAAATGATAAATAAATAATAAATTGTTTTGGAAAATGCAGTTTTGTAAAATTCAACACAAAAGATATTTCAACATACCTACTAGAAAAATTGAAATTTTTCCAGATTATGTGAACGCATCTAAACTTGAATTATTTTTATGTAGATATGTAGTATTTTATCTGGAGAATAAGAATCCGGTAGAATTTTGTGAATTCTTTTAAGCACAAAATCAATTATTATCATTTTTCGTACGCGTTTGACATGTCTCTAATACTGATTTTTCGGTTAGGTTGAGTTAGTCTGGTGTTATTTTATGCAAAAACACATTTATTTACAATCATTTCATATCATTATCATATCATTTCTTGGGTGAAAAACTGTATAATTACGTGAATATAAGTAATCCCGTGGAGCACCCGGTAAAGAATTGGTCTCCCACTCTTCTCCATAAGTTTTCGAGTGTCCTGTAAAAGGCAGGTGTTCGAAAAAATAAGACACTTTACATCTTAAATTCAGCGATGAGGTTTGCCACCCATCCTGAATGTCTCGATTTTATATTGGCACGGAGAAGACAGCTTGCATGTTTTATATGCAGTTGATCTGCTGGCTACCCCACTTGTGGGATATGCCGTGATGGTATAGTAGTAGTAGTAGTAGAAATGTAGAATATAAGTAGAAAATTCATAAATGTAATTTTGATGCATTCACCTACCGAAATAATCCATAAATATTATTTTACAAATTTTATATAGGTATAAGTTTATTAAAAAATAATTAAGCATATGGATATTGTCTATATGATCAGTAGATAGATAAATTGTAATGTCCCAGAAACTAACTGTAGATCACATGATGATATTATCATGATGATGGGAAATGAATGTTTAATCACTATGTTATTTATGGGAACCTTTCGGGTACCTAACACATACCTATCCATCATCTTCATCAAAATAAATAATATGTAATGATGACCTCAGACTTAAGTCCAATTGTAAAAAGAATAAAAAAAAACACGAATATCGTATTTGAACAATCTTCTTGTATCCGGGTTCATATTCAGCTTGAATTGTTGGAATTCATCATTGTTTTTTTTTTTCGTTGTTAAAAAATTAAGCTCCGTAGAGTGTTCTGTAAATAATGACTCTCCCACTCTTTCTTATAATTTTTCGAGCATTCTGTAAAAGGCAGATGCTCGTGCCACTCTCATATAAAACAGTTTTCTTTTAATTTTCTGTATTTGTCTAAAAGAATTACGCGAATTCGCTTAGAGACTTCAAATACAAAATAAGAGATATTTATTTTAATTTAACAAACAAAAAAAATAGGTGTTTATCAAGAATATTACATTTTGCAGTGCAAAACACATCCATTATAATTATGTTGGAAATTACATCATTATCCATGAACTGTCGATCCTGAAGGTTGTATGCAATAAAATAGTTTAAGTGATCTTTAAAACTCTCTTATTCTAAGTTTACAACTAGAATAAATTGATGAGGTATGCTACCCATTCAGAGAGGGCAATCTGCATGTTTATTACTTGCAGTTGGTCTCCTGGCTACCCCACTTGTGGGTTATACCGTGATGGTATAGTAGAAGAAGATTTTTTTTTATTCAACTGGGTATGGAACCATCGCGCGTATAACAAAACCAATTGAACATCTCGATTGCAGAACCAATTTTACACAATGTACCGACTCATCTCATCAAATTTTGAATTAAAAATTGTCAATCGAGTATGTTTTTTTCCAGTTTGTAAATAATGCCAATTTATTCAGTCTGTTGTGCGGGACTCCCAAAAGTGCGGGGCGTTGAGATAGTTTCCCGGTTCACCCGCCATAAAGACCGCTAATACATAAAGGCTAAAAAAATTCATAATCCCGCAATTGGGTTCATCCACCGTACCGTAAGTTTGACTTATACTTTGGTTGCTGTCACTAGACTAGCGACTGTTCTATTAAAATACTCGTAGATACATTATAATTCAATGGTGTTGCGTAACTTGTCATAGGTGGTTAGTTAAAACAGGAAACCATACAAGGGGCATGAGTATCCTCTTCATATTACCTCTTGTTGTACAGAGGTATTATATTGTGGTGTTCAGCCAAGTTGAAAGTTCTTGTTGTACTACATAATGCTATGTTTAAAAAAGGGTACATTCTTTATTAAAATTTGGTCACAATCAATGAAAACTTTTTTCTTTCGGAAATGGGGAGAAATAAACTATACATATTATACTTAAAAAGTTTTCTCTGTCTATCGGAAGTCAAAACACCTGTCTATATTAAGTCCTGGCTAACTTAATTTTTAAACATATTTTTTACTATATGGGTAATCCTGCTTTTTCGGATTTTTTTATGTTTTTAGAATTTTGTCATTTAATTAAAAAAAAGTTTTTACTTGAGAAGAATTGTGTCGCCCGTATGTATATATATATTTGGAGAGTTTGGTTGCTTTTATGGTACCGACACTCATGTATGCAAACGAAATATGGACGTGGTTGAAAGGCGAAATTGTAATAAATACCATCAAAATCTCAAAGACGGTCGCGCAAGAGAAATCGGTGTACGTACATGAGAAATTGAATAACGAATGTGGAAGAAGCGAAAAAATTATGAAGAGATAGAGTGTGGCGTTCCGTCCTCTCTGCCTACCCTATTTGTACCACGGCGTGAGGGCAAAGTATATTATAGCAGTATTTTATAATTAAATAAATAATCAAAGGTTATTTGCCCCATTTTATGGTGTTACCATATTGAGACACCACCGCCGACACGGAAATAAATCTTGAAACATAATATATTATGATTCGAATAATTATTATTTAATTTGTATCTATATTTATCATAGAGAAAAACTGTATATGAAATAATATAACATTGTATAGTATAGTGTTGGCCTTCTGATTTAACCTACAGCCTACATATTCATTACAGACATACAAAATTGAGTCTTTACACCCATACAGACATATAAAACAGCTGATTTGGATAGTGTTGTGCATATTATACTATACTTACACATGTAGTTTGCCTGACTAAATATTTAGAGCACAATTACTCATATTGCCACTGCCAAAATAATTAATACTTGCATTGTACCATCAAACAATATTTTATTCAAATATTTTGCTTATTTATTAATTTAATTTATTATTTTTATTCTCTTTAAATTTTGGCCAATGCGATGTGCAAAGAGATACAACTTATATATAATTACATAATACAAACAATATTTAAAACAACAAAATAAAAATAAACGAAACAAACACAAGACATACATATACTACTACTATCTATACTATACTCCAAGTGGGGTATGCAGAGAGAACGGAACGCCATATAAATCTCTCCTTACATACTTCTTTCGCTTCTTCTATACTCATTCAATTTCTCATGAACGCATGTCGATCTTTCTCACTCAGCATACGGCCGTCTTTGAGAATTTAATCTACGTAATCAAGCCATGTGGTTCTCGGACGCCCAGGCTTCCTCACACCCCTTCTTGTAGACAAGCATATCCTCTTTATCATCCTTTTCTCATCTAATCATTCCACATGTACAAAGCATCGTAACTTATTTACACGCATTCTATCCACAACACTCCTCTTGCATCCTCTCATTTAATGGTAAATTTGGTAAAACGTTGCGTGATAGAGTGAAGAATTTATATAATCAAAGAGTGTCTATAATTATTACAATTATCAACGCTAATGTAATGTCAGATAAGTTTTTTTTGCATTATTTAGATATAATATGAGAATATTATATCTAAATATGAATACATATTGATATAGATTCACAGCGGGCCGTGACCAGTATTGAGGGTTGCAATAGTATTTATTATTTATTGTGTCACACTGCTTGGGTACCTGGCCGCACTCATTGAGTGCAGTTGTACTAGCCAAATATTATTATTATTAATTTTGTTAACTATGTATTAGAATTGCTATTATGTATTAACTGATATTATGTATTATTATGTATTGTATAAAGGCTTATGCCGTCTATTGATTAAGTGACAGGTGACTTTTATCACCTCAAACTGTAAATAAGTTATAAGTGTTCTTAATCAATAAATTTGTATTAAGTGTGTACTAATTTGAACATAAAGAAGAAATTTTCACGTGTGAGTGTTTTTGGCATTATTAGTGACTCAGGTGGTGAGTTCTAATCATTTTCTTTAAAAAAAACAAAATTATTGCCACAAGTTTTGAGGGTACAACTTCAAATGTATTGGCCATAGACAAATGACAACACAATAGAACCATAGACTTTAATACTATATACCTAGACAGAGTACCTCGGTAACTTTTCATAGCGGTGAAGTGAGGCAAACAAAGATTGTCTCTTTCGCACAGTTGGTTGGCAAGAACGTCGCGATTTGTATGGGAAGTGTGGAGTAAGCTGTGAAATTTTCGCATTTATTTAACTAAAATAGACGTATCAGTTGAAAAATTAATATGAAGCGATTAAGAAAGCAACTGAAATGTCTAGTAATATAAAAAATACCAACAGAGTTTTTATTTTTGATTATTTTTCCTATGTTTATGAAGTGATTCTTACATTGTTGATATGTTTGGCTCATGTACTCAAACTACCAAAATAAAACCCCCAGAGTAGAATGTTATTTTACTTTATTTAATAACACAATAATACGACTTTTCAGGACAATAAGAGACATTGTACATCTTAAATTCAGCGATGAGGTTTGCCACCCGTCCTGAATGTCTTGATTTTATATTGGCACGAAGAGGGCAGCTTGCATGTTTCTTACATGCAGCTGGTCCGCTGGTTACCCCACTTGTAGGATATGCCGTGATGGTATAGTAGTAGTAGCTTCTATTTGAGCCAATATCTCAAATAAATGTACATATTAACTTTTATGTCACATAGAGGATGATCTCTGAATTCATTACACAGTAGATCCACTGGCTATCTTTTTCATAGGAGATAAATAGATGAAAATATATACAGAGAATAAATTCTCGATCTTTACCACAAGTGAACTAGAATTGGTTTGAATAACATTTTTAGCCATTCAACGGAGATGAAATTTAGATCCAACCCTGGCTCCTGGGTCACCTCTTGCTTTCAAAAATTTAAAAAACAGTATTAAAATAATGTTTGTGGAGTAAATGTGGTTTCTGAAATAATAAAAGAAAGAAATAATTGTAATAAATAAACTTTATTGAAATTATTTTAAATGTACAAATAGTTTTCATATACCTAGTACATACCAAATTAAAGATTTTTTTTATTTATTCATTCATTCGGATAACAAAACATTTGAAAATACATGTGTACAGAAATAATATACAAAATCACAAAACAAAAACAATTTTATCAGCACTTTGCAATCATTGTTAGTGTTCGACCAAAAATGGGGTTTTGATTGAAGCCGATTGTCTACTACTACTACTACTATTCTACTATACCATCACGGCATATCCCACAAGTGGGGTAGCCAGCAGATCAGCTGCATGTAAGAACATGCAAACTATCCTCTTCGTGCCAATATAAAATCAAGACATTCAGGATGGGTGGCAAGCCTCATCGCTGAATTTAAGATTTAAAATGTCTTAATTTTTTCGAACACCTGCCTTTTACAGGACACTCGAAAACTTACGCAGAAGAGTGGGAGACCAATTCTTTACCGGGTGCTCCACGGGATAGATGAAGAAATTGTACGGGTTGATTATAACTAATAACGTATGCGATTATTAATTAACGTATTTCTAAAAGTATTTATGACGTGCAAAAAGAATGTATAAATAAAATATACAAATATAGGCTTGAAGCCGATTGTTCACTTCTAAATCTACCTTCGGCCAGATGTATAAAGTGAATCTTAATTTTATATCTGTTAAAATATACTAAAATAAATTTAGAGTCCGATAAAGATTTCATTGATTTGCAAAAAAAAGTATATCAATAAAATAACTTATACTAACTTAATATTAAAACTATGAACTACTGTATATAGTCAATAAAATTTTAAAACCACACCAAACTCAAAATAAAAAGAAAAACCGGATTATAATTAATACCAAACACTAAACAACTCCTCAGTATTATAAATACATTCATTCAAAAGTATAAAATATGGTATAAACGAGAATTTTATAACGAAACACGAGGAACCGTTAAGCAAACGTACCGCAGAAACCAATGTTTTGCCAACCAGCTAGCGAAAAGTGCCGTGCAATTCGACACACTATTGAGGGTTAGTACGCCGTCTAGGTATATAGTATAAAAGTCTATGAATAGAACATCACCATAGACGATCAATAACATAGACTATCAACACCATAAACAACCAACACCATAGATGAATCTATGGAAGAAGATTGAATAGTATTGCCAAAAGAAAAAAAAATTTTCGCCATTTCTCACAGAATTTCGTCATAAAGATTTTTACATGCATGAAACTCTAAAGAAACAAAAATATATAAAATTTGGGATTTTTGAATGATTTTAACTTATACTACAAAATGTCCAGAATAATAACTCGAAGCCAAAAAGACAAAAATATACTAAACTTAACAATCATAGACGACTCTGTAAGTGAAAGCACTCTGGATAGGGAACCAGACATCGCAAATATACTTAAATCTAAGGTAGAAGAGATCGAGAAGACAAGGGAAGACGTAAGGCAGGAATTATATAAATGTCAAAGCGAACTTAAGACAAAAAATAGAGAAGTTACAACGTTAAAAAGAAAAATTCAAATACTTCAAAAACAGAATGAAAACCTAAAGACTTTCAAAGAGGTAAATGTGGAACTAAAGAAGCAATTAACTACGAAAGAAACTAAAATTGACGAGCTTCTAAGAGAATTCAACGAATGTAAAGAAAAAAGAGAGATAAGACTGAAGGAGTATGCGGAAAATAACAAAATGATTGCACAAAAGTTGTCTGAACTTCAAAAGTCAAATGTTGCGCTGAGACTGGCATATGACGACGTCCATTTACGGCTGGAAAACTATAAAAAGTATATTAACGACAAGGAAAACAAAGAGCTACCAAGGACGACTAATGACTTAGATGAAAAATTGAGAAACTACACACAGTCGACTAGTAAAAGTAATCAAATAAAACGAAACTGTCCAGTGAACAAACTGGATGAAGGAATGCCCAGAAGATACAAATCATTATACGTTGTAGGAGATGAATATGCAAAGGGAATGGGAGTGAAATTGACAAGCAGGACAGATCACAGGATCGACGTCCTAAGCAAGCCAGGCGATAGCATACTTAATTATAAATATGATATTATGAAGAAAATACGAGAGTGCGGAAGCAGCGATACTGTGGTTGTGCTTGCCGGAAATTGTGAAAACCTAAAAAGAAGAGCCAACTATCTAAAGACTATGGAAGAACTAATCACGGAATCAAAGAAAAAAAATACAAGGCTCCTCATATCGACAATACATTACGCAAAGAATGAAAGAACTAACGAAAATATATATACACTGAATTGTGATCTCTATAGTATTGTGAATGAACTTGAAAATGTAGAAATAATGGAAATAAATGAACGAATATCAATATCTGAACAAATAATTTTCAAACTAAAGTGTAAAAAAATAAAAAACAACATAAATGTACAAATCAGTTTAAATCACGAGAAAACAGAACTGTCAAACGTGACCATGGATAGACCAGGAAAATATTGCGAAACGCAGAGCTCTTCTTCTTCTTTTTTATCCATCAGACTCCCAGGGTATACAACGAGAGAAGGTCAAGACTCACCATAGCGCATCAGAACGTCCAGGGCTTGAGAAACAAAAATCACGAGATGCACCTATCCATTAATATGACTGATGTCGATATACTAGCGATAACCGAATCGTGGATGAATGATGGCGAAATTATGAACTTTACAATAAATAATTTTAAAATAGCCAGTAGTTTTAGCAGAAAGCATTCATTAAGGGGCGGTTGCTTGATTATGGCAAAATCTCAATATAATGTAAAAAATAGAGTCGATATTGTGAATATGTCAATAGAGAGAACATGTGAAGTTAGCTGCATGGAAATTGAAAATATTGTTGTCATTTGCTTGTACAGAGCTCCATCATCTAGCATTCATGATTTCTTTACCACTCTAGAACACATATTAAATAAATTGACTAAAAATAATATTAAAAAGATTGTCGTATGTGGAGATTTTAACATAGATTTAAATGCCAACAGTAATAATTGCAAAAATTTTCTAGACTTGATGAATGGTTTCTCACTGACACGTAGTATCTATTTTGCTACTCGAAAAACATCTAACACAGCCACATGTATCGATAACATTTTTACAAACTTGACACTTAATCACACCTCTCCTATAAAATTTGTAAAATCAGACCATGACGGCCAGTTAGTGGAAGTATTGCTTGAGCAGCCTCCTAAAGACAATAGCTCAAATGTACAAAGAACAAACCTTAGATATATTAATGACGAAAATACTTATAATCTTATTTGCTACCTTAATTCATTGTACACTCCTGACTACAACCATGACAATTCTACCGATGCTTTCTATGATTTTTTTAAATATTTTATTCTTGGACTTGACCAGTACATGCCTGTTAAATGCATAAAAAATAAACCAAAGAAAACTTTTAACGACTGGGCTACTAAGGGTATAAAAGTTTCGCGTATTCGACTATTTGAACTTTATAACCTAAGAAGCATAAACAATAGCAATTCATTTAGAAAGCATGTGTCGAACTATAGCAGAATCTTTAAAAGGGTCTGTAGTGATGCTAAACGTATATATCTTAGCAATAAAATATCAAATTCTAAGAACCCAATTAAAACAACTTGGAATGTCATCAAATCGGAAACGGGAAGGTCGGTTGAAAACTCCCAACTGACTATCATGAGTGACTTCATGGCAATAGATAATAACAATGCTAATAAAAAAAATATTGTGAATAACTTTAATCGTTTCTTCACAGACATATCTAAGCTTTTGACGCAACAAATCGATGTAACTGAACATGATGCAATGAAACACATGGTAAATCTACCTATATGTGTTAATACTTTTAAATTTAAGACCATCAACGAAAATGATATTATCAAAGTAACTAGATGTATTAAATCCAAATCGTCACAAGACCTATGGTATCTCTCTATTAAATTTATAAAAACAATCATAGCTGATATAGCACCACATCTAGCCAAAATATTCAACACTTGTCTTAGAAAAGGTTACTTCCCAGATCTGTTGAAAATTGCAAGAGTCACTCCGATATACAAGAAAGGAGAAAAAACTGACTTTAGCAACTACAGACCCATTTCGATTCTGCCTGTGTTCAGTAAAATCCTAGAAAAAATTGTCACCGAGCAGCTTGCACAATTTCTTAGCAATAACAGTATACTTCACCCACAACAATATGGATTCCAAAAGGGTAAAAATACCTGTGACGCTGTATCACAACTGCTAGGTTATGTTATGGAATCCTTTGAGAACGGACAGGATACTTTTGGCATTTTTTGCGATCTATCAAAGGCGTTCGATTGTGTCCAACATGACGTGCTACTTGCTAAATTAGACCATTATGGAATTCGTGGAGTTGAAAAATCTTTTTTAAAATCCTATTTGAGAGATAGAAAACAGATAACAGTGATTGACAATATAAAATCAGATATTTGTGACATAAACTGTGGTGTGCCCCAGGGATCTATTTTGGGACCATTACTTTTCTTAATATATATCAATGATCTGCCTAGTCAAATCAGTGATAATAATAAAATCATAGTGTTTGCAGATGACACATCCATACTTATAAGAGACTTGGATAATTTACAGTATACTAAAGATATAGTAACACAAACCCTTGAAAATGTAAAGAGTTGGTTTGGTGACAATAAATTAGTTCTAAATATGACGAAAACGAATGCTCTTCGCTTCTCCTTACGGCGTGAACACGAAGTTCCTGTAAAAGAAATCTTGAGCAACCAATCATTGAACATAGTAAACAATTGTAAATTCCTAGGGTTGGTTGTAGACAGAAAACTTCAGTGGTCCCCACAGATTGATCAGCTTTGCACAAGACTCAGTTCTGCGATCTTTGCAATAAGAAAAGTTAAAGAGGTTTGCGGGTTTGATGCTGCAAGATGTGTGTACTTCGCGTACTTTCATAGTATAATGTCATATGGTATAATGTTCTGGGGGAAGAGTGCCGAATCAGGCAGAGTCTTTATACTGCAAAAGAGAGCCATAAGGACCATTTTAGGATTGCGCCCGAGAGATTCCTGCCGTGATCACTTTAAAAAACTGGGCATACTCACACTTGCTGGCGCGTATATCCAGGAGTGCCTTATGTATGCTCGAAAAAATATAGAGAACACACCTCTAAACGCAGACTACCATAGCTATCCAACGCGAAGTGCAGGCAGCATCAGAACCGTAAAATGCAGACTAGCAAAGGTTGCGGATAGTTTCGTGGGTTTAAGTGTGAAGCTGTACAACAAACTGTCACTGCATATCAAAACATTGGAGGATGATCGCTTTAAGGAAGGGGTGAGGAAGTATTTGTTAGAAAAATCATTTTATTCAGTTAACGAAATGTTATTGGAAAAAGATTCTAGTAACATGGATGCAGAAACATAATGTAGTTTGATATCACATCTGACGACATAATCACTGGGCCCTTTACACCCAGGGATTATCGATCACCATTGATATTAATATATTGTTGTACGCCTTGTCTCTTTTAATTAAATTATATGTTTTTAAAATGTACTCTGGATTGACACCCCCAAGTGCCCATTGCGGAGCCTATGGAGGTCGAATAAAAACTATAACTAACTATAACTAATAAATAAATAAATAAAATAAATAAATAAATCGTTTACCTTTCGGAGTTCCAGGTAAGGTCTCTCACTATTTTCTGCAAGTTTTAGAGTGTCCTGTAAAAGCAAATTTTCGTAAAACCTCACATATAAGATCATTTATATCTACAATTCAGCGATGAGTAATGTTATCCATCCTGATTGTCTATGTTTTTTATTGAGATGGAGGTAATACTTATTGTCTTATACGTGAGGTTTTACGAACAGCTGCCTTTTACAGGACACTTGGAAGCTTAAAAAAAGAATTGGAGACTTATTCTTTACCAGTGTCTTAATTAATATTATACAAGATTTGAAGCAGAGGCGTGTCTTTCATACAAGCCGAAAAGCCCAGTTTTTTATAGATTTTTTAGTTAAAAAATAAAATAAAAATATTCTCTTTACAAATGGGAAATGTGAAAGCGATATTGAAAGGAGAAAAGTTGCTGGCAATAAGGTAAATGGTGCAATCCGACCAATAATTGCGAATAGAAACATATCTACAACAGCTAAAAGGTTGGTGCACTCTGCTTATCTTAGTGCCAACACTTATGTATGCAAGTGAGACGTGGACATGGTTAAAGAAGGATGAAAGCGGCATAAATGCAGTAGAAATGAGATCGTTGAGAAGGATGTGTGGTAAAAGTCTTAGAGATCGTGTGCGTAACAGTGATATACGAAAGGAATGTGGAATGAAAGTTGGTGTAATTACAAGGACGAATGTGAATAAGTTAAGATGGTTTGGGCACGTGGAAAGAATGAATGAGGACAGAATGACTAAGAAGATATATTTGGCTGAGAGGAATGGTGCTCGGAGACGTGGACGTCCGAGGATCAAATGGCAAGATCATTTAAATCAAATCCTACAGGACGGTCACGTGTTGAGCACATTGAACAGGAGAGCATGCATGAGGAATTGTATGACAGTGACGGAAGCGAAAGATGTATGCAAGGATAGAAGGAAGTGGCGCTCGATCCTTTCTGCCTACCCCGCGAGGGAAACGGCGTGATGGCATGTATGTATGTATGTCTTTACAAGTCCGATAGTTTTAAAATATATGTCTCTATAAATATATAGGTACCTATATATATTGTTGTCGAACAAAGGCCATATAGGAGATCTTCTGGTATGACATTACGATCGGGTTTACCCAACGTGAAAAGTCTAGACACGCCACTGTTATATCGGTATTTACAAAAACTGTTTTTGGCGTGATACAAAACAGTATGATAATTATTAATTTGTTAACGAATAAATAAATTTATTATCATAATCAATATAAAACAGACGCCTACATAATAATAACAAACCATTTCTATGAAAATGAATGAGAACTACTTTTTGCAGAGCGATGTTTTGCAGAGCACTGCTCGTAGCTCTCCATATTGAAATCGAGTACACCTGTCATATTTGTGGAGTTTTTGACATAGGGTAGGTCTGTAGGAACTAATATTTAAACTTCGTTCTTAGGTAGGGTGACGTCTATCATGTAATAGCCTTTAACTTGGTTATATTACAGTTATATCCAATAAATTTCAAAGTTCTATCACTAGTTAGAGATGGTTAGAGTTACTCTCAGTAACAAGTAATATCATATATGGCTTAAGTATTCTCACCTATATTATTTTTTATTTATTTATTTATTCTTTTTGCACCTGATAATGATAATAATAACTAGACAACTTATTTATGATGCGCCGTTATTATATAACAGTGTTAACAAAACAATACAAAATTTAAAATACTAGAGCGATATGCAGTGGCAAGATTATCACTATACCTACAGTGATTTCTTCCATCAAACCGCAATGTATGTACGTACAACTTCTTAATAAACAATCAGATTATATTGTATGTGTTCAATTTTATTACATGAGTATTTCAATTAAGGACAATCCACTTTGCATGCATGTTTTTTGTTATCTCGGCGCCATAAATTCCTAGGTGTTGTGCATGTCCAAAATTTTATGGAAATTCAGAACAAAACATTATAGTTGTACCAGGCTAACGCCTTCCAATTATATAATCATATAATCTACCTATAGTATATATAGTGAGTTACAATCCAATGGATTGGTTTGCAATGAGTTTGGATTTTCTTCTCCATTCCTCTCTATTTTCATCTAGTCTCTTTAGTTCAACGTATGTGCCACAGTTCATGGCCTTCTTTAGTTGGTCCATATAGGTATCTCTTGGTCGGCCTCTACCATTTCTACCTTCGGTCTTACCCTCCGCGATGGTGATGAGCAGGCCTGGGTGCCTGATGTTGTGGCCAATCCAGTTAGTTCGATAATCTATTCTAGAATATATTGAAAATAAGAGAGAACTTTTAACTCACTTGTCTGTACAAAGAAATTAGTAAATATCTTACTAAAGGGAAAAAGGTTTTCGTAGTTCTTTGGTTTTTCTTAAATGTTACATACTTTTTTTATTGTAATGTCAATTTCATGATAGAGCTAGAGTTTTATTAATTAATATTGTTGGTAAACATTTAAGACCCCCACAAAGGGTTCAGTGTGCTCAAAAAAAAGTTTGTGTAAAACCAAATGAAAGGATTGTAGAATCTATGTTTATGGGTGAATGAAAAATGACTTAAGACGATGGGAGAGAAAGCACCTGTGTATCTACGGACTAAAGATGACCAGAGACCGTTAGAGTTGTAATACTATGTAATATCAATATAATATTCGATTATTTTCGACCTTAATCACCTGCATACATAATAATAATACACAGTACATTACCACTGTAGATAATCTATTCCGTGATAGTTATTTACATAACTTAGTTAGGTGTATGTCTTTTTATATTAATTGTGTAATGCAGGTATTTGCCATGCAAATGAAGATTTATTCGTCTCATCAAAACGGTTCTTACTGATGACACCGAAAATAGAAGTAAGCTAAAGTTGTAATCATCATTAGATGAGAATGTTTTGATGTCATTTTGCTAAAATTAACATTTAGTACTTAAAGACAAAAAAGTCACATTTAGGACTCCCTCGCATACCCAGATAGTTCAGAAGTCGAAAGACTTATATTAATTTTCCCTTCTAAGAAAATCTTTTGTTCTCCAGGGTGGGCTCTAATGGCCAGGCTGGCCGGCCAAAACCACTTCGTAGGAATCTTTAATGTAACATTTACGTCTTCGATGCTCCTCTTAGGAGGATAAAATGTGATCACACAGACACATTAAACGTAATAGATACTAAATAAATGACAATGACTAACAATACTATACTACTATACTATACCCTCACGCCATGTCCCAGGAGGGGTAGGCAGAGAGAACGGAACGCCATATAGATCTATCCTTACATACTTCTTTCGCTTCCTCTATATTCATCCAGTTTCTCATACATGCACGCCGATTTCTCTTACTCAGCACGCGTCCGTCCTTAAGAATTTGGTCCACGTGATCAAGCCACGTGGTTCTTGGACGTCCGCGCTTCCTCACACCCCTTCTTTCAGATAAATACATCCTCTTCGTCATCCTTTCATCTTGCATTCGCTCAACATGTCCAAACCATCTCAACTTGTTTACACGCATTCTGTCCACAACACTCCTCACACATCCGCTCATTCTCCTGATTCTTCACTCTATCTCGCAACGTTTTACCAACCATTCTTCTCAGTGAACGCATCTCCACAGCATTTATTCCACTCTCATCCTTTTTCAACCACGTCCAAGTTTCGCTTGCATACATAAACTAACTAACAATAAACCCAAGAAAATAACAAACCAGCATTATAATCAATTCAAACATTTGTATTTTTTCTTAGTATTGCCCCAGAACACATTTTAGTCTAGTGGGACAATATATTCCATAATGTTGTTCTTTGTGTTTGTTTGTATGTACTATTTTGGAATAAAAAAAAACAGTAGGTATCTTATTTTGGACCACAAACTGAAGTAAGCAGTCTAGAACCTTGCAATCACTCTTTGAGATTGAGATAAGACCAGAAATTCTCAATGGGGACGGTATCACCCCTCAGCGGGCGATAGAGTCTTCAGGGAGCAGTGGAAAGCCTGGTGAAAATTGAGAGGGCGCTAAGGCAATTTAGGAGGAAGGTGGAAGACGAATTAAAGTTGTGAGATAAAACAAAGATTCCAAATTAAAAAAAAACTTGAATTACAAAATAGAAGTACCTACACAAATCATCTTATATCTTCATCTTCATTGCTAATATTATAATTGTGCTAATTCCGTGTTACGTAAAAAACTAAAATAAAGGTATAACAATTATTATAATTCTAGAAACTTATTATGTATTACAGAGAATTATTATTATAATTATGGTTGTTTATGTTGTAATGTTAGTGGTTGAAAGGTGTGAGAATAGGAATCTATTGGAAACAACATAAAACCACAAACGGCTGTACAGATTATTATCTATGGATGTGTTATCTATACAGAACTTCTGTACCATACCTCTACTTTGAACTATCAAGTATAATATGAATTCTTCTACTTGAGGTTTTCAAACACAAATCTTGTTTTGGAATCTGGATGTTTCGCTTGCGTGATGTTAAATCCGAGGGTTCGTAGAGTTAAGACAAGTAGACATCATTGTCGCAACTGAACGAGTACTTACGCCATTCATTAATTTTTATTGCAATAAAGTGTTTATTGTTACTAAATCTTTATCACGGAATCAGCTTGAATAGTTTGATGTAAATAATATGATTGAATTTATTTGCCTATATAGATAATATATTTGACTATTTATATTTTTATCCCACAAAATAATAATCTTTATTGCACAATAAGTAGCATACATAATTATCACGTTATAAAACAATGTGGTACAAATAAATGATACTGTGCAATGGGCGAGTTTATCGCAGAAGCGATATCTTCCAACTAACTCAGGTTATACAAGCAAGCAGATAAGAAAAAAGCTCCCTTTTTATATTGACTGTGTCGTGTTTAGGTAACTCATAGTGAAATTAAAAACAAATGTTTTTTCTACTATGAATTTCTAGGATGAATAAATTCAAATTCAATTTTTTTCAAATTCAAATTCAAATTCAAGTAAGTATGTATACAAAGGAAGAGAAATCGAAAACAAAAGGTTTTACAACTATACTGATTTTGATCAAGAGAGACATAACCATAACATAACTTGCATAGAAAATTCACACAGATCGAGCTAGTCCCAAACTAAGATATGAGTCTTGTATTATGGGTACTAACACGACAATATACATAAATGTGCAATGCATTAAACACATATATGTGTGTAATACTCAGACCCAGAACAATTTGACAAAGGTCATTCTTCATATTTGCACTGGCAGGGAATCGAACACAGGACCTCGGGACTCAAAGGCAAGAGCGTTACTCCCGCACCACACCGGCCGACCAATAAATTGATGTCCTTAACAAAAAAGACATCAATTGTTTGACAATGTCGTTGAAAGAGGTCTCAATAAAAATCAATATAGTAGAAAAAAACATTTTGTTTTTAATTTCACTCGCTTTCTTTACTTATTCATCATATTAAATAAGTATTCTGGTATTCGTTACGTAAAGTACTTTAGGACTAATAATTAAATACCCACTTATTGTACTTATTGTAATGCGTATCGATACCAGATATTTAAAGGCAGTATGTTATGTATTTGTGGGTACCAGTATTGCTAACTAGATACAAATTAGTATAGTTTGATAGTGACTCATCAGAGCTTACTCGGTACAGTACCGATAAGTGTTGATGCAACTTTCGAAATAGTACTTAAGAATATTTAGGTACGTAAATGAGCAATACCTTATTGGTACTTATTCAGATCACAGAGTCGAACTGGCAATGCAACGATTTATGTAAATTCATATACATATTGGTTAATTGAAAATGTTTCTCTCTTTTATTCTAGCAGACAGCAGACCAGCTGCATGTGGTAAATTATGCAATTTGCCCTCTCCATGCCAACAAAAAATTTGACATTCAGGATGGGTGGCAAATTTTTCTGAAGTTTTGTTCGTAAACAACACTTTAATGTTGTATAATAATGCCTAAATAAATAAGTTATCAACTATTTAAGTACATTTAAACTATCAAGTTTCCGTTGAGTCCTTCCCAGAATTTTTTTTTTTTTTTGTGAAACTATATTAATTTATGGAAATAAACAATCTGTTTGAGTTTACCTATAGTAAATGATATAAAAACTCAAGCACCTTGTGTTTATTTCCATAAATTACTATTCGCTAGCCTGATGAGAGCGGAAGCTCTTGAAAGTCGGCTCGCGTCCAATAAAAAGTTACAGTAGATATACTACAAATATGCGTTTTATTTACATATAATTAATCCTATAAATTAAGTTGCTAGAATGTTACAGAAACGCTGCAATCTGAGAGATATAATGCGAGGTTCAAGACGAAACGACCGAAACTAAAACTTAACCAATTGTGTTTCTTCACATAAAATAATATGGAGTTTCGCAATATAAACGTCTACTCAATCTATACATAAGAAAATGTAATTAAACTTACAATTATTGCAAAAGCTTTTAATTGCTGCAATATTTATTACTCGGGATACATTACAAATTATAATTTTTATATGTATGTGTCACGCTTTCAAGGTTTCTTTATATACCTACATCTAAAGTAAATCTCTCTATCTATCTATACCCTCACGCCATGTCCCAGGAGGGGTAGGCAGAGAGAACGGAACGTCAAATAGATCTATCCTTACAAACTTCTCTCGCTTCGTCCACATTCATCCAGTTTTTCATACATGCACGCCGATTTCATTTACTCAACACGCGACCGACCTTGAGGAATTGATCCACGTGATCAAGGTCCGCGCTTCCTCACACCCCCTCTTTCAGATAAATACATTCTTATATCTTGAATTCGCTCCACATGTCCAAGCCATCGTAACTTATTTACACGCATTCTAAAGTAAATATAAATGTAAAATTTGATGTAAAACTTAATTGGATGAATATAACGGACAGCTTTGAATCAATTTATAACATCGCCAATAAGGGGGTAGCCATGAACACACACTACTGAATGTAAGTAATAAATATACAGGAACACAGGTCGTCATTTAGGTGTAAAATTAAGATTTGGTAGGGCAGCTTTTCGCGATGTATTTAAAGCTAGGTTCCCTACTCTTTTCTGTAAGTTTTCGAGTGTTCTGTAAAATGTGGATGTTTGTAAAACCTCGCGTATAGAACAATATTGACATTTGAAATACGACGATGAAGTAAGTATCTTACGCATCCTAAATTTATTATTTGTTTTCACCTATGCTTGTAGGCATCCTCAGGGAAACTGTTTTCTGAAGATGCTAACAAACATAGGCGAAAACGTTAGCATTTAATACCGTTCAGGAAAGTAAACAGTGTTTAAGTTATTATATTTTTATTTTTTATTTAATTTAAATTAATTATTAAATTATTATTGTATTTCAGTACGGGAAAAATCACGGGTGTATATTTTGTTAACTAAACGTTAAATGTAACGCCGACAATATTATTATTACTTACCCATAACGAATGATGCAATAATAAAATACAACATGTCTATTGTTGTTGAATGATGAGATAATAGGTAGTAGAAGTAACACTATAAGGATATGGTGTGATTCATAAGCTTTAAAATGGAGATTGGAACTTGTAAGGCATTATTTGTAATGTATAATTGAGATATAAATATTAAATATTATTATGTGAATGTCCTCGACGGAGAGATGATATACAAGTACAGTAGGTCGTAAAATTAAAAGCCCGAGAAAATTAACAACAGGGTTATATTGTGTATTCTAGAATGACACCCACGGTTTTCTTGAGAATCGTAAAATTTTATTGTACATATATTTTGAATTTGAAATGCTTCTTAGGTTAGTGTTTATTGTCTAGATCCAGAGTCTCAGAGTAGAATCCAAAAATGAAATCCAATTTTGTCTAGTGTACTGTATAAGACATCCGACAGAGAGCCGTAATGCCAAAAAATAGCAGTTGTTTCAACAGTTAAATCTAACAAATGATAATTATGTCACTCACAAACAGAGGATAGCGTTGTTCCGAAATTATGTCAAGAAAATTAGTAGGTGCACAGTAGTAAAAAGTTCTGCAACAGAGATAGCAAAGTGTGAAAGGTTTTTAATTTAATCTGGGCTGAATTTATATAATTATGTCTAATTAGACTGGTGTAAACATGCACTTTCTTTGTGTTTACGTCTGAGAATAATGAGGATATATATTTATGATGACTATTTTATTTCTGTAATACGAACTTTCGAAAGGGCTTATTGAAATATTTTCTCTATACTATTTCACTCTACTTGGTGGAGAGTATAGGTATCGGCTAGGATGTCCTTGTTGAAAAGGAAATGTCTTTTCACTACGCTGGTATTGATAATTCTCAGACCTCACATCTTTTGAAAGCACAATAACAAGTCTCTAGACACTTTACTTTGGTGTCTAGTCCAAAATAGGATTGTTGCTTGTTTATTGATTATTAAGTTCAATATACTTGTGATTAAATTTTATCCTCATGACAGGAGCATCGAAGGCGTCAAGTGATCATAAAAGATTCTCACGATGCGGGTTTGGCCAGCTAACCCCTTAGGCTGCCCATTGGAATCCACCTGTGAGGACGAAGTTTTGCTTAGAAGAGCGGTTAAATTTCTATTTTTAATACGTTTCTCGAACATGGCTAAAATGCTGGTGCACAACGCCATCCTCGTACCGACACTGATGTATGCAAGCGAAACTTGGACATGGCTGAAGAAGGACGAGAGTGGAATAAATGCAGTGGAGATGCGATCACTGAGAAGAATGGTAGGTAAAACATTGCGTGATAGAGTAAGAAATGAGGATATTAGAAGAATGAGTGGATGCAAGAGGAGTGTTGTTGATAGAATGCGTGTAAATAAATTGAGATGGTTTGGTCATGTGGAGCGAATGGATGGTGTAAGATTGACGAAGAGGGTGTATTTATCTGAAAGAGAGGGTGTGAGAAAGCGCGGACGTCCAAGAACTACGTGGCTAAACCACGTGGATCAAGTTCTCAAGGACGGTCGCGTGTTAAGTAAGAGGAATCGGCGTGCATGTATGAGAAACTGGATGAATGTAGAGGAAGCGAATGAAGTATGTAAGGATAGAGCGACATGGCGTTCCGTTCTCTCTGCCTACCCCACTTGGGATACGGCGTGAGGGTATAGTATAGTATACGTTTCTATTTGTTTGAAGTTGTCTTAGATATCCGAGTATGGGAGGGAGTCTTCAATTAAACTTTTTCATAGGCATCATTAATAAATTTGAAAATTTTGGTATAACTACTTAGTCCTAAGCGTATGAAGAACTCCCTTGTAAGTAAATTATTTCAACGCATGGTTAAGAGGGAATGCAATCCGATAGACTTAGTTGATAATCACTAAAATTAGTTTCACTTTCATCAATTAAATATTATAGTTTTAAAGAAGGAAGAGCAATAAAAATTAATATTAAAGTTGGAGAAAGGGTTCGATAATTCTAACAAACTCAATATCAATTGATTTTATTTTTGCTAAATGAGTAAAACTCCATTATTAAATTAAATATTTGTAAGCAATAACACTTCAGAGTTTTAAATTTGTTTATTAAATGTATGTATGGCCTGTAACCTGAAACATAATTATGTATCTGTTTTAATAAAAAAAATTAAAACTCTTAAGTGTTATTACTTCCAAATGTTTAGCTAAATTAGTTAGCTACCTACTTTTCTACCTACCTACCTACCTACTCACATCTTTTGTATAAATAAACAAAAAAAAAAACGATTTTTATATTTTGTTAGACCAAAAGTACCTACTAACAATATAACACAAAACAAACAAAAGCTACGTCGTGAAATAATTAAATAAATTATAAATAATATTAATTATGGCAAACAGTACTTACCTACCTACCTACCTATGTATAATAACAGGATATCCTCAGAAGCATATATACAGTGTCTATAAATTACTTTTAATACATGTTAGGGTACTCATAAAACACATAGTTATCTATATATTAAACAGTGTGCGCAGTAATAATATATAGGTATATTTGCATGTGTATAATATGTTATATAATAGATAGGTATATATATATACAATGATACTATGTTACCTGATATGTACGTGTGTTTGTTTACATTACTGTTAGGTATATATCGTCGGTATACAAGGGAAATGCACTAACTCCAAAAACCTCATTTTGAGATAATTGAGTTTAAAGTTTTTGGTGTTCTTCTTTTCCTTCTAGAATTCAAATGAAAAGAAATACAGACCTAATTTTTTTACTGGACAAAGATCAATCTATATACTTTAGATTTATGAAAAAAGGAGACTTTTAATTTCAATTTTTATTACCCAAAATTATGTAACATTAATAAATGAGATGGAGTTAGTTGTTTTCTCCTGTTAATGTGGAGTTGATGCATTTCTCCTGTTACAAACATTCTTGTTGTATGGACTTAGTTGCCATTCAATGGAATTAGTGCTTTTCTCCTGTTACAAACATCAGTGTTGTATAGACATAATTGTTATAGAATGGAGTTAGCTTATTTCTCATCTATGTAAAAACTTTACTTTATGGGGTAGTTTCATGTAAATGCAAAATTAAAACATTTTTTTTATTTTATACATTTTATTCATGATTAATTTTACACATTAAAGACTTATTTAAAGTTATTAAATAACCAATTATTCCGTCTGTCAGTCTGACGTTCCGTTCTGAAACAGTTTTTTTGGTAAATAAGTTCCGAGCAAAACCGCTCTCTCTGGATACGGTGTTACTCTGATTTTGAATTCAGAGATAGGTTTCGGTTGGAACTTTTTTTACAAAATAACGATTTCAGAACGGAAAGGCAGTCTAGTGTATTCCCAAGCATATTGGGCAGTGAAAATAAAACAAGAAAAAAACAAAAATAATACTAGAACTTTGCAGTAATAATAATAATAATAATAAGCAGTACTTAATCGTCATCGTATAAATAGTCGTCAGGGGCGGGATCCCTCGCAGATGACGATGTTGGGAGACTCTCATACCAGGGCCGAAGCTCCTGCGGACTGATATTCTGTCTACATAATTTCAATAAACTGTTTTTCTTGCTTAGCGTTATAGGCAATAGTCTGGTATATAATGGTGCATGTCTTTTAGTGTCGTTTGTTGGGAATGTCTCACCCTTTTTGTATTGTTGATGTCAATAGTTTTGTACTCCTCCTCAGTGTAACCATATTTTTATTGGATAACGGTGGGACGATCTTTTTCGTAACGGAGACATTTAATTCTAAGCCAATTGACTTCGTTCCCCTCATCATCCTTTTTTCTATTCCCTACAACATTGGCAACTAACTTCTTTAGATCTAAAAAATTACAGTATTGCAACTCTTGCGTCTTGTAAAGTAGTTTACCATTCACATCAGATCTCGCCACTTTAAATATTGTCTGCATTTCGTGGACGCTAAACACTTCCACGTGTTTTTTGGCTCTTTCAATTGCACTATGCATGGAATCCACCTCCATGTACGAGTGCCCTGACTCCAAAAACTTCTGCTCAATTACATTGAGGTGGGATGGTTGACCACAGTGTGCAACATTAAAGTTGCAACCTGTATATTTCTATTTTGTCCCTCACATGTGTCAGAAAACACTGTGATGGGCTTAATGTCTGCACCCAATGATTTAAAGTATAAAGACAAACACGTTCCAATTTCGGAACTCCCACGTTTACCATTTAACTCTGTCCAAAAATAACAGAAAGCATCATTGGGTGGATTTGCCTCATAGATAGTAAAATTATATAAATTAATCTTCCGCAAATAGTATATGAGGCTAACTGGGGAAGATGGGATTTGGAGAACGCTTTGTAAATCAATTGTTACTGATTTGAATATTCCTTGTTTTTCTTCCATGGACTGGACTTTTCTTTCAATGTGTGCATTGTATTCATCTTCTCTTCCGCAGAAGCTTTTTGATATTCATTACATGCCATACACTGGTCCTTTTTTGGGACAAAGAATGATAAATTGAAATTAGTCCCAAAAATTCTCCGGTATGTTATTTCACTGACAAATTTCTCATTTTCTTGTATGCAATTTTCTTTGTATAGTGCATACATTTTTGTTATTGTGAGATTTGGTTCCAAGTATAAGCGTTTTGTAGATTTTCTACTGTAATGGCTCTCCGTGACGGGCAAACTATTTATGTGTTCCATTACTTTCATTCTCATTTCATCAGCAGTTTTATTTCCTGGAGTGTTATTCCCTCTGCTATCTTTTCCTTCATATTGCCCACTGCTACCTACATTCTTAAAAGCATTAATAACAGGTTGGTTTGAAATACAGAGCGTTTTCAAAAAAAAAATTGACAGACTTGAACATTTGTGCCACTATCATCAATAAAACTATACTTTCTGGAATGGGTTCGAGAAACACTGGTTTCATTGTTTTTGGATCTTCTTCTATTCGGGGTTTCTGCCTTTATGTTCATGAGTAAGAAGTCTTTTTGCCGTTCAAATGGTAAATTCCAGTACTTGGAACATATTGCATTCCTTTCTACCTCGGAGAACATTGTTCTGCACTTATATCGACAAGTACTGCAATCAACAGTCTTCGGGATTTTTGGCAATTGCTTCTTCCCTTTGGTGCTAACATACTCCAAACTTTTTTTCATGCCGTGATGTCGGCCATAGACATTATAATTTGTGTTTGTGATTATATATTGTAAAAAAAAATGTATACTAATTCTAAAAAAAACATCATTTTGACTTAAATTTGATATCTAAGCACATTAATTTTACCAACAATAAAAAATTGTTTTGAAAATGAATATTGATTTTTTTACAATATCTACGAAGTAAATTAATGATAATTCACTAAATAACAATAAATGGTACAATCAGACTTTGGTTATTTAATTCAAATACTTTAAAAATTGCAGAACGGAATTTTAATAAATTCTCGCATTTTTTCAATTGTGAAAACGTCAGTTCAATGTTATTGCGTACAAAAATAATGTCGTTGTCAAAGTTGTTGTGAACCCCGTATTCACACTAAGTCCATCGAGCGACGAATTTTCTACAGGAGAACTGCACTAAGTAAAGTAGTGGGTTTCTCCTGTAGATAATTGTCGAATATGTGACATAGTTGAAATAAAAAACCGTAATATCTAATCTGTATACTCACTTACAAGTGTGTGTTGCATACCAAACGATAGAGAAAATGAAATACTATACAATGGTACCAATAACTCCAAACCGGCAAAAATGGAGTTAGTGCATTTCCCTTGTATACCGACGATATGTACTTGTATACTTTCGGTATCCTTTCATAAATACTAAGCTTGTACATGTAGTACCTAACGTATATTTCTACTTATAGGTATATCAAGGCGGGAGCCGGATAATTTACCGACAACAATTAACCGAGAGGACAAATTACCGAGAGGATAATTCACCGACAGGATAATTCATCGACGTACATTTCACCGACAGACAATTTGCCGACAAATACAAAACAATATAATCACGTTTTGTAATGTTATATTTATTGTTTATGTATGTTGTTCCTATGACAACGATATCAGAGCGCAAGGAATGTCGTGGAAAGAGGTGACGCAATTGGCACAGAGACGCTCTGAATGGAGGAGGCTGGTTTCTGCCCTGTGCTCCCGAGAGGAGCGTTGAGGGCGATGATGATGATGATGATTTGTGTAACAAAATATTTAAACACCCACTACAAGAAACAATCTGTCTTTTTTTAAAAAAAGAACTTCCGACCACGCCAGAATTATATTATTCGCATTTGTCGGCAAATTGTCTGTCGGTGAAATGTACGTCGATGAATTATCCTGTCGGTGAATTATCCTCTCGGTAATTTGTCCTCTCGGTGAATTGTCCGTCGGCAAATTGTTGTCGGTGAATTGTCCGTCGGCAAATTGTTGTCGGTGAATTTTCCTAGACCCTATCAAGGCGTTTCCCACTACACCACTTATAGTGGGGTAACTAGCGGACTACAATTCCCTATCACTATCCGTGGAAGAAAGTACCCATGTGGAAAAGCTTTATACACAATATGAATTAATTTTTGATAAACGTGGTGGATAATTGGATGTTCTTTTTGTGTTATCCGTGTCAATTAATTGTGTACAAATGGTGTGTGGTATAAAAACGAACCAAGTGAATTTTTCCTGGTACCAGCAAGTACTGTTTGGAGAACTTAAGTCTTTATCGAGGACTCCACGGGGCAAAATCACAAATTTAAAATAAAGTAATTTATTCAATTATTTTAATAACTAATTTTCCATGGCACTACTGGCAAAGGAGTGGTCTCCCACTCTTTTCCGTAAGTTTTCGAGTGTCCTGTAAAAGGAAGTTATTCGATAAAACAAGACATTTCACATCTTAAATTCAGCGACGAGGTTAGACACGCAAAAAAATGATGCACCTACTTTCCATTTCACAAATAAATATTTCGAATTGAACTAGGTTATTGAACGTAACAAAGACAATGTACCTATGGCTTTACCACCGCGATTACTTATATTTCACTTTCTGTTTTGTTTTTAGAGCATAATAATAATTATTATTATTATACCATCACGGCACATCCCACAAGTGGGGTAGCCAGCAGATCAGCTGCATGTAAGAAACATGCAAACTGTCCTCTCCGTGCCAATATAAAATCAAGACATTCAGGATGGGTGGCAAACCTCATCGCTGAATTTAAGATGTAAAATGTCTCAATTTTTTCGAACACCTGCCTTTTACAGGACACTCGAAAACTTACGCAGAAGAGTGGGAGACCAATTCTTTACCGGGTGCTCCACGGAACATAATAATTAATAAACCAAAATTACAAAAATGGCGATTACTCATAGATAAGACATTTCTACATGTTGAGTTATGGAAGTGGACAGGCAATGTTACCTACAGTTCTACAGACAATCCGTATTGTACCTCTACAGCCAGATATCTGTATACTGTAGTGGGCAATCATGGGTTGTTGTTGTCATTCGCGTGTCTTTGTGGTTGAACCAATACCAATCTAATGCTTGTGTAGAACCCATAATGAACGTTCAAAGAACCCGGATGTTGAGGAATAAACTGCCGCAGATATTATTCAAACAAATCGTTCAACGTAAGACTGGCTAACTGTATCGTGAAAAGCTAAAATATTACTCAACTATGTATTATAATAATAGAGATATGAGAGACATCTAGCGAACATTTGTAGAAATAAAATTTAAAATAATCGAATAGAGAACTGTTTTACCGCTTTATTGAAGACATAAACCATTTATTGTATTATATTTTGTCAAAAGATGGCTCTTCAGTCAGTAAAGTCGTCTTGATAATCGAGATAAAAAACATTGAGACAAATAATATTATAGTCAAACCCAAAAATATTGAGTGCAACTTTTGAAAAGTCGATTAAAAAATATAAAATTCGGTAATCTTAAACTTTTTAAAAATCTATATGTACCTAATCTATACATACTTTTTTTTATAAATCTGAGTTGGCAACACTGACCAGTAAAGAGTGTTCCGCGGAGCACCCGGCAAAAAATATTTTCCCTTTCCCATTCTTTACCGTAAGTTTTCGAGTGTCCTGTAAAAGACAGGTGTTCAAAAAAATAAGGACATTTTACATCTTTAATTCGGCGATGATGTTTGCCACCAAACTGAATGTCTTAACTTTTTGTTGGTTCAGAGAAGACGGCTCGCATTTTTATTACATGTAGGTGTTCTGCTGGCTAACTCAAATGTGGGATATGCCGTAATGGTATAGAAGTAGTAGAAGCAGTACCATGATAGGTAAGTACATAATAAGAAATTATTTCAACGCATTAACTAAGTAGGTATTCAATTGTGCAATGTATACTTAAATCAGTTATAAACACAGATAATATAATTACAAATGTTAATATTATAATATTATGGTTCATAATAATATTATACCTAGGTAAATAAGTGTTTATTATCTACTTTACACTTGTTGCGATTGGTAATAATTATAAATGATTTACAAAATTAATATTGTGTTATTATTTTTGACAATACACTTTTATCAAGACTATGTAAGTAAACTTAAGAAATAATAATTTAAACTACTTCAACTAAGAGAATGCGTAAATATATATTATCTGTTTGGTGTGTAAAGGTAGTAAGGTAGTAGAAGGAAGTGTGTGAAGATAGATCTGTTTGGCGTTCCGTTCTCTCTGCCTACCCCACTTGGGACACGGCGTGAGGGTATATAGTATAGTAACGAAGAGAATTCGACGCTACTACTGATACGCGACGTTGGATTGTATATAATCTATTATTTATTTAACTATTAATCAATTCTTCCCTGGAATCTCAGACAAAGAATGGATCTGTAACTTTTTCTGAAAGTTTTCTGCAAGAAAACACTGTTTTTCACATAGACATACTATATTTGTTTTTCGGATTTTTTGTGGTCCATCATCGATGTCCTTCAAGCATTAGCAATATATTATTGTCTTACAAACTTTCTCAACCAACGTTAGTTTAAAACTGGATGCAAAATTTGATTGGCCTCATAATCGATTTTTTCTTTGAATTACCGATCTAATATAATATCTTTGGTTTTTCAAGAAAAGTCACAGCACCCTGGAGATGGACACGGATCATTAAACGGCGCCAAATACAAATTGTCATTATTATTCTTTACAAATTTGTTTCGTTTGAACTGCACATTGACTAACTTGTTGTTCTTATTTCTTAAGCTTATTTTTATGTTTGTTAATAAATAAATACTTTCGATTTGGAAATGAAGTATGCCATCCATCCTAAATGTCTAATTTCATATTTTCAAAGGGTTAATTAGAGAATTAACTGCATGTTTGACACTTGTGCGAGAAAAATTGTGTATAAATATTTTCATTTTAATCTTGTTATCATGAACATCTATCATGGACAGTCTGTCAATTAACTGAAATTATTAATACTGAGCGAACGAACATCTTTAGTTCAGCCATCCATTATGCCATCCATTCTGAATGTCTTAAATTCGAATAGTCCAGAGAGCACAACTTGCATGTTTTTGCTTTTAGTTGGTCCGTTGACTACCCCGCTAGCGAGAAATATAGTGATGGTAAGAATGAAAGAAAAGCATTTTTTAACTATTGTTTATTAACTTAATACATTTTTGATTTTGAAACTCATTTTGATGAATTTATAACCCAGATAAGGAATATAATGGCCAATTAAATTAAAAGTTCAAATTCGCTCCGATATGCATCATGAAATGTTGCGATTTTTATTTGCGAAATATTTAACTGTAAACTTTTAACGACTTCCTTTGCAATATACAGTTAATCTTATCAAACACAGCTTTCAATAATAAAATTAAGTTTAAATACTAACCGATATTAATTAGGGGTACCTACCTAAAACATTTTTGTGAATGTGGACAAAATAATTTTAAGAGCTTGTCGTAAAATTAGTTATAAATTTTCCCAAGATATAAAATAGTACCAGAAGATAAATCTCACACATTTCCCTCAAAATTGGTAGACATCATCATAATCGCCCTCAACGCTCCTCTCGGGAGCACAGGCAGAAACCAGTCTCCTCCATTCAGAGCGTCTCTGCGCCAACTGCGTCACCTCTTTCCAAGACATTCCTTGTGCTCTGATGTCGTTGTCATAGGAACGGTGTATTGTGAAAGAGGGACGCCCGGGCCGACGGAACCCCTGCTGACGGAAAAACAGCGCTCTTTTTGGCCAACTATTATTTTTCTGAAGTTCTGAGTTGGTAGACAGTGGAGTTATTAAATATACTGTAATGTACATACATACTATCTTATATAAAAAAAATCAGGATAGAAGCACATATACTTCACCACTATTGACTTGAAGATGTTAAATGCCCTAGTCCTATACGCGATGTTTTATATGAAAAAGGATGGGAGTCGTTTTCTGTTCCGGGGACTCGACTGTGTAATATTTACTTGCTATGTGTTTGATAACATTCGTTAAATAACATATTTGATAACATTCGTTAAACATCATGAAATGAAATGAAATAAAAAAAAAATCTTCACTGTAACATCAATAGGTACATCACAAAATTAATGTATAGAAAATGCAGTAAAGAAATAACACTGCCTTACTAGATAAGATCTGCAGGGTTACTCTTGACAAAATCTAAACACGATCTTAATCTTAATCATACGACGCGCGAAGTAACTATTGGCCAAAAATACGCGCAAACCGATCGCGCGGTAGCGGTAGTGCGGTGTTTTTGACCATTGTCCCTTCGTGCGTCGTATGATCAAGATCAAGACTAGATTAAGAGTGGAATCATTGACTACCACTATTACTACTATACCATCACGGTATATCCCACAAGTGGGGTAGCAAGCGGACTAGCTGCATGTTATAAACATGCAAGCAGTCCTCCCGATGCCAAAAAAAGAAATAATACTTTAATAAACATTCAAATAACACCACAATAAAGACACACATATACATAAGTACATATTATATCATGCATAGAAACAATTAACATCTTCAATCCAGCAATTAGGCATGTTCACCAACATAAATGTCTTAATTTTTATAGGCACGGAGAGGTTTACCTGAATAATTGTTACATGCAGAGATACCACTGGCTCCCTTACTCGTGGAAGATTCCGTGATGTTATAGATATAGATAAAAGAGAAAAAAATTAAATTCGTTGTGAATTAATATAAATCTCCTACTTATTAGAATTCGTGCAAAAAGTAATATAACTCAAAATAAATTCATTACTGTTTAGTTTTTGTACAAAGTTTATTGGGGTAATTCGTGGTAATGTTCAGTAGCTAGGTACTTATTAAACTAACAACTGATTTTAACTGTGTGTGACCTTTACAACAATTTCATTAGCTGTAATTTTAATGATAACAATCTAATACACATTACATGATTGAATTAATACTACTATACAATCACGCCATACCCCTCAAGTGGGGAAGCCAACAGACCAGCTGCATCTGCAGCTATAATAAACGTGCAAGCTGTCTTCTCCGTAGCAATAAAAACTTAATACATTAAATATGGGTGGCACACCGATGAGGTGATCATTTAAGATCCGAATTTAACAGAAAAAATATTTAAGATCTGAAATGTCGTCTTTTTCTCGAACATCTGCCTTTTACAGGACACTCGAAAACTTACGGAAAAGAGTGAGATATCAATTCTTCACCGGGTGCTTCACGTAAATTTATTGATTGATTATTATTATATTATTATATATATTACATTCAGGATGGGTGGTTAACCTCATCGCTGAATTTATGATGGTAAATTTCTTGAGTTTTCTTAACACCTGCCTTATCGAGTAAAAGGAATGCTTTTCCTGTTTCCTTCTAAAAGGAGTTTGCACAATCTGTTGGTTGGGCAAATGAAGCGTATGTTGAGCAATATTCTTAATTCAAAATGTAGTCACCTTACAACGTTTTTCAACGTGTGATACAACGTTTTTCATACACGAGCTTGTGCGAAAAAAATACTTAATATAACTAAAAGAAATTATTCAATGATTTAAAAAAAAATTGTAAGTTGTATGATAATTTTAAATTTTGTCGTTTTTTTGTCGCATGTATCGAAAGAATGACATTGACTGAGTGTATGTATATTTATTTAACCAACATATTAATAAGTGTAATTGTATAATACGTATCACATGTTTGTTATCAAGTTTGGGACAACTTGACAACTATTTAACAAGTTCAACTTTAGACTAATGTCATTAATTACATTTATAACAATATTATTTATGTTCTTCGGGGGCGGCGTAAGGTTTATGGATTGAAATGTGAGTGCCTATTTAATATACTGTATTTTGTGATGTTATTAAAGCTGTATCACGTATACAGTTATTTCTATCAATTTGCTGTCCCATTATGGCACCTACGGTGTGGACAACAAGTGAAGAATTTCGGATTAATGAAAGTTCCCAGACTTCTGTGGTATCCGGGTGTACGGTGGGTCTCCTTCAATGTCCATTGCTAGATATTTGCTGTATTTCTACTACGGCGGATTTGGCCGACCGGCTCTTCAGGTCTGCCCAATGACCCATCTGTGAGGGTTAAATAGAAGTTCACGACTCTTGAGATATCCGGGTACCTTTTTTTGCCTTTTGCAGGGTATTCCCGAAAGTATGATTGAAAATGAAAGAGTCTAACATTGAGTTCGTCGGTAGGCTGGAAGTAGGGTCTCGACCTCAAGCACATGAGGTTCGCGGTTCGATCCCGGTGCCGGCAAACTCCCAAGCTTTTAGCTTCTGTGAAAGGTGTATAAGGTTGTATTTCGCTTTATAACAAACACCCAAATACATATATAGGTAGGTATATAAAAAATAAAAATCAGAAGTAATAAAGTATGTTTAGATTATCAATATATCTATCACCTCAATAAGGTAGCATCATCGACGACAGGAGCCCAATTCGATCTGCCCTCGCTCAATCATTCGATTGATCGTCCTTCCACCATCCATTCTATCAAGATGTACAAAAATTACATACAGTCACTTTAGTGTATAAATTTTCTATTTTATATATCTACCAATTAAATTTATTTTAAAATATTATTAGTTTGATAAACAAAGGTATGCAGACGGATTGGCCTCTCTTATATATTTAATCAGAATCATCTTTACATCCATCACGTTCTTACAATATCTGCATGATACACAATTCGTCATGCACGCTCAGCGATTCCTTTTACTCACTTCGTAACAGTCCTTGAAACAGCAATTATCGCCAGTGATTTGCAAAATGTAAAGATGTTTGAATAAAGTGTAACTAATGCACAATAAAAAATAACACCTACAAATGATTGCACTATTAATAGAAGTGAAAGAAGTATGTAAGGATGGATATCTATTTAACGTTCCGTTCTCTTTGTCTACCCCACTTGGGATACTGCGTGAGGGTATAGTGTAATAAATTTTAATGGCGGATATAAGGAGAAACTTCAATTCTGGAGAGATTATATGTATTTATTTATTCATTCTTTACTGTACATTAAGACAATATTCAGAATATATACATACATACATAGACAACTCACACAGATCGAGCTAGTCCCAAACTAAGATGAATCTTGTATTATGGGTACTAACGCGACGATACATATATATACAATGCACTACACACATATACAGTGAAACCTCTATCTATCGTTTTTGAAGGGACCTATTGAAATACCTAAACTATGGATGCGGGAAAACAATGAATGCGGGAGTAAAGAAAAAATCACATTAATATGTATTTTAATGTTTAATATGTAGGTACATACGAGTAGGTATATAGGTTTTATAAAAATGATAAATGTTCGCAAAAGTTATATATCAATTTGTTGAAATAAAAGCTATAGTAACAAAATAAAAAAGAAAGCTGCATGGAGAGCAAAATCATACTTTATACTGTATGTAATCTTTCATCGTTATTTGCTATTTTATTGTACCTACTGACGTACTATCATAAAAGACAGCCGACAGAATCAACAAACTGTTCTTTCTTTCTCGCTCGCTCTCCAATGTTTTTATACATATATACGATTTTTTTGACTAATTTAAACGGTCAATGCGATAAAATCATATAGTGAAACGATGGATGCGATATATTTTTACGTGTTTTGTATGGAACTAATTCGGAACTGTAAAAAATAACGACAAATACGGGAAAACAATTATTCGAGGAACGATAGATAGAGGTTTCACTGTACATGTAACACCCAGACCCAGGACAATTTGTAAAAGGTCATTTTTCACTTTGCCCTGGCCGGGAATCGAACCGGGACCTCGTGACTCAAAGGCAAGAGCGTTACGCCACGCCACACCGGCCGACAAACATTGATTACATACAATTTCATTGAAGGTATACATTCAAACTAAATACCTACAATCAATATACAGAGAGCGAGTTATCACAATGGCGCGATCTCTTCCGACCAACCCAATATGTAAGTGGTCGGTTGATGTTTTGAGAATTTCCGATGCTATTGGCACTGTTGTCCTTAAGGTTCCCGACATCCTGGACCACTTTGCATCCACCCTCAATGTAATTTAGCTATCTGGCTATCCTGTTTTAAGAAAAAGCAGTAATACTATGGATGGATTCGATTTTTAACAAAAAATGTAATACATTAGATCCGTAGATCAGCACTGTTAGAATAAACGGCCTTAACCTTCTAACGCGATCCACAAATTAAGTAAATAACAAATGTGGTATGTTTATTATTATCAAACAGTAGGCATAGTATTATGTTATGTTTTACATGCATAGCTCAAGGCGGCATAGCACGGGGGTAGTGTTACAGAACAGGTACGACTAAACACCATTAGCAACTCAGTGTTATCATCACCTTATTAATTGATAAAGTTTTCATATCTGGAAGAAATCAAGGTGTAACAGCTTTAGTAGAAATACAATTAATTGAGCATAACATTTCGTCGCTAAAAATAAACACGGCGGAGAGAAAGAGAGCTTTCTGTGTGGGACTGAAGGTGCTTTGTCTCAAAAAGTCAATAGTGGCTTTTCGATGGTAGTGATAAATAAAATGACTAGAACATTAGGATCCATCTTGGGAAGCTCCGTCAAATTCCCGGCAGAAATAAATCTTCAAATCTTTCTTGTAAGTTTGAAAGTTTTCTGTGAAAGACAGACACTTGTAAAACATCACGTATATTGAATGGATTCACTGATTTTAGACATCAGATCTAAGCAACAGTGACCATCCAAGTATTCAAAGGTCTCTTTCAAATAATATGGATAATTAATAAGACCGATATTCGTAAAATACTTAATGTTCCCTAAATAATTTAATTTAATTCTAAATATTAATTTCTGTAATTCACAAGTTCATTTTTCGATACCTACCATTTTATTTCTTGACTTGAAAACTATAATTTATCAATTTGTTTTTAGTTTTAGTAGGTACATATATTAAAATTATTATTGGTACATAATATAACTGACTCATTTATTATTTTTCTTTGTTTATCTTATCATTTTGTATTCAAATTATTTATTTTTGTAGGTACCTATATTAAAATAATGATATAATAATTTTTTTATCAATTTATGTGACTGCAGCTACAAACTGTAGGTATTTTACTATAATTATTCGTCTATCAAATTATTATTTTTATCTTTTTGTTTAACATGTTCTCAGGCTCTGCCGTATAAAACTGATTAAAAAAAAAATTGGCTTTTTGAAGGATAATAAATTTTTTACATAAAAGTGTGGGTGACGAGTTGTGATAAATAAAGATCGAACATTTAAATATAATATAAACGATCTATGCAATAATATAATGTACGTACTCATTAAACGACACAAATAAATATTTTGAAATGCATGTATTTAGTAACAATACAACAACATGAAATATTAACAAAGTGAAAACTACCAACAAAATAATGTTACATGTTACCATTTTTGGTGAGATGTGTTTAAACGGACGACTTCTATTATTAGATATAACTACACTGTGTCACTTCGCAATGGCAGTTACGCCTCATTCAAGAGAATTAACAGATGTTTAGTGATTGCCACACAGTGGAACCCACGATAAAATGTAGATTGGCTCGTCTCTCAGAAGGTCAGACATACAGTGGAACTAATTAAATCAAATTAAGAAGTAAGTTATGTCAAAACTTATTCTCAGATATATTTCAAAACAAAAGATTGGAAGACATCCATTAACAAATAAAGTAATGATTTATTTTATTTGTTTTATTAGCTTTGCTCAGTAAAGAAAAGGCTACTACTACTACTACTATACCATCACGGCATATCCCACAAGTGGGGTAGCCAGCAGATCAGCTGCATGTAAGAAACATGCAAACTGTCCTCTTCGTGCCGATATAAAATCAAGACATTCAGGATGGAAGGCAAACCTCATCGCTGAATTTAAGATGTAAAATGTTTTAATTTTTTCGAACACCAGCCTTTTACAGGACACTCGAAAACTTACGCAGAAGAGTGGGAGACCAATTCTTTACCGGGTGCTCCACGGAATTATAAAGAAAAGGCATTTAAACTTATCGAAGATTTTTAATTAGTTGTTAATTTTATTTATTATCCCGTGGAGCACCCGGTAAAGAATTGGTCTCCCACTCTTCTGCGTAAGTTTTCGAGTGTCCTGTAAAAGGCAGTGTCGTGTAGCGACGTAGAGATGATAAAACTAATTAACTTGACGGGAGAATTTTGTACTATCTTTCGTTTCTATACTTGGTCATTTGAAATAATAATAATAATTTTGGCCGTTCCGAAATTCCCCATCAAATCACGGGACCAAATGTCCTTGCGACGCGACTCGTATGTTTCTGTCGCTGTGTTCTGATTGGACGATGCAAAGATCATACGATTTTGTCCTGGTAAAATAACGGTTGAGAAAGATGCGATTCGGCCACGAGGGCTTGCTATTCGCGCGTTCATTCGTCAGTTGCATTCTGAGAGTCGCGAAATAAACATTCTTCGCTGGCCTCGCCAGGGCTCTCAGCCCTTTTGGGCTGAGTACTTCAAATGGACTCTCATAAATAATATTCCTTAGTGTACTTCATATAATTAATATAATCATAATAGTATTTGTTCCATAGTTCATTCAGTTGTTTTGTAAAAAAGTGAACATGTCGTGAAATGTATACTCACCAACCAATGTCAGTACGTGATGATAGCATAAAACCGTTACAATGACGCTATAAACGCATCGCCATTTTGAGAGCAGTTCGTTTTCCAATCTGAAGCAGAAAGCATCTCCCGAGGACCGCGTGTTTTTATTTCTTTACGCGCCTCTGGTGTAACAAAGTTAAAGTCTAGAAAGTTTTGTTTAAAGTCCCTGTAATGGATTTAAACTCTCCGAAACCATAAATGAAATTCTGAATAGTATTTTGGTGAATCGCCGTTAACATATCTCTTAAAGTCTCATTCAGTTATTAATAATCAAGCCGGTGTTATATGCAATAAGAGTTCGTGGACCAGTGTTATTCTAATGTAAAATTATCTAGTTTACAACGCTTTAAACCCGACTGAAAGGCATAACCGTTGTCGTAAGAACCTTACGAACTGTAAAGACGTCCTGAGCATTTGTCATCTCGCCTCCATTCTGTGCGTGAACTATTAGTAGAAACCTTCTACTGGAAGACCCCAGATCTTCGGAGCCTTCGCCACCGTCGCTTAAAGGTTTCGTCCCTAGGCTTTGTGGTGGAAAGACTCCGAAATTCACCTCAAGGAGTGGATATTTCTCAGCCGATTCCAAAAACCAGTAAGATCTTTCCTTTACTCAACAGTGTTCCCCGCCTCGAAAATAGATTCAAATTACAATTCTTACTATTTTGATATTCATAATACTGTAATACTTGTAAGTCATTGAGTATGCTTGTTGTGTGAAAGAGTATCATTTGGAGAATATTACTTACCATATATATTGATAATCTCTCATTGTTCGTTCTGCTTATGTGATCTGAATAAATCCAACATATTATATACCTAACAATTTGTTTTTCCTTCCGCCCTAGTGTGAACTTACCCCTGGATAAACTTGCCAAAGGCTCAATTGTGAGCAATAAGATTTAAAGTAAATTAGTAACAGCCGAGTAAGTATTTTGTAACTTCCTTTTTATTTTTATATATTCCAATCACGCTGCTATGTAACCTAGCCTCGGGGTGGCCGTTTTCTCCTCCCGGGTGTCGGGGAATGTAGGGGCGTGATAAAAGTGGGGGCTCGTCCGGGATATTGGTAAAATTTGATTTCAATCAAAATCCCAATTAAAAGCAATTGTTGAGGTTGTTATATGTTGGATAAGCCATGGTTATAACAATATTTGTACTGTAATTTGGTCAATATATGTGACTGATATTCTAATGTGATACATGTAAATGATTTTCAGTGTTTGTATAGATAAGTTTTGTTCCATAAAATTATAACGAAGTAATAATATTCTAACATTCTATATAGTCGTGTTATTGTAAAAGTGCGTCACGTTGAATATACCTAACAATGACGTCACGCAATGTAGGACTCTGATCGAAATCTCGACAGATTGAAATATCGACAATTTGTAATGTCGACAATTGTAATATCGACAATTTTAAAAATCTGCAAATTAAAATCTAGACAGATTGAAATCTCGACAGTCTGAAATATCGACACTTTGCAATCCCGACAAAAATTTTTTTCCTTTCAAATTTAAGAATCAACAGTATTTCCTTTTTAATCTTTTCTCTGACAAATATTTTTAACCCTTTCATTGTCAAAAAAAAACTTTTTTAACCTGTTCACCGCTGATTTTTTTTATCTTTCGGCATTGTATAAATTCAGATTCATAATGGCGTCATCACCGTTGGGAATGATTGAAGACATTGATAACTTAAAATGTCACGAGTTAAGAGCTGCCTTAAAAGTTCGTGGGTGTGGAACGGCACGTACGCTCGTAGAATTGAGACGAAAGGCACGCGTCTATAATGAACAACATGTAGCGGAATCTGAAACTTTTGCCATGCCCGCGCCGGTTCGTTCGGTGGTTCCTGTTCCTTCAGTGTCTACATCCAGTTCTGCGTCTGTTAGGCCCATATCCCCATCGTGGAGTCCACAACCAGCAGAATTGGAACGTTCAATTAGGAATGCAACGGAAGCACCCAATCAGAGTACTCAATATGTCATTCACCAAGTTAAGCAAACTGATTTTGACACTCTCAAATTAAAATTTGATGGAAAGGGCTCCGTACGCACATTTTTGACGCGTTTCGAAGAAGTTTTAGCGGCAAGGCGAATACCGGCAGAGCACATCGTGCCAGGCTTCACAGAAGTCCTAGAAGGAATTGCATTGCTGTGGTACCGCACCTTACCCAAGGAGAACCTTACTTGGAAGCAATTGAAACAACAATTACTGTTACAATTCGAAAGTTCAAACGCCCAATTCCTGCAACGTAGACAAGTAATGGGAATGACCCAGCGTGGTTTAGAGTCGGTAGCCGAGTTCATCATAAGGTTAAAACACCAAAATCAATCTTTAGACGCACCTCTTCCTGAAAACGAATTATTGGAAGTAGCTAAGCATGGGATTAGCAAAGATTATATTGGTGTATTGGTGGCAGGAGACTTGCATTCGTTGGCAGAGTTGGCTAACAGAGCCAAGTTACTAGAAACCTATACAGCTGATAAAGTTGTCCCTCTAAGAAAAAGTAGACCCCCTCCTCCTTCTTATAGACCACACATAGCCGAATTAAGAACTAAACCAGAGACCCGACACATTATTTGTTTTAAGTGCAATAAACCGGGACATATTCGTTCACAATGCCAGGAATATACAAGAGTTGTACAACCCGAGATTCAGCCAAGTTTACCAGATTTTTCTCGACCTCCTCCGACTACGAAGAAATATAATACCTCTAAAGGTGTGCGAAAAAACTAATCTCGCCACCCAGAGTCGGCCGGACTGTGGAGAGTTCTCACAGATCGGAGTGGGAAAGATGGCTTCGACAAGTGGAACATTTTTACCAAACTCAACCTTTATCGACCATCAATAGTTCCGTTGGATCTTGTGGTAGACCTTTTCTAACTTTTCAGGTAGATTCATTTACTTATTCTGGATTATTGGATAGTGGAGCGGCCATAAGCTGTTTAGGTGGAAAGTTATATGAGTCCTTCGTTAAAATTGGATACCCTTTAAATTCCTCTGATGTTACTGTTACCACTGCGGATAATTCATCACACAGATCTGCTGGTTTCCTTGAACTACCCGTCACCGTGAATAATGATTCGAAGATCATACGTTTCTATATTATACCTGAATTATCACCTAAATTTGTACTTGGAATTGATTTTTGGCGGGCATTTCATATCTGTCCCTCCCTGGTTCCACCAGAAGATAAGTTAAATATTTCAAGAGAAATAGATGTTTGGGAAGTCAACAAGCTTATCTCTGCTGACCACCTAGATCAAAATCGTTCGTCGAGATTGAACAAGGTGATCGACAAATTCAAATCAATATCTTATGAAACACAAGGCCTTGGACTTACACATCTAGTTAAACACCATATTGCTACGGAAGGACCTCCCATTAAACAACGTTCATACCCCGTTTCTCCTGCTCGTCAAGAATTATTGAACCAAGCCTTAGACGAAATGTTGCAATTAGGAGTAGTAGAAAAGACCACATCACCATGGGCTAATCCGGTTATTCTGGTTCCCAAAAAAGACGGTACGCCACGATTTTGTTTGGATTCTCGTAAATTGAATGCTGTTACCAAGACCGATAGTTACCCTCTTCCTCACATACACCAAATTTTGGATGGACTTCGAAATGCCAGGTTTATTTCTTCGGTGGATCTATCGAAAGCCTTTTGGCAGGTAGAACTGGACGAAGAATCCAAGCCCAAGACAGCTTTTTGGATAAGGAACCGAGGAGTATTTTGCTTTAACCGCTTAAGTTTTGGACTTAAAAATGCCCCTACTGAATTGCAAAGGATAATGGAACAGCTGTTTCCGGCACAATATTCCGATAAAATCTTCGTATATATGGACGATCTAGTGGTGGTTTCCGAAGATTTTGAAGAGCACTTGTCTCTTTTGGAACACATCTATGAAAAACTGAAATTTGCAAACTTAACAATCAATTTAGGAAAGAGCGAATTTTGCAAAGAGCGATTGAAATATCTAGGATTCCTAGTAGATCATCAAGGATTACACACTGATCCCCTCAAGGTTGAAGCAATTGCAAATTTCCCACAACCTCGCACCCCCAAACAGGTCAAGCAATTTTTAGGCGTTTGTAGTTACTACCGAAGATTTGTAAAAAATTTCTCATCATTATCAGCTCCGCTTAGCAAACTCACGAGTACCAAGAAAGGAGTACCCTTTATTTGGACTGCCGAATGTGACCGATCCTTTAGAGAATTAAAATTATCCTTACAGAATACACCTGTACTACATTGCCCTGATTTTAGTAGAAGATTCATCATAGAATCTGATGCCAGTGCTTATGCCATCGGAGCAGTACTTTCTCAAACCTTTGACGATGGAGAACACCCCGTCGCTTATTTCAGTAGAACCTTAAACAAGGCCGAAAGAAATTATTCGACGACTGAAAGAGAATTGTTAGCAGCTCAAGATTCCATTTACCATTTCCGACCGTATGTAGAAGGCGTGGAATTCCTCTTACGTACAGACCATAGTTCGCTGAAATGGTTGTCAACATTAGAAAACCCATCAGGACGCTTGGCGCGAATGGCGACAAGATTGACTCAATTTAACTTCAACATAGAACACCGTAAAGGTAAACAGCACGTGGTTCCCGATGCTTTGTCTAGGATAACAGATATACCTGTGGATGTTATTGGTTCAGAGATTCGAGACCCATGGTACCTAAAGATTTTCGAAGGTTGTCAGACTGACCCGACGCGCCACCTGGGATATCAAGTTATTGAAGGAAAATTGTATCGTCATGTTTCAGAAGACCTGGCCTTACGTCAGAACTTGACTTGGAAGCTCGTAATTCCCCAGGAAGATCGAGACTCTGTTCTTCGCACGAATCATTCGTCGGATTCTGCTGGTCATCTAGGCTTATTTAAAACTTATCATAGAATCAAGACTCATTATTTTTGGCCCGGTCTGTATAAAGATGTGAAAAGATTTGTGTCCAGCTGTTCAACTTGTAAGGCTTACAAATTACACACACAACCTCCCAATGGTTTGATGACCACCCCCAAGAACGTTATACGTCCCTTGCAATCCATAAGCATCGATTTAATTGGACCTTTCCCTTTGAGTTACCGGAGACACCAATACATTTTGAGTTGCGTCGACATTTTTACCAAATACGTTTGGATTTTCCCCGTGAAGAGTCCCACTTCCAAGAACATCATTCGACTTCTGGAATTAAACATATTTTTGCCCTTTGGTATACCTCGTACGATAATTGCAGACAACGGAAAGCAATTCGTTTCCAAAGAGTTTAAGGCCTTCTTAGACAAATATGGAGTTCCTGACATATTTTATAATACCTTTTACACCCCACAGAATAATCCCGTAGAGCGTTACAATCAAGTGATAAATACCACGCTAGCAATTCGAGTAGGAGAAGACCAAAGAACGTGGTGTGAACAACTGCCTCTGGTTCAAGCTGCTATTAACAACTCGGTAAGTCTTGTGACGGGATTTACACCATTTTTTCTACTTCACGGATTTGAGCAAATTGTTCACGGATCACTTCATCGTTTCTCGGAAACAACCATTCCTGTGGAAAACCAAGTTCCTGCGCAACAAGAGCATGCGCATAAGTTAGCGGAATTGGCTATGGTATATGATCAAGTGTCTGCGTCCTTACTCCAGGCCTTTAAGGTAAACGCTCAACGCTATAACTTGCGAAGGAAGGAAGTAATTTATCAACCCGGAGACTTGGTTTGGAGGAGAAGTTTCGTTCAGAGCAATGCTGCTAAATATTTTTCTGCCAAATTAGCTCCTCGTTTCATGTTACGACGTGTCAAGAAACGAATTTCTAAAACTGTTTACGAACTGGAAACCCCAGAAGGAAAGTACGAAGGCCGATATCATATAAAAGATATCTTAAAGTTGGACACTCCAGTTACCAATCAGTAGTCTCTCTTGTCCTTGCCATATTTTATTTCCTATATGTTTTTTCCATGTCCGAGAAATACAATTTTGTAATTCTTCTAACTACCTGAGTAAAAAAAAAAAAAACTTTCCTATACTTTTGTGAGTGTTGATTTCTGCCAGGCTGAGATTTCAATTCCCCCGATTTGTATGGAAGCAAAATAATTTCATATTACTTTTTTTCTTTTTAAAAAATCCTGATGTTGAAACCCTTTAATTGAACAATTAATTTAAGCAAATTTTGTATTGTAATTAAATACTTTGTAATGTACTCTAGCTGTGAGGTACTGATTAACCACCTTAAGTGTTAGTGTTAAGAGTGTAAAAGTGAATAACGAGATACCTAAATCAAGTTTACAGCAAGAATTTAAATAATGTCACCAAGTATCTCGCAAGGCCTGTTTTTGAAAATAATAATAAAAGTGCCAGTTCCTCACAAGCTCGATTGTCATAATGTCAAACAAAATAGAAATGTTGTATATTATGTATAAATAAATTACTGTTAAATGCTGGATATTGTCGTGAAAGGTTGAGCAACTTATGTAAAAGTTTTTCTACTGACCCAAATGAAAAACTTTCGCCTTGGTCTTTTAACATCTGTTCGACTTGTCATGACTGTGTTTGGTCTGAATAGTGTTCAGAAGTAAAATGTTATCTTCCATCAAGCTTTTCTGAGATAATTACTTTACCCTTTGAATGACTTGTATACTGATCATTTTTTACTAACCTTAACATCCATAATGATTTCTTATTGTACCAAAATTTTGTTCAATTGAAGAGGTATAACTTTTTGCTGCATTTAGATTTTTTTATTATTACACCATGTAAAAGCATTAAACATATGCTAATTATTCATGAAAGTATTAGTTTCTTATATGTACTTATGTTAACAGAGCTTTGCCTTGTTTTAAATTTAAGAATTGCCCACTGCATTAGTATACTTATTGCACGGTTAAAAAATTATATTATTGTTGTTGTCCATTATCACACACACACACACACACACACGCGCGCGCAAACACAAGCAAACACAAACACACATGCACACAAAACACACATGCACACAAAACACACATGCACACAAAACACACATGCACACACACATATGTTGTAATAATTGTAATAATGCCTAACTCCATGCGAGTTTTGAGCCAGTGTTTTACAAGTTTTAAAGAAATAATGATAGAACTACTCATAACTTGAGGTTCGTAGGTGGAGAAGTTCTGAATATTGTCTAGAAATTGTAAAAGGATTGGAGGAGATGTAATTGTTATTTTTAAGTTTTGTGAGAGGTCGACCACGTTGTAATGTTGTTAAGTAACGGTGGCCGACAAAATATGTTGTAATTGTTGCATTAGACTGCAAGACTGGAACGTCTTAATATTGTCGTTAAAGCAATACAAGAACCTGTGTAGATAGGTTGAAATGTGGTGTAGTAGCCAGAATATACTTCGACATTGTGTCTAAGTACGGGAATTGTATGGTTCTACTGGAAAATGTTAAGTTGATTGAGCAATTAATAGTGGATGATTTCAGGAAGAGTAGTTAAGTAGTAGAAGCCATACTCCCAATCTTGATGAAATTGAGTACCTTGTAGTAGTACTTTTGTCCTTGTGACGCGGTAGAGTGAGGGCGCTCAACTTAATTGAACTACCCGAGCATTCGAAACAATAGTGGCTTAAGCCAGGTGATGTTAAGTAGGAGCCATTTAATGAGTGACTATGTCACAACCCCTTTGAAGAAGTGGGTGATAGTTGTAAGAAGTTGTGGAGATGTTGTTTATGTTTTGTGTATCTGATTTGTCCGTGGTTACCATATTACCTAACAGATGTATCTTAATGTACTGATGTCATAGGGTGAACAATTTATTATCTTAGTTATTTACCAAAATGGTATGTTCGTTTTGAATTAAGTCAATAGTAGTCATAAACTAGCAAGATTTCTTTAACTTATCATGTAAATGCTTCGCTGGATTGGAGTCAAGCTGAGTCATAACCATTTTCCTTAGGTACCCCTTCTGATTTACTTGTCCTGTGCCCATCGTTGCGCTCGTCGCGCAAGCGACTCGCTCCCTAGGGAGAGGGTAGTGTCGTGTAGCGACGTAGAGATGATAAAACTAATTAACTTGACGGGAGAATTTTGTACTATCTTTCGTTTCTATACTTGGTCATTTGAAATAATAATAATAATTTTGGCCGTTCCGAAATTCCCCATCAAATCACGGGACCAAATGTCCTTGCGACGCGACTCGTATGTTTCTGTCGCTGTGTTCTGATTGGACGATGCAAAGATCATACGATTTTGTCCTGGTAAAATAACGGTTGAGAAAGATGCGATTCGGCCACGAGGGCTTGCTATTCGCGCGTTCATTCGTCAGTTGCATTCTGAGAGTCGCGAAATAAACATTCTTCGCTGGCCTCGCCAGGGCTCTCAGCCCTTTTGGGCTGAGTACTTCAAATGGACTCTCATAAATAATATTCCTTAGTGTACTTCATATAATTAATATAATCATAATAGTATTTGTTCCATAGTTCATTCAGTTGTTTTGTAAAAAAGTGAACATGTCGTGAAATGTATACTCACCAACCAATGTCAGTACGTGATGATAGCATAAAACCGTTACAATGACGCTATAAACGCATCGCCATTTTGAGAGCAGTTCGTTTTCCAATCTGAAGCAGAAAGCATCTCCCGAGGACCGCGTGTTTTTATTTCTTTACGCGCCTCTGGTGTAACAAAGTTAAAGTCTAGAAAGTTTTGTTTAAAGTCCCTGTAATGGATTTAAACTCTCCGAAACCATAAATGAAATTCTGAATAGTATTTTGGTGAATCGCCGTTAACATATCTCTTAAAGTCTCATTCAGTTATTAATAATCAAGCCGGTGTTATATGCAATAAGAGTTCGTGGACCAGTGTTATTCTAATGTAAAATTATCTAGTTTACAACGCTTTAAACCCGACTGAAAGGCATAACCGTTGTCGTAAGAACCTTACGAACTGTAAAGACGTCCTGAGCATTTGTCATCTCGCCTCCATTCTGTGCGTGAACTATTAGTAGAAACCTTCTACTGGAAGACCCCAGATCTTCGGAGCCTTCGCCACCGTCGCTTAAAGGTTTCGTCCCTAGGCTTTGTGGTGGAAAGACTCCGAAATTCACCTCAAGGAGTGGATATTTCTCAGCCGATTCCAAAAACCAGTAAGATCTTTCCTTTACTCAACAGTGTTCCCCGCCTCGAAAATAGATTCAAATTACAATTCTTACTATTTTGATATTCATAATACTGTAATACTTGTAAGTCATTGAGTATGCTTGTTGTGTGAAAGAGTATCATTTGGAGAATATTACTTACCATATATATTGATAATCTCTCATTGTTCGTTCTGCTTATGTGATCTGAATAAATCCAACATATTATATACCTAACAATTTGTTTTTCCTTCCGCCCTAGTGTGAACTTACCCCTGGATAAACTTGCCAAAGGCTCAATTGTGAGCAATAAGATTTAAAGTAAATTAGTAACAGCCGAGTAAGTATTTTGTAACTTCCTTTTTATTTTTATATATTCCAATCACGCTGCTATGTAACCTAGCCTCGGGGTGGCCGTTTTCTCCTCCCGGGTGTCGGGGAATGTAGGGGCGTGATAGCAGGTGTTCGAAAAAATTGAGACATTTTACATCTTAAATTCAGCGATGAGGTTTGCCACCCATCCTGAATGTCTTGATTTTATATTGGCACGGAGAGGACAGTTTTCATGTTTCTTACATGCAGCTGATCTGCTGGCTACCCCACTTGTGGGATGTGCCGTGATGGTATACTAAAATAATAATTTAGTATAATATAATAAATAATTTTATTTAAATATAATTACTAATTCTATATCATCACGACACGGTCAAGTGGGGTAGACAGAGAGAACGGATCATCATATAGATCTATCCTAACATGCTTCTTACGCTTCTTCTACAATCAAACATATTATTTCTCATACGCCCACGTCGTCCTAGAAAATTTAATCCATTTGATCAAGCCACGTGGTTCTCGGGATCCCACGCTTTCTCACCCCCCACCCTCCCTTTGAGATAAGAATATCCTTTTTGGCATCCATTAATTCCACACGTCCAAACCATGTACCTTATTTACACGCATTTTATTTATAACACTCCTCTTGCATCTGCTCATTCTCCTAATATCCTCATTCCTCAAGCAACGTTTTACCAACTATTCCTCTCAACCATTGCATCTCAACTGATGCGTTCAGTGTTCTCGAACGACTTTGTCCAATATCGGTAGAAATATCCGCTAAAATCGGTATAAATGGTATATTTTGTACCCAAAATCGGTATATGGGGTATTTGTACCGACGATGGTCAATATCAGATATTTTTCTTTTCTCGAAAATGTCTACCCCCCCGTCGCCGAATTTTCAAAATGGTATAGGAATTTGGAATATTTCAAAAACTCCTCGGTTTTCTTAAAGAATATTTTTTCGCAGTACCTTTTTCTACAATGTACCGGGTATTTGTACCGACGAAGTCAATACCGGGTTTTCCTTTTTAGAAAATTTCTACCCCCCCGTCGCCGGATTTTCAAAATGGTATAGGAATTTGGAATAATTCAAAAACTACTCGGTTTTCTTAAAGAATATTTGCTCGAATCCAATAAGTATCCGGTACTTTTACCGAATACCCGATACTTATCTACCGATTATATTTCCCTGTCGACAAATAGTAAAAATCGGTAGATTACTAGACCATTTCGGTATATCGGTAGGACACGGTCCATTTCGGTATAAATACCGAAAAATCGGTAGGTTCGAGACCACTGGATGCGTTTATTCCATTTTCGTCCTTCTTCAAACACGCCCATCTTTCGCTTGCATACATAAGTGTCGGTATCAGAATGGTATTGTGTACTAGCATTTACACCATGTTCGACCCATGCCAAAATTAATGCATGAAAATAGTAACACAAACACAGCTGATTTTGTACACAGTTCCAAATCATTTTGTATTTATTTAGTTTTGTCATTCACGCTATAACTAATTATTTCTGTCATAATCGATACATTTATATTTATTTTATTTATTCATTCTTTACTGTACAGAGATTAAAAACAATTCCATAAAAGGTAAACATATTTAACGTGGCATTGAAGTGAAGAGGTCATATTATGAAACAATGCTTTGTATTAATTATAATTAGATATAAGAGTGACTGGCAGAAATTTAATGCATCATTAGATTTGGATATTAATAAAAATGTTCATAACTAATTGGTTTTATAATGATTAAATTAGACACTTATGTATGCAAGCGAAACTTGGACGTGGTTGAAAAAGGATGAGAGTGGAATAAATGCTGTGGAGATGCGTTCACTGAGAAGAATGGTTGGTAAAACGTTGCGAGATAGAGTGAAGAATGAGGATATCAGGAGAATGAGCGGATGTGAGAGGAGTGTTGTGGACAGAATGCGTGTAAACATGTAGAGATGGTTAGGACATGTTGAGCGAATGCAAGATGAAAGGATGACGAAGAGGATGTATTTATCTGAAAGAAGGGGTGTGAGGAAGCGCGGACGTCCAAGAACCACGTGGCTTGATCACGTGGACCAAATTCTTAAGGACGGACGCGTGCTGAGTAAGAGAAATCGGCGTGCATGTATGAGAAACTGGATGAATGTAGAGGAAGCGAAAGAAGTATGTAAGGATAGATCTATATGGCGTTCCGTTCTCTCTGCCTACCCCTCCTGGGACATGGCGTGAGGGTATAGTATAGTAATTGTATAGTAGTAGTATAAATTAGTAAATGAACAACTTTTAATAAAACATTATGATATGACGGCAGTGCATTGCGTTTACAAAAAAAATATTTTTTTCATTTATTTTTCAACCCTCGGCAATAAAAATTAAGTATAGTAAATACATTATTATTAATTGTGTGAGTGCACCTATTGAAACAAAGCCCGTGGAGCACCCGGTAAAGAATTAGTCTCTCACTCTTCCCTGTAAGTTTTCGAGTGTCCTGTAAAAGGCAGGTGTTCGAAAAAATTAAGACATTTTACATCTTAAATTCATCGATGAGGTTTGCCACCCATCCTGAATGTCTTGATTTTATATTGGCACGGAGAGGATAACTTGCATGTTTCTTACATGCAGCTGGTCTGCTGGCTACCCCACTTGTGGGATATGCCCCACTTGTGGTGATTTTGCTTATTTGTTTTGATTTCTGGTATTTTGGGATTTTAGATTTTATATTTTTAGATTTACATACTTTGACTTTTTTCAGAAAATTTTAACTTTACTTTTTATCTAAAGACTAATGTGACTGAAGGACTAATTTCTAGTATTTTAGGATTTTTTGCTTTTATATTTATGTTTTTGTATTGCTTTAAGTATTGTATTATCGTTGTTTTTAAATTTAAATTTACTTTGACTTTTTTGGAGCATTTTAACTTTTACTTTTTTTTCCTCAAGATTGAAACATTTCTGGTAAGAGTGGAATCTTCGCTGGTCTACATGTCAAATATATTAATTGTCAACATATTGTATAACGACTGTTTGATTCTAAATATTGTGAAAATAAAATAAATAAAATAAAAAATAAAAATGCCGTGATGGTACAGTAGTAGTAGTAGTAGCTATTGAAACAAGTGTTTCTTTCTACTATAGATTAAGAATGAGAAGAATGATTGGTAAAACGAGGAATGATGAGGATATCAGGAGAGTGAGCGGATGTAAGACGAGTGTTGTGTAAATAAGTAAAGTAAGTAAGTTGCGATGGTTTGGACATGTTGAGCGAATGCGAGATGAAAGAATGACGAAGAGGATGTATGTATCTGAAAGAGGGGGTGTTAGGAAGCGCGGACGACCAATAACCACGTGGATCAAATACTAAAGGACGGTCGCGTGTTGAGTAAGAGAAATCGGCGTGCATGTATAAGAAACTGGATGAATGTGGAGGAAGCTAAAGAAGTTTGTAAGGATAGATCTATATAGCGTTCCGTTCTCTCTACCTGCCTGTCCTGGGACACGGCATGAGGGAATAGATAGGTACATATATATGGATTTGATCTACAGCAATTGCTGGCGTTTTACTTGAAATTGATAATCTTACATCTTATGTACTCATTTTTTTTTAACTTGACAGCCTTCACTTTACAGTGGAGTATAAGTTTAACAACAAATTAAAAATAAGTTTTTTCAGATTAATGACAGTAAGTGCGATGCCGATATGTCACCCGTATTTTAAAGTTCATATGAAACATGAATCGTTACAGCCTACATTTGGTTATTAATCAGTGGGAGGCATTGGAACGTGTAAATGCATTATTTTATTTATTAATATGCATGTAATAGAATTAATCAAAGAAAATGTGATACACTTGTGTTTTTAGACTATTGTTTTGTTTTGTGTATCTACAGTTATAGGCTATTTTACTGTCCGCCTATTTATCCCATCGAGAAATTCTTTACTGTGGGATAACCAATGGACCAACTGCATGTAACAAATATACAAGTTCATGCAATAAAAAAATAAAACATTCATGGTGTTTTACGAATACCTGCTTATTACAGCACACTTAAAAACTTGCAAGAAAGAGAGGGAGATCCAATCTGTACTGGCGATTTCGTAGATAAATTTATTAAGCATTTTATTGTACAATATATTAATTTTAAAAGAAAATGTGATACACTCGTGTTATTAGACTATTGTTTTGTTTTGTGTATCTACAATTATAGGCTATTTTACTGTCTGCCTATTTATGCCATCAGGAAATTATTTACTGTGGGATAACCAATGGACCAACTGCATGTAATAAATATACAAGTTCATGCAATAAAAAAATAAAACATTCATGGTGTTTTACGAATACCTGCTTATAACAGCACACTTAAAAACTTGCAGGAAAGAGAGGGAGATCCAATCTGTACTGGCGATTTCGTAGATAAATTTATTAAGCATTTTATTGTACAATATATTAATTTTAAAATAAATTAGTGGTTATTTGGAAGATATTGTTTACGTGATTTTATTAACACGATGCATAGAACCTGAGTAATGTAATTTGATGCAAATTTTGCATTTACAAATGTCTATTAAAACCTCATGTTAAAATTTTATTTTAAAAATATGCCTACATATGTATTAATTTGTGTTGGGATAGAGTAAACACGTCCAAATTCGTAGAGAGGAGCTTCAGCGTCGATATATCAACTGCTTGGAACAGATTACCAGCGGATCTACGATAGAACCAGCCTATTGCCACATTCAGAACAGAGTTCAAAACATGCTTACTGTTCAAGGAAAGTTACGGCACCCTTGAGATGGTTACGGATCATTTAACGGCGCTATTTATAGATCAACCATATTATTATGGCAAACCTTGAAGCTGATACATAATGTGAAAATATATAAATTCTGAAACTAAAATATATTTTTTAACTAAATGTAGTAAAATAAATATTTATGACGAAATGAATACTGCATCAAAATGAATAATAAGATTTCACTTGTTTTAGAGGCACTAACTATGTAACAGTTTAAATTAATGTAACAAAAACTCACGGCAAACTCCCCTTTCACGACACAAGTTTTAAATAGCTTACTGTGAAAGGTGTATAAGTTTGTATTTGGGTTTACAACAAAAACCCAGATATATCTTTATAAAAACAAAATATTTAAAAAAAATGCGCAAAAATAGTATACAAAGAAAAAGAAAAATATACGATCATTACTATAGAGCACATAATTCAATATACATAGGTATTCAAGTAAATTTTTTCATGTAATTTTTTTCCAATTATATGATTGTATACATAGTTGAATTGATTATTTACATTTGTGTTAATCTGATCTCAGTAAATCGGGTTAGAAATTCAGACAAAGAATTGCAATAAGATGAAGAAATCAAGCAAAGCAGAGCTTGACTCCTTGTATCAACAGAACAATACACAGTGCTGAAGACAGAAAAGGGTGGTGTAGGGCAATATATTTGTGCCGAGCAATGAGGAAATCTACATGAGAGAATCTCAGAAAGACTAATGGACCTCCTTCTTTAACAATCAATTAAATCCTTTATTGAGATTTGATGGTGATATAATGTTTTGATGAAATAATGGGTATGCTGTGTGGAATTATGATTGTGCCAAAACCAGAAATATTCATATACCGTGACTAAAGCAAATTAACGCAATCTCACTAAGTGAATAGAGCCTCATTATGATCTTCATAAAAAACATTTAAACGTAAATGATAATATTTGATTAATTAAAGGTAATAAAATGTTGTTATGTAACTTTGTACTATCGAAACACGAATGGATATTTAAAGCAATCAATCAAAAAACATGTATGTACACCCGTACTCATAAACAAGAAGTAATTGCTATTCATCTTACTTATAAACAGAGTTACTTACTTATGAATCACTTGAAGGGTGGAGAGACAGAGGGCATACATAGCTATTTATCTAATATTTTTTTTAAAAAGATAATGAAAATAATTGCACTCACCCATTTCAGCTACCCTCCGTCGTCGTTTAACAGGCACTTTCTTGACAGCAGCGCCATGAAAATTTTCCAATTCATTCCCCAGTTCCTGAGAAATATGTTGCCTAGCGAATTTAATCATTGGTTCTCTTGTTTGTTCGTTGAATATCCTCGAAAGTTCCGCATTGATGTATCCAGGTTTGAGAGATGCCGCTGCTGTTAACTGGTCTGTGAATGATTTGATTCCCTCCTTGAATCTTGCTTGTATTTCTTCGTTGAGTATTTCAATGGCATCTTTATGTTTGGATGCTGTTGCTGGTTTCACTTCACTATCTTGTGTGACATAAGTATTATTAGACTTGCCTTCATCTTCATCAGCCTTATTATTTATCGACACGGTATTGAGATCGCTTCCCACTTCGTTCGTCCCACTCGCTACACCTCTAGCATTGTTACCACTTATTATTTCGTCTACCTTATTAGATTTATTATCGCTACTACTACTACTAGTTGTGACGTTTCTATTGGTTTTAACTGTTGTCGCGACATTGTTTTTATTATTATTTTTATTTTGTTTCTTTCTATTATTACCTTGAGCACGAGTCACAGTTGTTACTTCGTTGACGGCTTCGCAAACAATATCACTGACAACCTCCGCGTCATATTTTATATCACATTGATTATCGACATTAGGAGTTAATGAATCACCATTTTCTATATTCTGCACATCACATGTTCTATTATTGTCTTGTGTTTCTTTTTTCGTCTCATCTTTGATTGGTGAATTGTAAGTAGACGGATGCGAGAAGGTCCTTTTGAGATTATTTTTTCTATTGTGTTTAGGTTTTGCAGAACCTTCTGAAAGCGATCTTTTACATTCTGGTTTATTGGCTGATGATTGACTTGACTTATTTGCGGCTTGATTAGCAACAGATGAGCTTGATGGAGATAATGATTTCTTTCTAGAATTCCGTCGTTTGGCTTTTTTAGATTTACTTTGTCCTTCTTTATTTTGGTTCTGCATTTCGATAGACCAAATTAGATAGAATGTATCCCAGCATTCATGGTTCTATTCTAAGATTTTCATATCGGTTCGTTTCTTTCCTTTAGAGGAGTCGATTGTGCAATCGTTCTGAAACGAGAAAAGAATGAATTAAAACTTATTACCATAAAAAGATAACAAATAAAAACGAAGATAATTGCAATACATGGCTTATAATAATAAATTTCATTCAATCCATAACGGTTGACGATGAAATAAAAAGTAAACAATTGACAATATGATTGCCAATTACGTCGAATGAAATGAAACGCAGTTTCCGCATCATTGAATCATTCAGAACTGTGGATAAATAACAACAATACTACCGCAAAAGTAATAGAGAATAATAATAATAATATTAATATTAACATGCAGTACCTATTGTAGGTAAATGGCTAATTTATTTATTTATTGTCATCAAAATACGGCGTGAGCCTTTACGTGTTAATCTAGCAGTATAATAGACAACAAACACAAACAGACGCAATAATCAAAAATCACAAGTCAAATTAAGATTAATTAAGCTAAACTTAGAGTAATTAATTAATAAGACTGCGGAGGTGTTCACTGTTCAAGACGAGGTTAAAAACCCTATCGTTCAGGAGGTGTTATGATTCTTGAATGGGCCCTTGCGGTGGTTTTTCCACAAAACAGCGCATCATAAATAAGTTGTCTAGTTATAATTATTATTAAAACACAGCAAAAAAAAAATGCAAACCAGAAGAAGTCAATGGGAAACAATAGGTCTACGGTAAATAAATTGGATTAATTATGTCAATACAAACAAGCATGAATATGTCAAAGAAAGTCGACAATAACTAACTATTAACAAATCTAGTACCTATAATTAAGTCGACATAGGAAGTTAGAGTCTAAGAGAATAAGAGTTACTACGTATTTTACGAATACTTTAATGTGTATGTACGCTAGCTGAAATGGTACGAACATTACTTCTACTACTACGATTGCTACTGATACTAAAGCATTATTGTAGTAACTTTTCGATTTTCGAAGAGGAAACACTATGAAAGTTCATTTTAATTTAGATAATAAATATTTAAATAAAAAACACTGTTTACTTTCATTTAAAATTTTTATAATATTAAAAGCTTTTCGGACATACGTCCATCTTCAGTAATAATTACTTATAACTAATTATAAGTTATAAGTAATTAACTAGTTATAAGTAATTATTACTGAAGATGGACGTATGTCCGAAAAGCTTTTAATATTATAAAAATTTTAAATGAAAGTAAACAGTGTTTTTTATTTAAATATTTATTATCTACATTATTGTAGGTAATCACGTAGCAATTACTGTATTAAATATATACATATTATTATGTATCATTGTAAACTTTAACTAGACGAGAGGTTTTTGCAGCTGCACTTAATGTTTTCTCACTCAAGCCTCCTTCATGAAACAAATTATCGAAAATAGAACGTGAGATATTTAAAGCAGACACTAAATGAAATAAATATTTATTTATTTCTATTTTATTTATTTATTTTTACAAAATTCACGGCATAAGCCTACTACATTTCGAAATACATATACATAACTTTACAAGTACAACAGTGATAATTTTAACAAAATAATATATCTAAATATAAAAAAATTGTTAAATTTAAACACAAAATTAAATGAAATACTGAGTGTCGAAGAGCTTTTTCGGAGTGTCTAAGATGGACGCATTCTCGCACGTGACAGTCAACGTCAAGAGAACTCGACACGACACATGAAGAATGAGAAGAAAGCACAACTGTTTAGCGCTTTTATTACACTTCAAAAATCGTGAGCTGACTTTCCAAAGCTTCCACTAACATCATCAGATTAACGTTAATTGGTTTTAGGTAATTTTAACAAATTCAACAAGAACCATACATTGACCGTCGACAACATTGACAGTATTGAATCTGGACATTTCGAGTTTTTGGTTATGTTAAATAATATTTTGATACTAGAGTCAGTTTGCTGTTCTAATTAACCAAACATAAGAAGTTGAAGGGTACACATGTCTTTACACTGTGAAAATATTTTTTTCTTTAATTTATAAACACGTATTAACACTAGTAAGAATATTCATTTCCGGGCTTAGTGGCCGTGGTCTGTAGGGCAGTCTGTGACCCAACGTTTAACAACGTTCCAACAACCCTAAGATCATACGTATTAACACTGTTATAATTATAATGACGATGTGCAAAAAGAATAAATAAATAAATAAAAACAACCCTGTTCAAATTTTGAGAATATTTTAACATTCTAACGTTTGCGTCCACACTAGTGAAAATTTCTAAGAGAATTAAGTTTCAAGAGTAGAAGAGTCCTTTGTTTAAGAACTCTTTAAAATTTTCATAAATGTGGATGAAAACGTTAGAGTTTTAAAATGTACAATAAAAATTTCACGGGATAAAGTCCCGTGGAGCACCCGGTAAAAAATTGGTCTCCTACTCTTCTCCATAAGTTTTAGAGTGTCCTGTAAAAGGCAGGTATTCGAAAAAATAAGACATTTTACATCTTAAATTCGGCGATGAGGTTGGCCACCCATCCTGAATGTCTTAATTTTATATTGGCACGGAGAAGACAGCTTGCATGTTTTATATGCAGGTAGTCTGCTGGCTACCCCACTTGTGGGATATGCCGTGATGGTATAGTAGTAGTAGTAGTAAAAATTTGAAATGTTTTTTAAATAAATTATAATTAAATGAAAAAAAATCTGATAAATTGAAAAAAAACACAGTACCTATGTAGTTAACTTCCAAATGACTTTTGCAATTAATCTTGAAATGGACTTCCAACAAGTACATTCAGTCAATAACATCGAAATTTTGAAAGATTTGCTGACAATGAAGACTTTCTTCACAATACAACATTCTTGTGATAGCACAACGTGAGAATGTTAGTTATCAAATAATAATATTTTTACAACTAACGCAAATTCATTTGTCCTGTGCTCTCGAAAGGAGCGTTGAGAATGAAGGAAAAAGTTTAATCTTTTCTGTAGTTATTAGATGAAATAAGTAATGACAAAACATATTCAAAGTTGATCACTAGCTTATATTTATCTAGACAGACAAGGCGACATTATGAATGAAGCATTTTGATAATTTTTTGTCACTACCCACTTGAGTACACACTGACGTGGGCTGGTGTTATTTCCGGGCGTAATTACAATAATTATTATAATTCGATTATAAAGTATTTAATTACATTAAAAATAATAATACAGTTAGAAGACTAATTGATCTGTGGGCCTAGTCAAAACACATTTAAGCGTTACGTTTTCGTTCAAAAGCGGACGACGTTGCGAGAATGCGTCAATTTTCGAAGCTAAAATACACAAGTAGCTAATGTTGTACCTACCAATACCACTCCCCACTCTTCTACTTCAATCCTTGCACCCACCCCTCTCCTCCCCCTGTGACCACCTTCAATTTTTGTAAAGGACATTATACTGATTCAGTACTCTTGAGAATGCCCATTGAAGTGGGCGAAAACGTTAGAGTTTAAATAAATATAGTGTACAAAAACACAGGTAGATATATTTAGCAGGCGAAATAATTAATTTTCATACAATTTCACTAACGTATAATAAACATAACAATTAAATAAAGTTATTTCGAACAGACATTGCAATCTGCCTAAATACGATATTATCATAGATATTTCATTATACGAGTATTTCATTTCTATTTGTCTTGAATTCACGTGGAATTAATGGAGTTGTATGTACAGAGGCATTTGCTTGATCAAGATAACATTGTTCTAACTGTAGAAATATTTGGTTATAACTCTTTAATTTATGCTATCAACTGCTGATCTATTACAGTATTTTCACCTTCGCATCTTAATCATGAGATAAAACTATGTAGTTGGTAAACTAAGTTAAAACAGGGTTGCCTTCTACTCTTCATTGGGTATTGAAAGAGATCCACCGTCCACGCGTATACAGAAGTCTAGGGACTTCCATTTATCCAAAATTCTAAACTTAACAAATTTTATCCACACCGAAGGTGCCCCAAAATACCCCCGTATGTGGAATCTATTGACTACAATCCTTCGATGCCCCTCTAGCCGAAAAGCAAACACAGTGATAAAACACAACAAACACTCATCTTTATTGGCTATATTATGTCACAATGAAGATGGACATGGACTGGCCACGTCGTTAGATCCAGAGAAGAAAGGGTGACTAAAGATATTCTGCAGGGTATACCCGAGGGCAGAATACCGTTAGGCAGACCAAGACAAAGATTGTTAGATAACATCAACCGAGATCTAGAGGAGCTTAATGCTAAAGACGACAGACAATCCATTGCTCACGATAGAAAGGCTTGGAGATCTATTGTATTGGAGGCAAAGGTCCTACAAGGGCTTTTCAGTCATCGGAAGTAAGTATTAATGTCACAACGAGAGATTTTTAACTACTGAAGATGATTTCAACAAGCGGGTCAAAACTTAGGATGCATATCCAACACATACGTGACTGCAATCTCATAAACGAAGAACAAATATAACCGAATCATCGCGAAAATCTAAAAACTTTCATCACTTCATCACTCAACGCAAAAAAAATATTATGAAGATTCTGATACACGTGATAAAGCCACGTGGTTCTGAAATGTTTTATTTTCCTTGAAATTTTAAATTATCACAGAAGTCGAATATATCGCTGTAAAATGAATTCTTACAACTAACCTGTTATTTTCGCCCTATTTGCCATCTTATAATATTACACATTGCCATCTTATGATCCAATTCTCTTTGAGGCACACATAATGTGTTTTCTTTCAGTCAATTTGACGTTGTTAACATCTGTGCTGTGTGAATATATAAATAATCACATAATATCATTATTCATCGTAAGGTACACAATTAATTATGCTTGTAAAATATTAGATTATTTGTTCATACTACAAAACCAGTAATTAACACAGCATTGTACGATTATAAAAAACGAGAGGATTAAAACCACGTATACTATTTTCTGCGTTAAAAGATTATCTTTATCATTATTGCTTTTTCTTCACTAGCCATCTCTTCACTGCTGGATGTAGACCTCTTTCATAGTTTTCCATTTTCACTTCCTCTATCTACGACAGGGATGATTCTATCACAGACCCACCACATTTGTAGTTGAACAGTTCCTCTTTTTTCATCCCATGGTCTACTTTTAGGATTCTAGGTAACCATTTACCAGCTCCCTTATTGCGCCTAACCACATGGCCTGCCCATTGCCTCTTTAATTTTGCGACACGAAAATTAATTTTTGTTCGGAGTTTAATTTCCACATTTTGCTTCTAGCGTTTGCCTTTCCATATAATATCTTTGTGCCCATTTTAATCACTATAATTATATTGTATTGATTGTCAGTGTCAATCGTGAGATAAATCTACTCGTCAACAAGTTCAATGGTCTTCTTGTTTACGATATTGTGTCCACTGCTGGAAGAACTCATAATAGATTATTTGTACGAAAAGTGTCAAAGCATTAATCGATTAATTACCTGCACCAATTGCTATGTCAAAATTTGTTTTTTATATTACTGACTGTACTGTCCGCCTCGACACAGGTTTTGGCCTAGCGAGGTGGCAAAATGGAATTAGTTGTAGTGGATGTGGATGATTTTATATTATGCTTATTTGAGGAAATAAACAAATTGAACTAATAACAAGTTGAAATAGTTCGTATATTTGTACATAGACATTCTGTACTGACACTCCAATATTTTATGATTTGACTTCAATTATTATTGTTATGAAATGATTCCCTTTTGTGTTTTGTTAATTCTTGTTTTCCTACTGTGTTGTGAATGAGATATTTGAGTTGTGTATTGTTTATTCTTTAACATGTAAAAGGCTCACGCCGTGGATTGTGAAATAAATAAATAAATATTGTTTATATCTTGATAAAATTACGAGAGAAATTATTTCTATAAAATTTTCATGAAAACGTACGAACAACATTAATTTAAATTCACATCAATGTTTCAAACAAACAACCAAACACGTTGCAAACATATGTATTGACAAGCTAAAAAAAGTTATCATGAATAACTGATTTAGCTAAGATAAAAATTACACAATGCTTCAATTATATTTTACGAGCCCTCGACGTAAGAAAAACAACATCAGATTGTGTAAATAAATTTGTACTTAGACTTTCCTAAAAAGGTGAGTTAATTTACTCATGAACATTGCACAGGTGATCTCTATAATGATATCTAATTATACAATAAAAATAAAGTGCTGACATTAGTCAAAACAATATATTTGATTTCACACACAATACAATATGTACTCATTAATTATGAACATAATTTGTGAATATTAAATTATATTTTATTTATAGGTTTAACATGCAACGGTATTGAAAATATTTTTTAATCATTCTTATATTACTTAGAAACATGCTCTGACCCCCTAGACAAACCGTACTTTGCGATCGACTACAAACGAATTATCAACAATAACCGCAACAATAACGCATAATTATACAGTGGGAAGGAGGCAGATGTCTTGGCTGCGGAATATACGGCAATGGACCGGAATAACACGGATGGGAGAGCTGGTCCGCACAGCACGAGACAGGGAAGCATTCTCCAGAGTGATCGCCAACGTCGGGGGGACCTGATATGGCACTCATAGAAGAAGATACGGTACATGTAGGTAAATTGTCGAAAAGTTCGCCAGTAGTCGATCGCAAAGTACGGTTTGTCTACGGCCCCAGCTATCGGATTGGCAAAAAGCTCTGATGGTTCCAGTTTTTTCATTAATAGTAATGATTTCTCAATAATGAAAAATGGATGTCACGAGGCATGCCTGAAGTTATAAGAACATTTGCCTTTTACAGGACACCCGAAAACTTACAGAAAAGAGTGAAAGACCTAGTCTTTACCAAGATCTCCACGGTTGTCTCATGAGAGATCAATGTTTTGCGTATTGGCATTTTTTTACATAATTAAGCTAGAATCTTATAGCTCAAAAATTGGGCCATGGACCAGAGCCGTGAAATCTGGTTCAACAGCATAACGCGAAGGAATAGATCAAGTGTTATTCGAGGAAATTCATCACAGATGTTTCAAAGGTTGGTAAGAAACAAATAAGGATTGTAACAAGGACCTTGACCGGGACTCTGCAGACTACAAAAGCACATGTCATATTGGACTGTCAGATACCCCAGTCTGGAGAATTTGTGTGGAGGATAACATAACATGCAAAAACAATACACACATATCGAGTAAGTCCCAAACTAAGATATGAATCTTGTATTGTGAATACTAACGCGACGATACACATATATACATGTAACACCCAGACCCAGGACAATTTGAAAAAGGTCATTATTCATTTTGCCCTGGCCGGGAATCGAACCCGGGACCTCGTGACTCAAAGGCAAGAGCGTTACCTCCGCGTCATTCCGGTTGCAAATAGCGAAACATCTATACACATCCTCTGTTATTGTTACGCACTCTCTCGCAATCGAAGTCACATCCTTGGAAGGCCAATGCTGGACTCCGAGAAGGTGAGGCTTTTTGCACCAAGACAAATCGTGAGTTACATGACGCACGTAGGTTTTGAGAGTGAGATATGCCACAGAAGGATGTCACAATAGATCTATTATGGTCGCAGTGACGCAAGGGATGCAACGTCTCTTGACCTTTCCATATACTTGTATAAAAAAGCTAAATCTCATTCATTTTGTTGATGTTCAAATACTGAAATTACATTGATAGATAAATTGAAACAAGCGTTTCCTTCAACTATACACATTACTTAAACAATGAAAGAGAAACCTTTCGAGATATTAAGTCGATAAATTGATTATTATCTAAGACAGTGTTCCGCAAACTTTTTGTGTTCAAGGTACACTTATCAAATCAAGAAATTTTAGAGGTACACCAAAGAAAAAAGCAATGTTTATTTAACAAAGCGTCTCGCTCTTATAGCTCTCAGCTTTTTTAGGTGTATTATTTTCACAGAACCTTGACTTTTTTCCGCGGCACGCAAACTGATGACCACGGTACACCAGTGTGCCGCGGCACACGCTTTGCGGAACACTGATCTAAGAAGTCGAAAGACGTCTCTCTCGCGTTTGTTTAATATAAACGATAGAAGGAAACTCTCGTTTCAATTTATCCGATAATTATTGGCTTTCGAAAGATTGATTGATGAATTCAATAATGAATGACGTCCGTGTTACAATATTGTATCTATAATGTTTATTAATTAAAATAACACATGTTAATATTTTAATAACAGGTATTTTGGTAATCATCTATATATTACAAAGTTAACAAGACTATTCTGTTATGAATGAATATATATATATATACCGTTTTCCAGTGGCGGGACTAGGCTTTTTATATTGGGCATCCAATTTCCCCATTGATACCCAGATTCTAAATATTTAATAAATATTGTTACAAGCTGAATAATTGTAAATGTGCACCATTTTTCTTAATTTCCATTATATTGTTTTTTTTTTAAGATATATCTGGGTTTTGTTTGTTATAAACCCAAATACAACCTTATACATCTTTCACAGCAAGCTACTAAAAACTTGTGTCGTGAAAGGGGATTTTGCCGGTACCTGGTATCGAACCACGGATCCCTTCTTCACGAGGCCGAGACTCTACCACCAGGCTACCGACGAACTCAACGATATGGGATAACAGCTTCGATTCGTTAAAAAAATAATATGGCCAAAGACAAATACATACATCGCAAAATATAACATTGTTTTCTATGAGAACACAAATCCAATGCGCGCACTAATACATATAAATCATAGGAGAATGCGGCGCATTTTTCAGAGTATAAAACTGATACTACTACATTTACGCACACTGGGATGTGTTTTAGTATCACTGACTATCTTTTAAATAAGCATGATAGAGAACACAAATGCTGCATAAGATGCAACTAGTGGGAAAAGAGATAAAAATAGTTTCAGGGGTCATCAGAATTTCTTAACGCTAAAGATTGAATTGAGGTTTGTAACAGGTAAGCTTCGCGGCAAATTCAAATATATTTTGATTGTTGGTCTGAAGGTTTAATTTTGTTCCGTGGAGCACCCAGTGAAGAATATTGGCCTCCCACTCGTTTTTGTAAGTTTGGGTGTCCTGTAAAAGGCAGGTGTACGAAAAATAAAGACACTTCACATCTTAAATTAAGTGATGAGATTTGCCACCCATCCTGAATGTCTTGATTTTAGTTTTAGTTTAACTAGTCCGCTGGCTTACCCACTTGTGGGATATGCCGTGATGGTATAGTATAGTATAAAGTTAAATTTATCTATTCTTTTAATTGAAATAAAGTTAGCAACAGATGCGTTTGACATCAAGTTTGAATCAATTTTAATTTGCAATCTAGGTTTTTGCTTCTTCTCTTTCATAAATAATAGCGTAAATCTTCGGGTATGCGGCGCTCTTTGGCATGAATGGGAAGTACGCCACTGCCGGTGTCAATTAAAGTGTAATTATTATCGGTTTATTGCAGTATATAAATCATTCATATGATCAAGGTGTTAATACATAGGTGTTGACTTATTACAAAATAATAATGTAACTGGAGGTCATATCACATACCTAATATGTGAATGTACTTAATGATGAAAATAGTCATTATTCTTATTAACCCTTTCAGGACCATAAGCTTTCTACAAGTAATTTTAAATTACTAGATATTTCTATTTTGTTGTCGAAATGGAAGAATTATAACTAAAATATACAATGAAGTCACAAAAAATATTATGGGATCCGAAAAAAAATAATACGATCAATATTTTCAATCATTCATAAAGTGACTCGTAACACAATAAATCGCTACCTTAAAGCAGAACTAGCCTAGGTTGAAATTTTGGTCAAACTGAGTTAAGTATTAAGAAATAAGAAATGATAATAATTAATATGAGATAATTTAACGAATGAGATTTATTACATTCCTAAATAAACATGCTTGTCAAAATTTGCTTTAGATATTTTAATTATTACAAAAACAAAGCTTAAATCTGCTACTTTGAAAAATCATTCAAAAACACTTAGGCTAGTTCTGCATTAAGTTAGCGATATAAGTTTTATTAATTTCCTTACTTATGCAGCTATTCCTGTTTTATTAACAGTAAAGTAAAATCTGCGATTAGGTAAAATATTTATAATACAAAGTTTAACAATATTTTAGTGTTTTTAATATAAAAAAAATAACACTGCAAAGTAAAAAGCTCTGTCATGTCGACGAAACTCTGAGGCGACCACTGTAATCAGCTTCCACCGCTATCAACAAATTCAAATTTCGCAGAGAAGAGCTTTAATGTTGAGAAGCTAACTGTCTGGAACCGATTGCCAGCGGATTTAAGACAAAACCAATTTACTGCCACAATCAGGGGCAAGCTGAAAACATTGCTTTCCAGGAAAAGTCACGGCGCCCTTGAGATGGTCACGGATCGTTAAAGTCACAAATTTCATTAAACGCAAAATACGACATTCAGAAAGGGTTGCATGCCTCATAGCTAAATTGAAGATATTAATACCATGGTATACCTGCTATTCAGCCTGTATGTACGAGTACGTACAAATATTTTACAATGTAATGCAAAAACCAGATGATTGTATCTAGACAGATTCAATCGCAAGTAAGCATTATTAAACTTTTATCTAGAACCTTCTATTGGCTCAGGAGGCTTTCAATGTAATTAGTTTAGGAACATATTCATGGTCAAATAGATTACACGTATACCAACAACTAAAGTAACTCTCAAATAATTATAAAAATAATAAACACTTTATTGTAAAAATAAATTTGTACAAAAGTCGTAACTATTGCCTTCTGGCAATGTTTTCTAGTAAACCTAATACAATTTTTAATAGACATGTTTTAGAATCATGTGAGTTTAGAAAAAGTACCTAGATTGCATAGGACATGTTAAAAGAAAAAAAATATAACATAGAACAAAAATACCTATAAAAAATTACAATTCAATTCAAATTCTTTATTCATAAAAAAAACATTTACACATATTTGAGAAAAATACATTATCACATTAAGTAATTAACAAAATGTTGGTGTTGCTGCCGCACTAGGTACAATGCACCTGTATTGGGGCTAACAACAAACAACATAAACATTACAAAGTATAAAAAAATAATAAAACAAATTACAACACATAGAAACATTAAAGACAAGAACACTCACAGCTCTACACCAAGAAAAAACATTCCCTTACATTTTTCCCTACCCTCATCAATCAAAAAATCTGAAACCAACTTTTCAAATCTCCCCACTGAAGTAATGTCTCTTATTTCTGTAGGCAACAGGTAATGAAGTCTGGGCCAGAACACAATGCCCCGCTGCCCAAGAGCAGTTCTAACTCCAGGAACTGGCAGCACGCCTCCCGAAAATCCTCAGCATCCACTCTAAGTGGATGTGGAATATAAAATAAAGATGGTGATGACCCACAACTTATTATGTATTGATATTGTCCATTATCTCTACTGCCATCAAAACTTTTCAGCACAATCCAGTCATGAAAGTTGCTGAGTCGTCGCGTCGTCGGTAGTCCGTTCGATTACAAAAATCAGTTATCAGTCTATTTCTGTTCACTCTTTGCAGATAAATTAGTACGAATGAATTGTCTTAAACGATTTGAACTTGAACGTTTGAAAGACTGATAAATTATCGCTTTATGAAATTAGCTCACATACAACAATAACTTGGATAACAATCTAAGTGTTTGACCTGTAAATGCAGTTAATACCTCCGATGTATTAACACAAACATAATTATACTAGCATAAACCTGGCTTCTATCAGGAAATAGGTATATTCGAAATAACAGATGTAAACGTCATAATTTTCCATACTTAAAAAAAAATGAGAAATAATACTACTATACCTACCATCGGGGCATATTCCACAAGTGTGGTAGACAGCTCACAAGCTGCATGTTAATAACATGTAAGCTATCCCAGCAAAAATTAAGACATCCAGGATGTGCGGTAATCCTTATTTATGAATTCAAGATTTAAAATATCTTATACCCTAGATACCTTACAGGTTACAGAATACTAAAAAACTTACAGAAATAAGTAGGATACCTATTCTATGCTGAGTGCATCACGTCTGAGAAAAATTTATAAGAGAAAAATATAGGTAGGTAAATAATAACAAAAAAAAAACTGGCAAAATTTCCCTATACATAGAGAATGATAGTTCAATTTCCACATTAAATTTTAAGCATGTCTCACTAAAACAATGTAAAATATCTTATGTAAATAAACAAACTGTTTAAAGTTTAACTGTATTTATAAATAATAGTAAACTGGTTTCAACTTACAAAGTCATTATCAAACTTTGTAAGTTAAAACCAGCTAATTATTAAAACCAGTAAAACTTAAAACAGTTTGTTTACATAAATTAATATGGAGTGTTATAAAATAAACATCAACTCAATCAATAAAATATCTAAGTTAATTAAAATTATATTTTGGGTTCTGCTATCTAGAAATATGCTTGAAGGGCGAGACCTTGTATAGAGGGCGTTTTTTTCTTTGTTTTATCGAACTACACATAAACGAACTGACTCAAACAGTATTGTATGGATTATGACAGTCGCTCATAATATAACGGCTTTATTGTATCTAACATGCTATGTAATACATCTATAAACAACAATAACTTAGGTACGTGTGAATTGTTCTAATATATAATATTACATCGGATGTATAAATAATAAAACACCATACATAAATACTTTAAAACAATACTATTTTCACACGATTTAGCAGCGTACGTCAGATACACCAGTATCAATATGGCATTATCGTATATTTATAAAAGGGATTCACTGTACAGTATCAATATGGCATTATCGTATATTTATAAAAGGGATTCACTGTACAGTATCAATATGGCGTTCTCGTATATTTATAAAAGTGATTCACTGTACAGTATCAATATGGCGTTCTCGTATATTTATAAAAGTGATTCACTGTACAGTATCAATATGGCGTTCTCGTATATTTATAAAAGTGATTCACTGTACAGTATCAATATGGCGTTATCGTATATTTATAAAAGGGATTCACTGTACAGTATCAATATGGCGTTATCGTATATTTATAAAAAGGATTCACTGTGTACTATATGCATGTAATGAACATAGAAAACGTTATCAGCATGTCATCCAAACATGCAAGCTGTCCTCTCCGTGACAACAAAATAAATAGTATATTCTGGATAGTTGACAAATCTCCGCGTTGAATTTAAATGATTTAAAATGTCATTGATTGTATCGGTTTGTAACACTTCATTTTAAATTATCAAATAAAATACTACTACTACTATACCATCACGGCATATCCCACAAGTGGGGTAGCCAGCAGATCAGCTGCAAGTAAGGAACATGCAAACTGTCCTCTTCGTGCCAATATAAAATCAAGACATTCGGGATGGGTGGCAAACCTCATCGCTGAATTTAAGATGTAAAATGTCTTATTTTTTTCGAACACCAGCCTTTACAGGACACTCGAAAACTTACGCAGAAGAGTGGGAGACCAATTCTTTACCGGGTGCTCCACGGGATAAAATAAAAATAAATATTTATTATTATTGTTTTATGTTACTGTTGAGTAAGACTAACGCACGACCGGTTTCGCGGACTCCGTATATATGTATCTATACTATAGATCAGCACCTGATGATGTGAACTCGGAGTTCGCGAAACCGGTCGTGCGTTAGTCACACTCAACAGTAACATAAAACAATAATAATAAATACTAATTTTATTTTATTTCCTGATTTAAAATGTGTTTATTTTTCGAACACCTGCCTTTTGCAAGACCGTCTAAAACTTACGGAGAAGAGTGGGAGACCAATTCTTTAACGTGGTGCTTCACGGGATACAAAGGTTTGCAACACATCCTGAATCTCTTGATTGTGTGTTGGCATGGAGAGGACGGCTTGCATATTTCTGCTGGCTATCCTACTTGTAAAATATGCCGTGATGGTATAGTAGTAGTAGTACATTTTATAGTTGTTTATACCTACCTAAATTAAATCGCATGCATGAGCTAGTATGTATATTAATCATAAAATAGTGTTTAGGGGAAGAGGGGGCAGAACCGGGTATCTAAGGAAGAAAGGCCGTTTTACCAATCACAACAAACTTTTATTCAAAATAAACATCTGACACGAAGAACACGAATGTTTTCATTGCATATACACATATAAAAATACAATAATCTAAAAAATAATCGAATAAAGTCATGAAATGAAATGTATAGTAAAATACGGTTTTGCCCCATGGGTTGGGGCATAACCGGGTAGGGCTGTGGGGCAAAACCGGGTACAACTTAAAACTTCTAAGAAATCAGAATATTAAGTTATTTAGTCAGAATCCGACAATAGTTCGTTTTCTATTTCAATATTATTCAGAGAAGGAGATTTTTTTTTCTTCTCGCCTTGATTTTTTTTATTCAGTGACCGTTCCTTTTTTTTCTTTTTTATATTTGATAGGATGATAGCTGATTCTAATTCATTATAATAGGGAGAACTTGTCAGGACTGCCTTTTTCCACGTTTTGGTGCTTTTTTTCTGTGCACATTGCCAGGATGTCATTTGGTTTTAATTTCATTAACTGACCATGTCCAGTGTTAAGCTGTACAGAAAAATGATCAAGGGACAAGAAGCTCATTCTCTGTCTTTCACGAACATCTGGAAAGAACTTGTATACAAGTCTACCCGTTCTTCCAGTGGTCAATCTGTCTTGCTAAACACTCATTGTCCTCTCACCAAACCTGTCGATTGCCCTAGATATATCCCTTATCCCAGTTCTTGCGAATATATGAAGATATAAAATGTCGTAGCCATTCTTCAAATATTTTTGACTGAATCCACCCTATTTTATGACGTGCAGCCACTGTACCTGGTGGAGCGCCATTCATAAGTTCTGGCTTCATTCGTTGCCGAGGGATAATCAAAAACGGTGGTACCCACGTTCCTCCAGCAGACACACAAATTTCGGCTGTTATAAGTTGACCTCTTTCAGCGGATGCTATGCTGCCTACCTGTCGTCTTTCTTTTAAAGCAATAATCTTACTTTGGGTGTTAGTAACGTCTTGTAAAGTGATAATCACTGCATTTTATCATAATATATTATTTTGAAATTGTTTTGTTAACTTTGTTGCGTAATGATGCTGTGCAAAAAGAATAAATAAATAAATTATTTGTTCTGACAATTATTTCAATGTCTCTGTAAGCTTTTAATTTCAAGTATAAAAAAAAAATATCTTTTACACGTGCGTCGTTATGAAGAAGCAACGAAGATATATTGTTTTTAACATTTTATTTTAATATATGGTACAATGGTACATACCTACAAAAGACAGGGGCAAAACCGGGTATACCCGATTCTGCCCCTCCTTTGTGTACCCGATTATGCCCCAAGAGCACGTGTTAAAACTAAAGTGTGTTTTTTTTACAAGCGTTACAACACGAATATTAAAACACAGTTAAATGAGAAGAAAAATAACTATTTTAACACCGTGCATATACAAAATAATGAATATCTATACATACACAAAGTGTAGGCAAATTCAATATTGGTGTCACAATTAAAAAGTACGAAAAACAGCAAAAAATATTTTTAGAATATGCTTCTGCGATAACGAACACTACCACTCACGTCCAATTTTGTGCATCGACTGACACCATTTTGAAGTGCATTTGGGTTGTTTGATCACGGTCTATATTCGTGTGATATTGAAGATATTACTAGTACCCGGTTCTGCCCCGATACCCGGTTTTGCCCCCTCTTCCCCTACGTGTGTGTTTGTTTGCTATTTTCTCATGCAATAATTATAATATGTTATAATTTTATACGATTCAAGTTATATAACAATAAATAAATAAATTATAAATATATTATTGTGCTTAAGGTTAATATCAATATGAGTTCATTGTTTTTATTGTTAAAATCGTTACAAATAGGTATATAAAATTTAAAATATATTCAAAAATCACCAGTTATTTTTCACTGTGATAATGTATTAAATCAAATTGGTGAATAAATACTAGTAATAAGCTCAACCATTCTTCTCAGCGATCGCATTTCCACTGCATTTAGGTATTCCACTTTCGTCCTTCTTCTACTACGTCCATGTTTCGCTTGCATACGGTAAGTGATGTGATGGTACCAGAATCGTATTGTGAACCAGCATTTTCGCGTTGATCGATTTTTTTAATCCAATTTGTATTTTATGTTATATTTATAGGTATGCTTAATATGTTATTTCGAATTTAATTTGATTTAAATATCTATTTTTTTAATAAAAAAAAAGCATTTTTATTTATTTGGATTGACTGGAGTAAATTGCATAAATGCAATGAGCCTGCCTTTTGGTATTTTCTACAAACATATAATAATAATAACTAGACATTTTTTAAAATGTGCCGTTTAGTGGAAAAAGACCACAAGGGCCCAATCAAGTCAAATCATAACATCTCCTGAGCTATTGGTTCTTTAACCCTACCTTGAATACCTCCACACTCTCCAGAGTTCGCAAATCATGGGGAATTTTGTTTCACAGTAACGTATATACTCTTATAATATATTATTTTGATGCCAATAAAATAGCAAGATGGTTAGATCATGTGAGAGATGCTGCAGGGGGTACAGTGTGTGAGGACTGTGAGGCGTTTAGACAGGCGGAGGACAGCGCACGGTGGAGGAGCTTGTCGCTTGGTTGGGGTTATGGTGGTCACAATCCTCAGCATTGAGGGACCGATTTGGAAGAAGAAGAGAGTTTTATTTATTATCTTCCTGTGAAAAGATACCGCACCGAGACAGAGAACAGATTTCTCTTTGTCCATCCCACAACAGTCGATCATGCAGGTACCTATTGTGATATGATAGATAGATAACATTATAAAGATATCAGGTTACTTGTAAACGAGTGGATAAGCTTAGCTTACTAATACACAACACAATAAAAGTTTATAGTCGGTGGATCCATGAAACCTCCTATGTGCCATTTTTTTTCTTAAATTAGCTATTGATACAAAATTATTCTTGTCGTCGAGCACATCTACTTAGGATATAAACTATACACTGAGATAATCACGTAAAAAGTTATCGAGAGAAATTTATTCTCTTACGTGGTGCTTTTTCTTGGATAATGCGTGAAAACTTACATGTATTATTCTGTGAAGTTTTTCGAATCATGCCTAAAACTTTAATATATTATATAATTTATATGACACCTTTGATCTAATGAATCAAACAGGTTTAAAATGTCATGCAGCAAAACAGTTTTTTTAATCTCTTGTAAAATTTTGACATATAAAGCCGATACAAAAAAAATGCTAATACAACAAAACAAGGTTATGAGGACCAAACTAAAAAAGAATACGAAAATTGAATCGATTCCCAAGGAATTGAATTATGTACGGGATCATCTTCCAACTATAGCTATTTTTTATCGATGAATGGTCTCCATGTAATAGGGAATAATCACTGTGAAGTTGATATCTTCAAAGACTCGGAGTACACCGTGAAAAAATGTGCTGTGAGCGGGTTTATTCAAAGGTACATGCTTTCCGTTGAGAATATCCAGTAGTTTCTATTGTCATGTTGCACTCATTGTCTCTTATATTATGTTGATTGTGTTTGTTCCAAGTATGCTGTTTTTTATTTTTTAAAGTTATTGTACTGTAAAGGCTATTTAGCCGTATATTTTGTTAATAAATAAATAAATATGCATATAGGAGGCTTTATGGATTTACAGACGATATTATGTAGGTACATAATTTCTAGAAATATCTAGATACATATCTGTATAGATATTATTAGTACCTACCTAAGTATAAGCAGACAGTTGGTGGGTATGCAAATCCATCAGCGATTATCTGAATTATACAATGACTTTTAATATACATAGACTAGAAGTTCGAAGGCAAAATTGGTAATGCGTCCAATCAAATTTTGCGACAAATATAATTTTATACTAATCGGTTTCAAACGAGCTTGGTTTAAAAATGTATGTTCATTTCTCCCTCAAGTTTTTCGTTGTAGATGTATTTATAAATGTTTGCTAGTGTTGGATTCAGAACATAATGATAATCCATATATTTGAAGTGTCCCTTTTGATTTATTTCTTTATTCTTTAGGTAATGTACATTGATTACAAACAAATTTACATAAAATACATTCAAATCAAATACAATCAATATTAAAAGGACGAATTTATCGAGGTGACGCGATTTCTTCCAATTAACCCAACTTTTACACTCATCACCACTGTTTGTGTATAGGTATTATGTTCATATAGGCACATTGTGTTTCACTCTTGAAGGACATTCATTATTTTTTTAATATTCAAATATTATGTTTATTTATAAACTTACATGTTTTACAATAAAATAATTTTCTTTATAAATACAAAGTATAAAACATAATTGATTCCCTCTAATTGAGCAGAACTTGTGCTTCGAGTGATAATTTCATTACTAAATACACATATATTTGCTCATTACAACTTTAATTAAAAGGCCTTTTTTATGGGTTTCAGTAAAGGAAGTCCTTTACTTCAGCATTAGTAAGAAAAAGATCATTACCATCTTAATGTTATGGAGTGAAATACCATAATTATTTATTTAGTAACATAATTTTACAAGTACATATTTGTATTGGACTTCCATTCTAGTAAGTCTGTGGTTACGTATGAGAACCGAAGAGGTGTTATGGATGAACGAACTACGTGAGATTGTAATGTAATTATAAGTTATGTACAAACGTAGATTGTTTGTACTTCAAAAGGTTAGGAATAACCGATGATAGAACGTAGGTACTATCAAACCGATGATAAATTATGGTATGAAATTTAACATTATTATATTTTCAAATAATATCTCAGATTAGACATTTTTGAAAGAGGTGGTAGTGGAATATCCACGGAATTCCTGGAAAATTGTATTAAGTTTATTTTTTTAAATTAAGTATTATCTAAATAGTTTCTGCATGATTATGTTTCTATTTATTTATTTTATTCTTTTTATACAATATCATCATTAGGTACATAACAGTGTTAACAAAATAATACAAAATTTAAAATACTAAGACGATTATGCAGTGGCGAGATTATCAATCTGAAGTGATTTCTTCCATCTAACCACGACACAACCATAAGAATGGTGTGGCTATATCATTAAAAAATATTGAGACGATTATGCAGTGGCGAGATTATCAATCTGAAGTGATTTCTTCCATCTAACCACGACACAACCATAAGAATGGTGTGGCTATATCATTAAAAAATATTAAGACGATTATGCAGTGGCGAGATTATCAATCTGAAGTGATTTCTTCCATCTAACCACGTCACAACCATAAGAATGGTGTGGCTATATCATTAAAAAATATTAAGACGATTATGCAGTGGCGAGATTATCAATCTGAAGTGATTTCTTCCATCTAACCACGACACAACCATAAGAATGGTGTGGCTATATCATTAAAAAATATTAAGACGATTATGCAGTGGCGAGATTATCAATCTGAAGTGATTTCTTCCATCTAACCACGACACAACCACGACTGGTGTGGCTACATCATTAAAAAATAATCATACTTCTAAATACTTATTACAATTTCAGTAAATAAACAAAAAATAAGTCCCCACTCGTTTCTGTAAGTTTATCTATAAGACGCAAATATCCTTAAAACATAAAGGGTTTTTCAACAAGGACTTTGTTTTTTAAAACAAAATAAAACAAAAAAATTTGATGAAGATGATTAAAATTTTTATTGAATTACAAAGAGAAAAGTTTGGCAATTATGCATGAAAAATGATATCTGACAAATGTCCACCACGAGCACGCTGACAGATGTCGATTCTTTCATCAAAGTTTTTAATCACTTTTTGGCAAAATGGCGGGACTATTTCGCTAATCACATCACGGATTTTGAGTTTTAAGGCTGCAATCGATTCGATTGGCTCCGTATAGACTCTGTCCTTAACATAGCCCCACAAAAAATAATCCAGTGGCGTTAAATCACACGATCTGGCTGGCCACTTAACAGCTGAGTTTCGTGAAATCATGCGATCGGGAAATTTGGTTTGCAATAAATTGATCGTTTCATTGGCTGTGTGACATGTGGCACCGTCCTGTTGAAACCACATGTCAGTGATATCCACGTCATCAATAATAGGCCAAAATTGAGTTGTCAACATCTTGCGATAGCGTGATCCATTGACCGTTACCGCATTTCCAGTCTCATCTTCGAAAAAAAACGGCCCAATCACGCCTCCAGACCACATAGCGCACCATACAGTGGCACGCTGAGCATGCAACGGCTTCTCAATAATTGCTCTAGGATTTTCAGAAGCCCAAATGCGGCAATTTTGCTTGTTGACGTACCCTGACAAGTGAAAATGGGCTTCGTCTGAAAAAATGATTTTTTCAGAAAAACCAGCGGGTTGTTCCTGAATGAATTGAGCGAATCTACGGCGATTTGAATGGTCGTTCGGCTTCAATTCCTGCACCAGTTGAACCTTGTAAGGCTTCAAAGCCAAATCCTTACGCAAAATTCGCCATGTGGTGGTTTTGGATAACCCCAATTGTCGAGAACGTCGAGGAATTGACAAATTTGGATCTGCTTCAACACTGTGGCTCACGGCTGCGATGTTTTCAGTTGAACGACCCGGTCGTACACGCGTTGGTGTTAACACATTTTGTATCGAGCCTGTCGACTCAAATTTAGCGACCAAATTCTTAATAGCGGTCTCAGAAGGCATTTAGATTGACTGATGATGGTTTGATATGGGAGCACTATAAGCAAGTTAGAAATCATTATAATAAAAGTATAAAAAATCATAAATATCAATATATTAAGGATAATATAGAGAAAAGTAAACATGATCCTAAGAAACTGTGGAATAATATTAAGGATGTTGTTAAGGGTAAACAAAAAAATAAAGTGAATACTGTTGAATTTCCGGACGCGGTGGAAGACGATAATGCCAGGATTGCACACAAGTTTAATAAGTACTTTTTGTCTAGTATCGATGATATACATAGAAGTATACCGGTGAGTACAGAAATTCAGAAAGATGATGTGCATCTTCGAGTTGAAAGATTTGAATTTACGAGCATAAGCCTGGAATCATTGAAAAAAACTTTACAGGGTTTAAAACAAAAACAGTCTGAAGACGGAATTACGGTTAAGGTTATATTGGATTCTCTGGATGTTACGGGTTTTCTTCTGGTTGGTCTTATAAATCAATCTTTGAGAGAGGGTTCGTTTCCTAGGTCCTGGAAGACTTCTACTGTTGTTCCTGTTCCGAAGATTTTGCATGCCAAGTCGTTTGATGAATATAGGCCAATAAATTGTTTGCCGAAGTATGAACAGATTCTGGAACACGTTGCCAAAGAGCAGCTATCGGAGTACATAGAAAAGAACAACATTTTGGTTCCCCAGCAGTCGGGATTTAGAACAAATTACTCGTGTGAAACGGCAATAAATTTTATTATTAAGGAATGGAAGGAATGCATGGATAGGAAGAAGATCGTGATTGCAGTGTTTTTGGATCTGAAGCGGGCATTCGAAACAATTGATAGAGAAAGACTCATTAAAAAAATGGAAGAAATCGGCGTTGATGGAACAGCCAAACTTTGGTTTGCGAATTATTTGAAGGACAGGAAACAAAAAACTAAATTTGAAGGCGTATGCTCTGGGGAAGTTGAGGTCACTAGAGGTGTACCTCAGGGATCGGTGTTGGGCCCAATTTTGTTTATTATATATATGAACGATATAGTGCACTGTCTTAAAAAATGTGATATCAAACTGTTTGCAGACGATACCCTTATATATATAGAATGTGACGAATTCAACGAAGGAGTGAAAACCATCCAAGACGAGTTAAATTCTGTATCAAATTGGTTAAATTATAATATGTTGAAATTAAATGTTAATAAAACCAAGTGCATGATTATGGGGAAGATACCCATAAACGGTGTATGTGAAATAAAATTGGACAATGAATGTATAGAAGTGGTTGATAAAATTAAATATTTGGGGATAGTAATAGATAAAAAATTAAAGTTTAATGATAATTTTGGTTACAACTTGAAAAAAATAAGTAAAAAAATTGGTCTATTGGGTCGCATAAGTCGAAAACTGGATATAAATAGTAGAAAATTGGTGTACAACTCAGTGGTCCTGCCCCACATAAATTATTGTTCAACGATATTATTTATGGCCACGGAAGGTGAATTGAAGAGACTGCAAACTCTGCAGAACAGGGCGATGAGAGCGATACTGGGATGGAATAGGTACAGCCGAATCAAGAAAATGTTGGAGAAATTAAATTACTTGGATATTAAGCAGCTAATATATTTCAAAAAAAAAAAAAAAAAAAAAAAAAAAAAAAAAAAAAAAAAAAAAAAAAAAAAAAAAAAAAAAAAATATATAAGATCAAGAAAGGGATGGTGCCGCGCTATCTAACCAAGAATATAAAATATAATTATGAAGTACACGACTATCCCACGAGGGGTCGCGATGCGTTTAGGCTCCGAGGGGCCAGGCTTGCGGGTACGGAGAGCAGTCTTTTCTATAAAGGATTCAGGCTGTTCAACGATCTTCCGGCCGGCCTCAAGGATGCGGCTACGCTTGCGATCTTTCGTGGGAAATGTCTTAAACATTTAAAATCAAGTAAAAACTTTAGGATGATAGCGTGACACCCTGAATGAAAGAATGAGTGGATGATAGTGACGTCAGAAAGTTATTTTCAAATAGTAGGTAATAAGGTAATTTTAAGTTATAAATAATCTATAATTTGTAACTTTATTAAAAAATTAAATAAATAAATAAAAATAAAAAGAAGGACGATTATGTTGTCCGAAAATATCACGAATTTGACGAAATGTCACTTTAGCAGAACCACCATTTTTATAATGGATTTTAATTATTTTAATGCGATTTTCAAGCGAAATTGAATTCATTGCAACAATTGCCAATGCATCCACTACGAATACGTCAAAAAATTAAATGTCAAAACTATCATGTTGCTGGTGTTGCCACAATTAAAAAACAAAGTTCTTGTTGAACAACCCTTTACATATCATGGATGAAAAATCATATGTTTTTACATAGGAAATAACGCGGAACGATAATTTTTTCCACTCTACTGCACTGAGAAAAGGTACATCTCCAAATTCAATTGATATTTCACAATAAATTGTTTTGCTCGCCTTACCATTGATATAATATGACATAAAGATCAAATTCAACATAACGTAACATCAAACCAATTCGCTTTTACCATAAACTATACTTCGTTCGGCGCTTACCAATCTTTTAGTTACCCAAACATCCGTGTATGGCGCTAGTTGGTTTAAAATCATTGTCAGGTAAGTACATTATAGCTTGTGAAATTGCCACACGCATAAAAATACATTATGATTGACGAAACGTATTTCAATAGTACAATACTGTTTTATTTATTTGTAGTATTTTCGTTATTATACAAATAACTAAATACTTATTTATTATTATTCAATATAATGAATACACTAGAATGGTTGTAAAATGTGTTATATTTTGATAAAAAAAACAATACTTTGGTCATTATTAATTATTCTAATGGCAACACTAGTATTCGATGACAATGACATTCGTCGGTTTTCCGTTGTGTTTTGTTATTTGTTAATTTCTGTCCGTTTTCGTATTTCGGTGTTTTTTTTAGTGGATTGAGGATAATTGTTAAAATATGACCGTGCATTTACTCACATTTAAAACAAGATCCCTCATAATATTGCATGATGGGATGAAAAAATAACCTGTCATCGAAATGCAAGGTAAACCTTTGTAATTTCTTCTTATTTACTATTATTTTTATATGATTTAAAGCATTAATATTTTGATATATGTTTTTACTTTATAGATGAAACGCAATGAGGAAAATAACGTGGAATTACAGAATGAAAGTTGTCATGAAATGAATATATACAAGACGGTATATATTATTTTTATATACCTAGATCGTGTATTTGTAGTAGGTAATTAATTTGGGAATGAGGCAATCTCAAGTGGTTGTTGAACACAACTATCTATGTAGGGGACAGATACAGGTATATTTCGGTGTGTGTCAGGAAGAGATGGATGTAGTTTTTTGTTGCTTTGGGCCAACATTTTCAGGATCTGAAGAGGGGGGATAGATTACTCTTGGCAGTTTAGTTTTGAGCCTGGGAGAGGTGGGACTCAATCATATTAATCTCAGTGTTTGAATTCGATATATTTTAATATTTATTTACCCACCTTCGTAGTAGTTAGTACATTATTTTTTAGTGATATTTCCACAATTGGGAATATATAAAGATCAACCTAAATTACTTTTAATTAGCATTTAAAATCCGTGATGCTGCCAGCTGTCTAAGATAAGATTTTCTTTTAATATTATTAATTTATTATTTATATCTAGGTGTTAGGATACTCTCAGGATGTCTGTTGTCTACAAGGCAATATTTGTACTCAAGGATTTATTATTTTACGGATTTTGAAAACGAAGGAATTATGTGTTATATGTACATTTATTTTCAGTATTATTGTATGTATGTATGTACCTGTGGCTGATTTTATATAGCGCGGTCCGACACATCTAGAACTAGACTAATAACAGTGGCGCACCGCTCTACCCAATATTATACTTTTATTTAATTTACTTTACCATAACGATGGAGTATACAGTTTGAAGAGGAGTTATATGTTGAGAAGGATATTATTTGATTATTAATTTAATTACATATTTTATCGTCGAATGTCATTTGTATTCTACGAACTTACTGGATTTTTCTACTTGTTCAACATGCTGTAATTGCTGCGATATCATGGAAGGAACAAATTTGATATTTTGCATGACACTAATCATAAGTAATATTTATGTATTTATTGGTCTTAATATATTTTTATTTGACTTACATGATACCTAAATTCACCTCACCATAAATATGTAGTCTTTTATAGCTAAATCTTGTCGAGATTACCTTATGGATATGGATCCCTTCTGCCTATCGACACTAGACTAGCTACCTTGTGTCTATAGTGTGGGTTTGATCTATTCGTAACCACATATTTATCATTATTATTATACAATTATGCACGAGACGTATTATGTACTTTGTAGAAACATATACTATATACTAACAATTCCAGTCCTAATCCTGCTTCGAAATGTAGGTGTACCGTTAGCAAGCCCTGCTCCTATCTCTTCGATTCAGCTTTTGAGACAAGGGTCAATATGGGTCTTGCCCCGTTTCCCGCCAGGGTCCTAGACAAAGCTTCTTAACATATATTTATAATTATTCTTATTATATATACAGCTGCATGTTCAAATGAGTATACATATTATATATTATTTTATATATTCGGGATGTAGATTAGTGCACACGGGCTCAAAATGCGGCATGGGACAGTTTGAGACGTGAGGGAGCGGAGGCGGCGCTCCTTCAGCATGGACACAGCATGCTTTCCATGCATTAACAACCAGTAGTTATAGTCTCCGAAAATGATGCCAAAGCAATCGTGTTGAAATTTAATTAATATTTAAAAGTAATAAAGTTATGTTTTTGGGTGCGCCACTGTCCTTTACGACGCAATGAATTAGTAGGTATGTTGTAGAACATATGTACATACATCGGCTATAGAAACTATGAAATGGTTATCTTATGTAGGGACATAGATCGGCAACCAGTTACCATACAACATTCTCGTAATGATATAGAATAATATTATTTGAATTTTATGTTATGATGATTGTTATGTTATATTTTGTTATGTTTTTATTATGCTCTATTTTTATTATGTTATTTTACAGTATCTCAAGGTAAGTGATCTGACGTCAAAGTTGATCTCAGAGTTAATATGTATCAAAATTCATGTTTAAATTGTTTTATTGATTTTGTGATTTTGTTGTTCTTTTTGATTATTGAAATGTATATTTCAGGTGACTTATTTTGCGTTCTAAAAATACACAACGTAGGTAAAATTATCGTCAAAACACAACGTACTGGGTCCAAATCTATGAAAATAGTTAATAGATAAATCTAGACGATCACGGAAGGCCAAAATTCGTTAATTAATTCAATTAGGAATGCGATATTTCGTGCGTATATTTGCAACAATGCGAAAATTCATACAATTCTTAGCTAGCTGAATAGGGTTGTCACTTCTAGTTTGGGAATCAATTATTACAGTAGGTATAGTTTAGAAGCTAGGATGTTGCAAATTCGGAGCTTAGAATGGTTTAAAATAGGTAGGATCATCACAAATGGTGCCTTGGACCAGGATATTATGTCGGTCACTGCCGACATAAAACTGGGTTTTTACGGAGTAGAAGTGGGTTTTGGGTTTGCGATGATAAATAACTAAAATCATGAATATTGGAGGGGGGGAGAGCATAAATGGGTTTTGAGGAGTAGAACTGGGTTATGGACAGAGGAATGTGTTTGGTTTTTGAGGGGAGGAATAAAATTTATTCTTGGGAGATGTAGCGAGGAAATTGGTTGTTGATTTTTTACTTCGAGAACCGCGGGTTGGTTACCCATGGATTATAGTGTTAGGCAAATTCGGCAACATATTATATTTATGTTTGGCTGTCTATAGGTATATATCTTACATTATACATAAGAATGGTGAACCCTTAAGAGTTCATTTGGAATTATGTCCTTATGAATAGTTCTTTAGTTTATTCAATAATGTATATAGGTACCAAAAATATGTACTTTCATAAGAAGATTGGGTGTTAGAAAAATTGAATATTATATTCCCAAATAGACTTGTAAACATGGGTATTATGTATGCGAAGTGTATTTTATGTATATGGGTATATGACTAGAGTTTTTAGGATTTTTAGATATTATAGTATTTGGGTAAAATGGATAAATAATAGGTAGGTATATAGTTTGATGTTAGTTATATGTATCAAGTACATGTTTGTTAGGGACTGATATTATAGGTATTATTATTTCTTGAGGAATATGGTCTTAACATTTTACAGTATTTGTAAGTTAAGTGTTCGTTTTTAAACTTTTAGAATTCTGTCAAGTTAATTATTTGGGGTGTGAAATAAATTTATGATCGAGGTAAGAATGGTGAATATATTATTGAGTTTGAAATAATATTAGACCAGAGTTTATGAGTATCTGATAACATACATAATACAATATATGCATGGAGCGGATGAGAAGGCGATAGCCGAATGATTATTGATTATGATTACGGTTATATGTTAAACGGTTAGCTGGAAGAAATTACAGGCTAGGGGGGGGGGGGAATGATCGGCTTAGAGGGAAGACAGTCTACACGGAAAGCAGACTCTTTTAAACCAGGAGGGGCATTCCAGGATCTGGAGTTTTAGGAAACGTTGGAACTCTTTGTATACCCTGAAAGGTGGTATCTATCATTTCAAAATTGAGGACAAGAGAATACTCATTTATGAAAATGTTCTAAGGAGAAAAGAGGTTGATGTTCGCCGATATAATACATCGTCTTCCAAATAGAGAAATAAGATGTACCTACAACCTATGGATCCTAGGATATAATAATGATTAAAACGTTATATTATTCTAAACCAAGAACGAGATAGGAAATAATATTATTACTGGAATGAAAAAAAAAAAAACTATAGTTTTAAATAAAGATGCAAGCAGAAAGGTATACGGGATATTATAGTACCTAACGGGATGTATGCAATCAGTGGTTGTTAAACTTTTGGACTGATTTGATGATATTGTCTGAATGGAACAAGGAAATCTGAAACATAAAGTATACGAGGTTATATAGGAATTATGCGTGCGCTAAAATGAGATAATTATTTCAATTGAATATTTGTTGGTAGGATACCAACATGATTTACTTGCAAGAAACTTGGTGAAAAGTTTGGACAGCGATGATAGTAGTTTTATTGGAGGCCAGAAGGGTGATGTGATGAGATTATGTAGCATTGGATCCTCTCTGTTAACCCAAAAGAGAGTGGTGTACAATAACATAAATCGCTGAAGAGAAGTAATTTGATAAGAAAGTACAACGCTATGATGTAACAGTTTGAGAATCGATTGTGAATCTATCGAAGTCACAAATGGAATAAACTATTTAATGTGTTATAATTTTAAAATTGTGGTGTCAAATATTATAATAATATTATTCAATAGTGTTAGAGTGAAGATGTGAACTATAAAGTGTTTAGTTATTATTATTTTACAAGTGGAACGAATATTATGATATGTGCGTATGGAGTTACAATTGTGTGTATTATATTTAGTTGTGTGTGTGATATAGTTTGAAATAGATAAGTGTTTTTTTTTTTCAGGACTTTTGAAATGAATGAGGACGATTCATATATATATACCTAATATGTAGGTATATACATTAGGTGACTGTTATATTGGATACAAGGGAAATTCTATATACCTATTATAGAATAACATATTGGGATGTATTATGTAGATATTGTCAATGCAACTCGTTTAAATATTGCGTTTTGTATCTTATATGCGTGAATGTGCGTAAACATATTGAGGGAGGGGTTCCCACCACTTACCCCTGGATGTTCAAGAACATAGTACGTTATCTTCCTTTTAATTATTTGTGGTATTATTATAGGTGATTTTAGGTACGTAATTATAGGTATTTTGAGTTAGCTGTTCGCGTTTGATGTTATTTAGGCACTTTGTCAACATATTATCACACATTTTGCTGGTTAGCGGGAGGATGTTGCACTACTTGTAGAATTATGTGGCTTGATCACGTGGATCGAATTCTTATGGACGGCCGCGTGTTGAGTGGAAGAAATCGGTATGCGTTGTGTGAGAAATTGTATGGCAGTGATGGAAGCGAAGGACGTATTCCTAGATGGAGGGATTTGGCGTTCGGTTCTCTCTGTCTACCCCATCTGAGACGCAGCGTGATGGTGCTGAGAGATGAATGGTTATTTAGTATGAGTTGCCGGTGGAGAGTTGGTCTCCCACTTTTTTCCGTGAGTCTTCGTATGTCCTGTGGGAGGACGGGTGTTCTAGAAAATTAAGACATTTAGCATCTTGGATACAATGAGGTTTGCCGCCGTTTTTGAATGTCTTGAATTTGTGTCGGTACGGAGAGGACGATTTGCGTATCTATTTGTGTGCTGCAGGACTACTGGCTGCATCGGCAAAGGAATCATGGATATGAGACATCTGGCGAGTAGTACAAGATTGGTGTTACCAGCGAATTGGATCACCCTGAAGAATGCATATATGGACTATAGGGAACCACAAGTACTATGGATAATTATAATGATGTGTGAATATGATCACATGAAACGAATTTTAACAAAATGCAACTTGGATATTTAAGTATTGGGACAAACTTGTTATTACTATTTTATGTTCTATAGGTGTGATGACATAAAATAATAACAAAACTCGAAATAATAAAATATAACAGAATATTAAAATATTATGTTATGTTGGGACAATAATATTGAACGAGAATTTCTCAAGTGGACGCATCGGTGTGTTATGTGCATGCATGTATTATTATTATTGATGACTTGAATAGAGGAGCACAGCTGACGAGGTACCTACGACCTATCGGAATATACAGTGGCGGACTCGAAAGTTGGAATTAAATAATTATGAAAAATAATTAGAAAGTAAATAATTGTTTGTGAGATAATGCCTCATCCATTTTGTCTTCAGCATGATCTCAAAGGGGGGATGTCATGAAATGAATATATACAAGACGGTATATATTATTTTTATATACCTAGATCGTGTATTTGTAGTAGGTAATTAATTTGGGAATGAGGCAATCTCAAGTGGTTGTTGAACACAACTATCTATGTAGGGGACAGATACAGGTATATTTCGGTGTGTGTCAGGAAGAGATGGATGTAGTTTTTTGTTGCTTTGGGCCAACATTTTCAGGATCTGAAGAGGGGGGATAGATTACTCTTGGCAGTTTAGTTTTGAGCCTGGGAGAGGTGGGACTCAATCATATTAATCTCAGTGTTTGAATTCGATATATTTTAATATTTATTTACCCACCTTCGTAGTAGTTAGTACATTATTTTTTAGTGATATTTCCACAATTGGGAATATATAAAGATCAACCTAAATTACTTTTAATTAGCATTTAAAATCCGTGATGCTGCCAGCTGTCTAAGATAAGATTTTCTTTTAATATTATTAATTTATTATTTATATCTAGGTGTTAGGATACTCTCAGGATGTCTGTTGTCTACAAGGCAATATTTGTACTCAAGGATTTATTATTTTACGGATTTTGAAAACGAAGGAATTATGTGTTATATGTACATTTATTTTCAGTATTATTGTATGTATGTATGTACCTGTGGCTGATTTTATATAGCGCGGTCCGACACATCTAGAACTAGACTAATAACAGTGGCGCACCGCTCTACCCAATATTATACTTTTATTTAATTTACTTTACCATAACGATGGAGTATACAGTTTGAAGAGGAGTTATATGTTGAGAAGGATATTATTTGATTATTAATTTAATTACATATTTTATCGTCGAATGTCATTTGTATTCTACGAACTTACTGGATTTTTCTACTTGTTCAACATGCTGTAATTGCTGCGATATCATGGAAGGAACAAATTTGATATTTTGCATGACACTAATCATAAGTAATATTTATGTATTTATTGGTCTTAATATATTTTTATTTGACTTACATGATACCTAAATTCACCTCACCATAAATATGTAGTCTTTTATAGCTAAATCTTGTCGAGATTACCTTATGGATATGGATCCCTTCTGCCTATCGACACTAGACTAGCTACCTTGTGTCTATAGTGTGGGTTTGATCTATTCGTAACCACATATTTATCATTATTATTATACAATTATGCACGAGACGTATTATGTACTTTGTAGAAACATATACTATATACTAACAATTCCAGTCCTAATCCTGCTTCGAAATGTAGGTGTACCGTTAGCAAGCCCTGCTCCTATCTCTTCGATTCAGCTTTTGAGACAAGGGTCAATATGGGTCTTGCCCCGTTTCCCGCCAGGGTCCTAGACAAAGCTTCTTAACATATATTTATAATTATTCTTATTATATATACAGCTGCATGTTCAAATGAGTATACATATTATATATTATTTTATATATTCGGGATGTAGATTAGTGCACACGGGCTCAAAATGCGGCATGGGACAGTTTGAGACGTGAGGGAGCGGAGGCGGCGCTCCTTCAGCATGGACACAGCATGCTTTCCATGCATTAACAACCAGTAGTTATAGTCTCCGAAAATGATGCCAAAGCAATCGTGTTGAAATTTAATTAATATTTAAAAGTAATAAAGTTATGTTTTTGGGTGCGCCACTGTCCTTTACGACGCAATGAATTAGTAGGTATGTTGTAGAACATATGTACATACATCGGCTATAGAAACTATGAAATGGTTATCTTATGTAGGGACATAGATCGGCAACCAGTTACCATACAACATTCTCGTAATGATATAGAATAATATTATTTGAATTTTATGTTATGATGATTGTTATGTTATATTTTGTTATGTTTTTATTATGCTCTATTTTTATTATGTTATTTTACAGTATCTCAAGGTAAGTGATCTGACGTCAAAGTTGATCTCAGAGTTAATATGTATCAAAATTCATGTTTAAATTGTTTTATTGATTTTGTGATTTTGTTGTTCTTTTTGATTATTGAAATGTATATTTCAGGTGACTTATTTTGCGTTCTAAAAATACACAACGTAGGTAAAATTATCGTCAAAACACAACGTACTGGGTCCAAATCTATGAAAATAGTTAATAGATAAATCTAGACGATCACGGAAGGCCAAAATTCGTTAATTAATTCAATTAGGAATGCGATATTTCGTGCGTATATTTGCAACAATGCGAAAATTCATACAATTCTTAGCTAGCTGAATAGGGTTGTCACTTCTAGTTTGGGAATCAATTATTACAGTAGGTATAGTTTAGAAGCTAGGATGTTGCAAATTCGGAGCTTAGAATGGTTTAAAATAGGTAGGATCATCACAAAGTGTACCATCAAATAACCATTTGGTGAGTAACATTGTTCTAACCTTGAGTGCTTGTGGATGGACTAATTAGGTTATTTAATTTAATGAATATTTTTTGCTTTACAGATTACAGAATTTAATGTTAAAAACCATGTGATGAAATGAAAGTGAAACTTCAACCATCAATTTGGTATGTAATATTGGACTAACATTGATTTTGTTTGTGAACGAACTAACTTTATTAGTTATCATTTGGTTTAATAAATCATTTTTGTACTTTTAGACTGTGGAGGAAACAAATGAGGTTGTGATTGAGTATATACATTGAAGGAGACTCACCGTCCACCTGGATAGTTCAGAAATCTGGGGACTTACATTTATCCGACTAAATTTCTACACTAGCAAATTTGTCCACACAAGTGGTGCCATAATATATGTTAAGATCAAAAGCATTTACAGCTCAACAAATAATGAATCTTTATAAAGTCCAGTCCATGATGAGTTGGTATGAGATGTTTAATTTGCAATAATTGTTTTATCAACAAGCCAAATTTGAGTTTTTATTGACGATTAACTAAAATTTGTACTTTACAGAATGTTGCAGAACATCAACAAATTGGTGAAAATGTTGCTTTGGATTTGGTGTCACCTACATCAACATCAAAAGTTTGTATACTTCAAATCCTGTTATTTTAATTTCAATTCTTTTGTTTACAAAAATAACTTTTAGTTATATATATTATTTTTAATTTTACAGAAAAAAGGTCAAATGTAATTATCAAAAGGCTAGTAGAAAACAAATTAGTAGAATTGGGGCATTCATACTCAAACAGAAAGGGTCAATTGTCAGCATGAAAAATTTTTGTTCCCATAGAAAAAAGTTGCAGAGAAGAATGCCAAAATAAAATAACTCCCGTAGAGCAACAACGTGGTATGATTAGAATTTTTATTTTTTTTATTTATTTTCATATAATGAAAACAAAATTGTTTTTGGTTTTACTACGATTTATTTGTTTAATAAGTTACCAGGTTTCGACCTATGAGGTCATTGTCAAACTAAATTTACTATAGGCCGTGTTGTTACTTAAATACTATGTCTTAGTAGGTAGGTATAACAATATATTCTTAGAGCTAAGGTTTTATATAATGCAAAAATTATTGAGGGGAATTCAGAAAGAACAGTTGTTTGTGTTGTATATGATTTAAATTATATTGATTCCATATAATGTGACATTTTATTGGTAAAGATTAAGGAAGACAGTTGGTTAGTATTGTGTAAATAAATGAAATAGTATTTTGACTTCAACTAATAGATGTACCTAACAGATGTACCTAATATTATTAACAACAGAGGAATATTGACAAAAAGCATCCATTTAGGAATAATAACATGTACAACATCTAGATTTACAACTAGTCAATAAAGGTTTGTATTATCTATTGAATAATTCCAGAACAAAATTACACTTTGTTATCCTGGGCCAGGTAATAGTATAAATTAATTACATGTTGTCATACACCAGATAATGATGTAACAATGCAAAGTATAACATAATACAATATTATTTTATTAAAATATAATTTTTTTGGTTTATAAAGAACTTTATGTGGTATTGCTAGATGTCTTAATGTATTCTAGTTTATGGAGTTGATCTTTTACACTGTGTTCTTAATGGGTATATCTATAGGTTTTGTAAGTATAGATTCTATACAATGCAATATCCGTCTTGGGATAATGTGGGATAAAACAAAATTAACTAAAGGGTCATTTAACATTAGCAAATAATATATGATTACAATGAGGTGTTGATTTGAATAAATTGTGATTTTAAGTTTTTTGTAAATGATATAAATATAGCCTTCTGAACAAATATATCTATAAAATTATTATATATTAGTTTATTATAATGTTGTATATAGAAGACGTACAGTACTTACTTACTTTCCGTGTCCATAATCATCTATACTCTGTCCCTCCAGTAGTTCGCAGCCAAAATGGCATTGTCATTAGCTCGCCATAGATCTTCCTCAGAGCACCCCCCTCCCATAAGCGGGCAATTCAGCAGGTGTGTCATGTTCTGGGTTTCCCCACAGTCGCACTTCACATCCTGGCCGGCCTCCAGCATTCCCCATCTGTCCAGGTTCACCCTGATGTACAGTTACATAAGTTGTAAGGATATCTAAAGAAGTATTACATATCTATAAGACGTATACATATCTATAATATTATATGTGAAAAAATATATCTTTAAAAGTATTACATGTTAGTTTATTGTAATGTTGCATATAGATAACGTATGATTATATAAGCAGTGTGTTATTTAGTTGTTGATTGTCTTTTTCAAGTAATACCCATGATTTGATTTAGTCTAATTGTGAACTTGGGTATCAAGATTATAAGGTTTATTTTATTAAATGTCCAACGTTTTATGTTACTTACTAAATGGTTTAAAAATTTCTAGTATGGGTGAATTAATTATATTTGTTTGTTCATTTATTAGTGTGCAATCTAATTTGTTGGCTTTTGTGATTTCAAGTTGTTCTTATACGTTAAGACGCATACCTTTCTTCTGCGAGTGTAATTTTTTTGGAAGGGTGGTATCTCGGATTGAGTGGTTATTAGTAAGAAGGTGTTTGGCGCATTGAGAACTTTCTGGTTTGTTATTAAGCCATGCTTTCTTATGTTCCAGGAACCTACATTCAATATTACATCCGCTTTGCCCTATATAGATGTTATCACAATCATCACAATTCAGACTGTATATACCGTTGTCTTTTAGTGGTGGTTGTGGGTCTTTAGAATTTCTTAACTGGAAGCCTATGTTATTTGTTTTGTTTTTTTTTTCACTTGTGGCATAACATCTGTATATTAAATGTGGTTTTCTTGTTTATTGTATTGGCTATTTTTGAGGATAAATGTCCATAATATGTGATACATCTAAATTCGTTATTATTGAGGTTGACTGTTGGGTATATTTGTGATAAGGTGAGTTTATGTTGTACATGTTATTATTCCTAAATGGATGCTTTTTGTCAATATTCCTCTGTTGTTAATGATATTAGGTACATCTGTTACATCTATTAGTTGAAGTCAAAACACCCAATACTATTTCATTTAATTACACAATACTAACCAACTGTCTTCCTAAATCTTTACCAATAAAATGTCACATTATATAGAATCCATATAATCAAAACCATATACAACACAACCAACTGTTCTTTCTGAATTTCCCTCAATAATTTTTGCATTATATAAAACCTTAGCTCTAAAGAATATATTGTTATACCTACCTAATAAGACATAGTATTTAAGTAACAACACGGCCTATAGTAAATTTAGTTTGACAATGACCTCATAGGTCGAAACCTGGAAACTTATTAAACAAATAAATCGTAGTAAAACCAAGAACAATTTTGTTTTCATTATATCAATATAATGGAGTTTTACAAAATCAACGTCGACTCAATCAATTTATTTATTTTGTTAATACACTTATTACAGATTATATAGTATAACTTGAATATTGTATGGTTTGCAAGCCAGTGAAGTTTGTTAAATTATTTTACACCATATTATCAACACTATGTTCCAGCTATGTTCCAACAACAAAAAGAAATAAAAACAAAATGCACTCGATTGCACCGACCGAGGCAATAACAATGAAGACAAAAAGAAAAACATTCAGTCGTGAAATGAATACGCTATTACAAAAAAAAACACAAGCAATGACTGATGCTCGGGGGGGGGGATCAATCCTCTCTGAATAAAAACTGGGGGAGGGGAGCCTCACCACATTCAAGACAATCATCAACCAGAACCCTGAAGAGATCTAGAAATAGCATCTTTGAATTTTGGCAATGATGAAAAGTAAAATTCAACATCCCTGAAGAAAGAGTTGGAAGAATCCTATAATACTCGTACAATATATTTATTATGTCTTTATAAATTGTCCTTATTTTTATATTTTTTAATTGAATTTTTTAATAAATTATTATATTACATAAGAACTTAATAGAAAAAAATCATTTTAATTTCCTTGCTACTTTTTTTACTTATATATTGATCACAATGTTTATTTGTAAAATGTGAATAATTATTCTAATAATATTATTATTTATGCTAGATTTTTTCAAATAATAATTATAGAGTTATTAGAAAAATAGATCACATTTTACAACTAAACGCGATTAATATTATTGGACTTTTGACAGCTACGAGTAAGGTCATGTATAGGTACCTATATACGTAAGTATGACAAGTAATTCGATTGATTCTTACCAACGATTCGTTCTGCGGCAAACTTCAAGTTAATGACGTCACTGTGAAGAAGTTGTTGGTAAGCGTACCAATGAATTAGTTGCGAAGTCAATAGATCTGTACTAGTGAATCGTTAGTACGAACTCTGGTCCTAATTTGATAGTACGTACCAATGATTCGTTGTGAAATTTCGTTAGTATTTTTCTCAGTGTGCGAACAGTCGGGTACTTGACTCTGGGATCTAGCCTTTGCATATGGTACGAGACTCGGCCTGTAGCCTGGATATAACATATAAGGACAATTCACACAGATCGAGCTAGTCCCAAACTAATATACGAATCCTTGTACATATTATGTGTCGTAAACCGACGATAAACATAAAAAATGCAATGCACTTACCGGCAAACTCCCCTTTCACGACTTAAGCTTTTAGCTTACTGTAAAAATTTTTAAAGGTTGCATTTGGGTTTATGACAAAAACTCAGATATATCTTTTAAAAAAAATGTTTCATCCAGACACATATACATGTAACATTCAGACCCAGAACAATTTGAAAAAGGTCGTTCATAATTTTGCCTTGGTCGGAAATCGAACTCGACAAGTCGTGACTCAAAAGAAAGAGCGTTGCGCCATACCGGTCGTCTATATGCAGTTGGATTCGGCGAAAAGGATGATGTTCGTTTCAACATTAGCGCAAATGTCTCATCAAGGCCATAACAGCCGATACGTCATCGAATCCTGTATCCGAGGTGTACCTATTGTATAACGGTTGTGATCTGAACTTCGTCCGAAATGCATACGGGAAACCAACATCCCTACACTCCATGAACGAAGGATCATAACATGTTTTTTATGCAGGAGTTAATGTAATACCATTATTATTGCATATAGTAGAAGACTAGCAGGAGCGAAGTCTCTGCCTGACTGTACATATAGAAATGAAGTAAAACTTTCAATCTTCAAGAATAATAATATTTTATATTACTCAAATTCAGCGATGAGGTCTGCCACCCATCCCGATGTCTTAATTTTTTGTTGGCACAGAGAAGACTGGTTGATCTGCTGGCTACTCCACTTGTGGGATATGCCGTGATGTTGTAGTAGTAGTAGTAGTATTTTACTAGCCAAAAAGAGCGAGAACTACTACTACTATACCATCACGGCATATCCCACAAGTGGGTTAGCCAGCAGACCAGCTGCATATAAAACATGCAAGCTGTCTTCTCCGTGCCAATATAAAATAAAAAGTGGCAAACCTCATCGCTGAATTTAAGATGTAAAATGTCTTATTTTTTCGAACATCTGCCTTTTACAGGACGCTCAAAAACGTATGGAGAAGAGTGGGAGACCAATTCTTTACCGGGTGCTCCACGGGATATTCTAACCAATTCTATTCCGAAATGTACAGGTATATGTATATACTTGCCTACATGTTTTCTGAAAAAGAAACTTAGGTATATTAAAAATGTTTGACAGTAGATGTTTCTACTAAATTTTATAAATAAAATAGAAAAAAAAGAAGCAATGCGGTCACTTATAATTAAAATATTATTGAAATGTAATGTGATGCTATCTAGAGTCTACGTGTGCACTGTGCGATAATTATAATAATATCAGGTAATGTGAATCACACTGTTTATAGAATGACCATAATTACAATTACATCTACATAAAGCAGTAGATAATATTATTTATTTATGTAGGTACTTCATCGTGAGAATTTATTATTATTAAAACATACACTGGGTATATATTATAATAGTACTGTGCATAATAATCATTACTTATATGTGCTCCGCATGCTAGACTACCACTTTGATCTTTAGAGGCTGTGGGAGAGGGCAGAAGACCGGTGGGCCGCCCTAGAAGAAGCTGGCAAGGGCAGGTGTCGAACGTGTGTGTTGAAAGATTTGGTTTGGAGTGGCCAGTGGTCCTAGAAACAGCGGTGGACAGGGATCTCTGCAGGAGGTACCTAATAGCAACGGGCCCCCGACCTAACTAGGACAAGGGGAAGAAGATTATGTATGTACATAAACAAACAGTGAGTACACTAAACAGCTCATCCATAACAGTTACCAAGCATGTTGACTTATTTTTGCATTTATTCATAAAATATCCCGGACGATTAATAATAATAATAATAATAAAAAGATGATTTGTATTTGGCGCTGTTTCATGGTCCGTGACCATCTCAAGAGCGCCGTGGCTTTTTAGTCAAGTTGGAAGCATCTTCTAGGTCAAACATGAAGTTCATGTAACGCTGCTGCCACTGCAGAGGACTCTCTATCTTTATTGGCATCAGTTCTCTGCCTCAGGCCATCCCATATCTTGGTCGTGGTGTCGTACATCTCTACGTTCTTGGGATGACGAAGAGTGTAGATTTTCTCAACAGCCGACTCGAAGTCCTTCTTTTCGAGCGTTCCACTTTGGTTGACATCAAAGAAAACGTTGCACACATAGAGAAGCTTCTTCTTACGGAGATCTGAGATAGGCATCGTGGTAGACAAAACAGTATTTTTGTCCCTTTCACCCGCTGTGTTGTTGCAAGTAGTCGGTGTTGTTATCCTTCTCTGTTACACTACTGGACATACACTGATCACTACACGCTGGCACTTGTGAGACAACAGAGTGATTCCCGGAAGGGGTCGGTTTTTTTAACACGTGTTTTGGCAATAGAAGCGGGAATGTAACACAAAATGATGACTTGTTTAAGTTTTGAAGAGACAATCAACAATAATGAATATTAATTTATTTCGAGTTTTGATGAAATTTAAGAGATGATGAGATGCAAAAACTACGCGGTTTTGAAATGTTAGCGTGCACAAGAAAGTTCAGCACTATGGGACCGATATCTTTCGTAAAATCAATTTATTTAAATGAGCGGTTTGATTTGCGTGGTGGCAGCCAGACGGCGCGCAACCCACTAAGTTTATTAACATCCGAGTCATGACATCCTTTCTAAACGATTTTAGTTTTATTAGCACGGAGAAGACGATATTACATATCATAAAACAGATAAGCTGTCAAAAATCATTTTCTCTCATTGAATTTAGCATCTGACTCTTAAATCCTTTTCCCTTTTCCTATGCATGTGTCCGTAAGTGAATTGTTGCTTACATGTGTTCTTTTTCTTTTCTTTTGTTTGCTTTATGTTGTATTTTATTTCTTTTACTGTTGATATGTTAGGGTGTATATATGTATGCATGTGTTTTTTTTTTAATATTAGTTCCCGGGTTAGTTGGAAGACATCGCATTTTAGCAATAAACTCGCCCTCTGTACATTGAATTGTATAATTGTTATTTTTATGACACTGTTTTATTATGTAATATTGTAACCAATGTACAGTGAAGAATAAAATAAATAAATAAAAATGTCACTTTGCACTGAGACCATAACAGCTTTTGGCCAAGCCGATCTCAGCAGGAAAAATGAAAAACAAACAAAGAAAATAAAACAAAAACCAGCGAGAGAGAGAAAAAATCACAAAAGAGGTATTATCAGGAAGAGACAACAGAATCAAAGGACAGTCTCCATTCTGGCGATAAAGTCATTGTATGTTACGTTGAAAATATCAGCATGAACATTCAAATCTATTATAAATAATTTTAAAGTGTTTCAAAAAGAGAATGAAAAAACGATTTGCGAGACAAAAGTTGGCAACGAGTGTTTGGAGCAAGTAAGGAGGTACATATATTTGGGAAGTATATTCGCGAGGGATGGAAGATGCGTTAGGGACATTAAAAGAAGGAAAATGGCCGGTGCTAGAGTGAACGATGCGCTTCGACTTATTGTCAGCAATGGCAATATGGCGAACATGGATTAAATGCTGGTACCATCACTAACCTATGCAAGAAAGACATGGACGTGGTTGAAGAAGGACTAAAGTAGAGTAAATGCAGCGGTCTGATTTCCAGAATGGAGACCGTGGATATAGAGAAGATGCTCAAGGGAAATCTTAAGACAACGTAGATAATCAGTGTTCTCGAACGACATTGTCCAATATCGGTAGAACTATCCGCTAAAATCGGTATAAATGGTATATTTTGTACCCAAAATCGGTATATGGGGTATTTGTACCGACGTAGATCAATATCGGATACTTTTCTTTTCACGAAAATTTCTACCCCCCCGTCGCCGAATTTTCAAAATGGTATAGGAATTTGGAATATTTCAAAAACTCCTCGGTTTTCTTAAAGAATATTTTCTCGAAGTCCCTTTTCTACAATGTACCGGGTATTTGTACCGACGAAGTCAATACCGGGTACTTTCCTTTTCCTTTTTAGAAAATTTCTACCCCCCCGTCGCCGGATTTTCAAAATGGTATAGGAATTTGGAATAATTCAAAAACTCCTCGGTTTTCTTAAAGAAAAAGAATATTTGCTCGAATCCAATAAGTATCCGGTACTTTTACCGAATACCCGATACTTATCTACCGATTACATTTCCCTGTCGACAAATAGTAAAAATCGGTAGATTACTAGACCATTTCAGTATAAATACCGAAAAATCGGTAGGTTCGAGACCACTGAATTCATACGCAATAAACATAGTTTCAGAACAAGTCGCAAACCAAAAGGTGACAGCGACTCCCAAAAATTATTCAGGCACGTAAGGATGTACCTAAGTAATGGAATAAGGCGACTGTAACACATTAAAGTATTATCCAGAACAAACACGACATTCACGTGCAAGTTACTTTGTATACTAACGCCATCTGTCTATATGTTTTTATTATTTCTTGGCTTATAATACAATTTCGTAATATTGTCCAAGATAAAGATTATTTAAGGTTTCCTACTTTATTGTTTTAGTTACATAACATTATTAATTAGGTTTATTATAGGTGCTATACCTTCACACGGTATCCCAAGTGGGATAAGCAAAGGGGACGGAATGCCATGATGTATATACTTATTTAGCTTTCCCCACATTCGTGCATTTTCTCATATACTGCATGCATCCATGATTCCTCTCACTCAACACGCGGCCGTACTTGAGAATCTGATCCACGTGGTCAAACCACGTAGTTCTCAGACGTCCGTGTTTTTTCACATCCTCCTCTTCGAGATTTATTTATTTTGTTTTTGTGAATACTTGGGTGTATTGTTCTCCAAATAAACTTAACTTTTGATTATTATATATTTCTCATACTGCATATTGTATAAGATTACAAAAACTGACTCATTGAATTATTATGAGTTACATTATATAAATAAATGCTATGTAGAAGCGATAACTGCGAAGAATGGTTGGTAAAACGTTGAGATAGAGTGAAGAATGAGGATATCAGGAGAATTAGCGAATATGTGAGGAATGTTGTACATAGAATAGAATGCATATAAATAAGTTACGATGATTTGGACACTTGGAGCAAATGGACGATGAAAGAATGACGAAGAGAATGTATTTATTATCTGAAAGAGGGGGTGTGAGAAAGCGCGGACGTAAAAGAACCACGTGGCTTGATCACGTGGTTCAAATTCTCAAGAACGGCTGTGTTGAGTAAGAAAAACCGACGTGCGTGTATGAGAAACTGTATTAATGTGGAGGAAGCGAAGAAAGTGTGAAAAGATAGATCTGTTTGACATTCCGTTTTCTTTGCCTACCCCGCTTGGGACACGGCGTGAGGGTATGTATAGCATAGCATTTTTATAACTTTGCCAACAGGAGAATTCGGTATTACGTTTGTTCTGCTATCTGGGGGGTAAAAAAGTATATGCTGTCGAGAACGATTGTACGATATTGGGACGTAGATACTGAACTCACTAATATCATTGGATTAGCCACTTAAGAGTTTGAAAAAATAAATGACTCGCACAAATACATTTCGACTTACTAGTAGTTGGTCTGTTTATTATATTATGTTTATTACTATACTAGGATTTTTTTAAACTGGCGAACTATGTCATAAAATGTGCGAGCAAGAAAGATCGACTACCTGCTCCCGTCACACTCACATCTCTCTCTGCAAAGTTTGGAAGGCGTCTGGACTCAGCATCAGGACAAAATGTCGCTTGTTCAATGCGTGCATCATCCCAATCCTTCTATATGGCTGCGAGTCTTGGCACTTAACCAAGGCTCAAGAGCGGAAGATACTAAGCTTTGAAAACAAGTGTCTTAGAAGGAATTTGGATGTCAGATGGTATGAACATGTTACAAATGATGCTGTGCGCCGGCGCACCCAGCAGAGACCTGTAATCTCCGTAATACAAGAGAGACGATGGTCCTGGCTGGGACATGTTTTGAGAATGCCTAGTGATAGTTGGCCAAAAGAGCACTGTTCTTCCGTCCGCAGGGGTTCCGTAGGCCCGGGCGTCCCTCTTTCACAATACACCGTTCCTATGACAACGATATCAGAGCGCAAGGAATGTCGTGGAAAGAGGTGACGCAATTGGCACAGAGACGCTCTGAATGGAGGAGGCTGGTTTCTGCCCTGTGCTCCCGACTCCCGAGAGGAGCGTTGAGGGCGATGATGATGTTAAAGGCAGGTGATCGAAAAAAAAGACATTTTACATCTTGAATTCAGCGATGAGGTTTGCCACACATCCTGCGAGGATAGCTTGTATGTTTATAACATGTGGCTGGTTTGCTGGCTACCCTACTTGTGTAATGTGTCGTGATGGTATAGTATAGTATAGGGACTTCTTACACGGAGAGAAAAAATATTGTTCGAATTAAAAAGTCGCTTTGTAAATGCCGAAATTACAAAATTTTTGTATATTTCATAAAATTTCTCTAGGATTTACACCACACCCTTATTTTTACAATATTTTTGTAAATGTTAAAACTAATACCAAAAAACGGGTTTTTGTAATGGACGAAAAAACTAAAATATTGTAAAAATAACAATGGATTACAAATATCACAAACATTTTGTTATTTCTGTGACTGTAGATTTGTTACCGTAACAAATTGTTTATACTTAATTCCGATAAAACTAATCTTCAATAAAAACAGCAAAACAGTTTTGTAATTTCAAATGACCAACACTTTTAACAAGTAGGTAATTATTAAGCTGTCACAAGACAGTATGTCACAACTTGTTCGCGGCAGTGTGTAGTTTGCTGTGTTTGGAGTGAAGCTGTGTTTCAAGCGCTGTGTTTCGAGCGCTGTGTTTCGAGCGCTGTGTTTCGAGTGCTGTATTTCGAGTGCTGTGTAGTTTGTGTGTTTTCATAATGGATTAATTGGTTAAGGATTTATTGTACACAGATAATATTTATTGGTTAAGGATTTATTGACCAAGTGAAATTGCAGTGCTTACATAGGTCAATTTATTGGTAAGTACAATGGATTATAAATCTAATCACACTATTAGCTGCCTACTTATACGGGCATTTTCAGATTTTTTTGCTATGAGTATAACGTACGCGTCTCGAGAATTCAAAATTGTTTCTTAAATGACCAATTATTTCAGTTTTGCCCGAAATCACAATTATTGATAAAATGATGATTTTTTTCTTAGTTAAGCATAAAAATAACAGGTAACTATTTAAATTTTGCAAGTTAATGTGTAAATCAATAACACGGAATGACGTATTTCAACATGTCTTCAGCGTACCTCTCAACTTTAACAACAAAATTATATTTGTCTGCCCATTATATTCACAGGTTTTATGACTTCATTTAAAACTTAATTGTCTCTAAATTCAATAAAGTCCCATAAAATATCATAAAGCAAACCAGAAATATGTTAAATATGTATTTTTTTCCTGTCCTTCAAATCACAAAAAGTGGAATTCCTATTACGTCACGGCCATTCTAAACCTCTGTTTTACTTATTTTGGTCAAATCGAGTGTCGATTATAATTAATGGCAACATTATATTAGTCTATGAATGCCGCTATATTGTGTAAAAACGTCGGTTGTGCAGATTCTTGTGACGGAACTGGTCCCCCTTGTTGCTCACTAAAATTGGTGTTCCATTACGAAAGCAGATTTCTAAGGTAACTTAAGAGTTTTATTTGTTTCTTTTGGACTCTAATTACATATTAAATATTGTTCATTTTGAATTACAAGTCGAATGCATCCTTATATTCACTAATAAGGTGTAAACATGTGGATGAACAGAGATCGATACTTATACGTCACGTCCATTACGGAACGTTATGTATTGGTGGAAAAAAACTGTCACGTAATGGAATTGTAAAGCCTAGCTTACATTGAATATTTTAATCTTCCGACTATATTAAAAGATGTTAATAATTATTATGATGGCGTTATGATGTCCAATATTTATTTATTATTATGAAAACAGTTCAAGTGATTGCTAGTAAATCATAAATCAGTACGTCAGGCCAATCAAGTGTAACAAAAACGACAAATGCTACCCCCGATTCTATTTCATTTTTAGTGTGCACTAACTAAAATAGTAACGTTCCAATTTTAGTTATTCCATATTGGTATTCTATAAACCAGGCATGGGCAAACTGCGGCCCGCGAGTAATATAATATTTTAAAAAATGATCACGTTTTTATCTTCAACGACTTTTTCAACAAAGATTGAAAATAAATTAAAAATAATTTTTTAAAAAAATTAATAAACTGACATATGAATATAATTGCTATTATCATTTTTTACTTATTGTTTATATTATTTTGGATTTAATTGATGTTATTATTTTTTTTCTCTTTATTAACATGTAAAAGGCGAAAGACGTGAATATGCATAAATAAATAAATAAAATATATATAAAAAAAAAACAAAAAACTTATCTCGGATTTTCGACTGATATAATTAATGAATATTATTACCATGCGACGTTAGCTTTACTTTTCCATTACGTAACGAGAAACTTCCTATTACGTTACTGTCCTATTATATCTCCGACTATTTTTTTTAAATTTTATTCCAACAACTGATACAACTGTATTATTGTAATATATAAAATATAGTATGTGAACTGAATTGTTGTTGGAAAGTGCAAATCACCAACAAATTTGCTATAATTAGTGTAGAATATAAGAAAACTCATTACTGTATAGTACAAAACGTAACGTAATGGACCAATTGCACAGAAAATGTGACATTTTACGTTATTTTCCTAATAAAATTATATATTTTCTTAAAGAATGTTGTGATTATAACTATATTAAATACTTTTGACAACTATTCACTAAAACGTTTTTATTTAAAACCCCGTTGAATTGTGTGATGTAATGGAAATTTCTTGAGATATTGCTTCACGAAAACGCATTTCCTGAAAAAAAGAAAACACAAAACTTAAAAGTAATTGATTTCTTACGTCCGTTACTGTTGTATATATATTTTAAATACAAAATCAGGCATAATTTGTTACACATATTTTTTTAGGTTCCACTACGTAACGAAGCAAAAAAATTTGAAAATGCCCATACACATAATTATACAGAAAATAAGACATTAAGAATGGGTGGCTAGCCTTATCGTTAGTGAGTCGTAATTTGTTTGTAATGGATTATAAATAGAGACTACTCCAACTCTATATCCTATATAAACCTCAACTTACATTTATTTGTGTTACTTATATAGATGGGAGAGTGGATGCGGGAAAATTAAGACTACTAACGGATTGTGAAATCGCTCAACTTATTCCTGTACCGGGAGACAGAGCAAAGTTTAAAGAGAATCTTTAAGGAGGAAGAGTTAGATATTACAGAGCTACAGACAATTTATTCTATAATAGTTCCGGACACAGAGCATCCCACAGTTGTTCCAGAGACAGTATGGGGCTTTGCAACTATCCAACTAACATCCAGTGCATCAGATGCTTCTACGAGTGAGAGAGTGTGTCTCAAAACACAGACATTGCTCATTCATCCAGGCAGTTGATTCAAATTGATGAAACATTTCAGTATGGATATGTAAGTAAATAATTTGACAATTTGATTTTAATATTGCAGCAGTAGACTACTTGTGTAATAATGTGCTGTTAAACTTTAATTTTGTTTCAGATTTTAAATACATTGAATTCCACGTTGGATGGAAAAGCTATGCTAAATAAAAGAAACACCGGAAGATTAGAGGAAGGCCAACGGAACTTATTAGTAAAACTTCTAATTCAAGCCATCATAGAAAAAAATACGCACTGTCAAATAACAAATACACAGCTGTTGAGCTGGTCGGTAGAAATCCAGCAACTTTTCCACAAGGAGTCAACTGCCTTATACTACACTTCGTATATTTCACCGCTAGTTCATACAACTGCCAAAAATGCTTCCGGAAAATTGCTTCGTTTTGTATACAACAAACGACGGCAACTTTGTGAACGCGGTATTATAGAGTCTAGAAGTCGTTCATCGTCAAGGGCGACCTCCACATCCTCCACTGAAGTTGTCACGTTGATCAGGCTACCAGCTGCGAGTGCACGTAATTATAACATCCCATTTTCCTCCTCTTGCCATGTATGTTTCCGGTTTGAGGAGTATTATAATCTATGTAATTTATTTACTTATTAAATTGGAAACCCTTTCAAAGAAATATTTTGTAATTTTATTTTTCGAATAACTCCTATATCCTAATGAAAAGCAGGAAAATTAAGAATTTTTTTTATATTAATTTTGTGAAACTGTAAGACTCAGTTCTAAACGCCTAAAAATAATCTTTTACTACTGTATCATGACTAAAAGTTATATTTGAAAGATGGATTTTAAGACTTTTATACTTAGACAATAATTTACAACACTATTGAATGGAAATATTAATGCTTCCGACCACAAATCAAACTTTACTATCTGAAATTTAATGACTAATTTACTTGAGTATATGTGAGTTGAATGTTTTATTCAGAACTACGACTAATTATTTTTATTATGTGATGTGTTTTATAATTATTTAAGCCTTTTTTTGTACTTTTCTATGTGTAAAGTTTTAAAGCAACAAATGTAGTTAGATATGTATTTAATGTATGCACTTGAATTTATATAACTTGTACCTATAGACACTTGCACAATTTATACTTGTTTAAGTAACAAAAAAATGAAGAATATTTCTTATACTAATGTATTCATACTTCTAGTGAACACAACTTACTTCTACTATAATATGTGTTCTCATAGAGAAAAAAATATTCATTATTTTTCTGTTACTTTTCCGAGTATGAATAGTACAAGTGTCTAGGTACAAATGGTGTAAATTTAAGTGCATACATTTGTAACTGCATTTGCTTTAATTACAAAACAATACTCATAGAAATCACAAAATGGGTTACTGAATTCCATTACATAAAACTACAATTTCTAGTAAAGAAGCTACTAAAATATACTAAGAGGTGAATAATACCGAGTATAGGAATCACTAGGAGATACAAAGGAGTTTAGTAATATTTACAAATCCCATTACTAATACCAACATACTACGCACCCAAATATTACTAACAGATTTGTAATAACCAGTATGCAGCTTACTTGTATCAAGAGAACTCCATTTGTTGTTTTCACCAAATACCATTACAAATATTCATTTGTAGTTTTAAGAATACTTTTGTTGTCCTGGGATATGCAAAAATTTTAGTAATAATTACTTGATTTTACTACTTTTTTCTCTCCGTGTAGTTACATTTCGATTCAAAATTTTCACGCTTGACCTTTCGATGATGTCTTAATCATATGTTCTTTACCATTGCGACATTTCCGTAACGAGTGGGGTAGCTAAAACACTAACTGCATGTAAAATGCATGTAAATCATATTCTTTAATTACTGTTCAGTCAAAATACGACAAGTTTATTTTCCATTTCAAGTAAATCTACGTTCTAGTAACTCTACATGAATATGCTTAAAGGTTTTGTTGGTGACTCTCCGCATTAAGTTTTAAAGTAGGTACTAGAAAACTGCATTGCGACCAGTCCTGAAATAAATAAAATATCGTAAGAACTAAGGTATCGTAAGATTTCTGTTTATACTATACAATCAAAGTAAGTATATCCCTTTAATAGAGCCTTTCCCGTGGCGGGACCCAACTTCTGGAATGGATTGCTTCTTGAGCTTAGGCAGGCTGCAGACCTTAAGACATTCAGAGGGGAGCCAAAAATCTTACGCGGATATAATGTCCTAGAATTGATGAATTGTACAGTGTCCTTGGTACGTAAACAAAACTTTAATTTTGTCCAATAATAATATCCCACAAGTAGGGTATCGGATGCACACACTGCATGTAATAAATATGCAGGTCGTCCTCTTTATACCAATAAAAGTTAAGATATATCAAGATGGGTGACATGGCTCATCAGTGCTGAATGGATGATGTTAAAGAATGTTTTATTCGCGATATTTAACGAATAACTGATTACAGAGTACATTTTAAAAAGTACTCAAAGACTTATGGAAAAGAGTGTGATACCATTTCTTTGCTGTAGACTTCACGGAATAAATGACTCCTAAAACAAAATAAAGAATTTTTCATTCTTATATTCTTGAACGTGAATCATTGTTTATGAACATGACACCAGAGATGTCGCCACTAGTAGGTAGGTACGAAGTACGCAAGTGTGATATTTGAGACCATCCATTTCCGTGAAAAGGTGAGTGTTCTGTAGATTATGTATGGTATACATATATGAACGGTCATACAATGGTGAATTGTAGGTATGAAGATAGCTATAATATTTCCTATAATATGTAAATATAAATACTAACTTAAAATCCGACTTCACATAGGGACCAGTAGCTATAGCCATTAATTGAAAATTATTAAAATTAAAGTTGCAATCATTAATTTCTAGTTACAAAATAAATATAATCATTTTATGTAATGTGGAGATTTTACACCTTGTATGTTCGTTGCATCCAGCTAGTCTACTGGCTGCCCCACTTGTGGTATGTGTCGTGATGGGATAGTAGTAGTACCTAGTTAATGAAATATTGTCAAAAGTCTAGATGGAATAAAATAGGTGCTGAATAAAAAGTCAATTTTAGTATGTAGCTACGAGTATGTCAAAATAAATAAGTAAATAGGTAGTTTTGTCATTAGTAAAAGCATAACAAAGAAATAAAATTTAATATAGTAAATCTTAGTTCAAAAATTGCTTCTTTAGATATCGGTTCAATTTACTATTTTTATATTGAAAGCCTCGTTGGCATACTCTTATTTTACACCATTTCCATCATAACAATTTTAGAGTGCTTGAAATATCGTAGTCACTTTTATAATAAATGTGTTTATAAAACAAACATACATGCATATAAATGGATTAAAATATTTATGTCAGCACTATTTCTACTATCGATAATCACCTAATAATACCTACTACTCATAATATTGAACGAGTAACATCGTCAGCAAACTGCTGCAAATACATACTAAGTTATTTTATTAGCAGCAACACTAAAGTGACTAATACTCATTTGCGGTTAATAATTACCTACAATATTCACGTCAAGGTAAAAAATAATCGATTCATTACTAATAAATATTAAATATATATAAATTTAATGTTGTTTATTCATTATATGTTTCAGATACTTTTGTCAAAATACTTTTTCATTCAATGGGAAATTTGATTATTCGTGGAAGAGAAGTGGACGAGAAGGACGTATCAAATTAGGTCTACCGTCGCACCAGCTCAAAAATGTTCAAAGCAATATTGATTGGAGTGTATTGGGACCCAGAGGGATGGAGATTTACAGTTAATATTAATATAATGGAAGCACAAAGAGTGGCAGGCGACGACCCTCAGAATTGAGGACTAAGACACTGAAAAAGAAGACTCTTTTACTTTAAGATGTATATTAGGTATAGCCAATGACCTTAATAGCAAAAATTCTGCCAAATTCTGAGAAATATAAGAGAATAGATAGGAATCTTGAGTGTGGAGGAGCTGTTCTAGGTGGCACAGGATAGAGATGCCTATGCCAGGCCGCCAGGGTGAAAGCCGATGTAAGGGGGACTTGACATGGTACTAATAGAAGATAGTCAATGGACTTAAAAGTAATTGTTACCAATCCAGAGATCACATAACACGCAAGATGGATAAAAGATGATTAGAACTCAATGTACTTAAATTATGAAGGTTGTAGAGAAGACTAACGAAGAATGTTCGTCGGTAGCCTGGAGGTAGAGTCTCGGCTTCGTGATCAAGGGGTCCGTGGTTCGATCCCAGGTGCCGGCAAACTCCCTTTTCACGACACAAGCTTTTAGCTTACTGTGAAAGGTGTATAAGGCTGTATTTGGGTTTATAACAAAACCCAGATATATCTTTAAAAAAAAAAATTCAAAAGAGGCTTAAGACGAAGGATAAGGTTTGCTACTTTGAGTACCTGAGTAAATATATTTGACCACTAAAATAAAAAAATAAATATATCTATTATAACTTTATTTTCGTATTTATTTAAAGAAACAAACTATGTTGACTTGCAGATTTTATGATTCTAATAAGTTCGTCAGTTGTACAGACATTAACTTGTACACGATAATAATGATTAATGAGATAATGAGCAATCATTGTTATTTGAAACGCAAAAAATTATAAATGGCGTGGGCATTATGACCTTCCCTGAGGGATGCCAGAGTGAAAAACTAGAAATAATGTGCAAACTATATGTTACAATTAGATAAGTTTTATTTATTTAGTTAGTTTGAGTTTAATAATACATAGTTATTGATTTAATAACAAGATTAGGTTGTTCAATTTTATCTTATAAGGAAGGAGGCATAACTACGCAATTTAAATACACACAATACATTTTATGTTCCGTAGAGCACCCGACCTACAATTGGTCTACCACTCCGTGAAACAATAAATACAAAAGACAATAAATATATTTCACATCTTGATTTAGCGATGAGGTTTACCACCCATCTTGAATGCCTTAATTTTTTGTTGACATGGAGAGGATAGCTTGCATCTTTATTGCAACAGTATGTACTATTATGCCATCTTCTTAGAGTAGAATAGTTCTAATTTTTAATCTTTGCACAAAGGAGACGTCAACTGGCGTAAGTTCACGAAGAAATTCACCAATTGAAAGATAGGTTAGCTGGTCCTCAGTTCCGCAAAAAAAAAACCCAACTTCCGAAGCAACAGATCTACTACAAGAAGAAAAATAATAAAATTATGTATCCACGAGAAATATAAGAAGCAAATTAAAAATATTATTAATATGAACAACTATTTAAATAATATGTTGCTTGAACTAAACCATAATACATTCCATACTTGTTATATGACAAACAATGGAAAACAAAACAGTAGGAAACCGTGTTTATGTAAAGATTAATCAAATAAAATAAATACTGTACATAGAATAATAATAACGATATTCATTACTTATTCCATTTATTTGACCTGATGATGATGTACACATTATTATTATGAATGAATGAATGAATAAATGAATGAGAGACACAACTGCTGCATCCGTTCCCACCCTGTTTACCTAATACAAATAAAACAAACTCTCATAAAAGAACAATTAAGCTCGTATGTGTTTCATGTTATTAATTTTAATATGTTTATCATATAAATAATTTTAATATTGTGTAAACAATAAACGAAGGTGACTCGGATATTTCCCATTTATTTTTATTTATTTATTTACATATCTTTGACATGTAACAATCAAATTAAAATAGAGAACAACATAAAAAAAAATTACAATTGATGTGTTGAATCGAAAATAGTCACACAGGTAAAATAAATGTATATGATGAGACAATTCTTATAAATATGTCAAACGAAAATATTCAAATAAGTCATTTGAAATAGAGGATTCATAAATATAATTATAGTCATACAGGTAAAAAAAAGAGTAGTTAGATAAATATTATTTGTCAATCAATAATACTTTAAAATTCAATGTCAATAGAGGATTAATATTTATTGTCAAACAGGTAAAATAAGTGTATCTTGATGCCTTTTCGCTCCCAACTTTTAAAATACTACTTATCTGAGTTTTGTTATAAATCCAAATACAACTTTATATACACCTTTCGCAGCAAGCTAAAAGCTTGTGTCGTGAAAGGGGAGTTTGCCAGCATCTGAAATCGAACTTATTTATGTATCAAATTTATTCATTTAAATAAATTTCCCAAGGCCAGAGTTCCAGAATTCTTGATGGATGCCGTGGGAAGACAAAATAAGCGTAGGAAGACCCCAAAAAAGATGGGTTGACGATATTGTCCAGATGATGTGTGGAAAAGTTTTGAAGAGGCCTATATCCAGCAGTGGAGAGAAGAAGGCTAGCAGTAAGTAAACAATTAACTATGATTTGTAGGTTGTAATGTCTTCCTCAACTTCACAATAGTAACCGGGTGAATTTTCTCTATATAAAATTCATAGGATGCTAATGGTCTCTTTCCCACTTATAATTAAGTAACTTTTCAAATATTTTGTAATTAACGGAATTCGATATATATTATTAATTTATGCAAATATTATATATTGCATAAAGAAATATTGTATTTTCCACCCAAATAACTGTATTTAGTTATAAAATTTCGGAAGTACTTGTTCCATCATTAATAACAATTTATGTTTAGTATTGTTACTGATGATGGAACAAATAGTTCCGAAAACGTGATACCCAACTAAATACAGTTATTTGAGTGGAAAACACAATGGTAATTTTATTTTGTATAAATAATTAATATAATTAAGTATTGCACATCCATTATATCTGAAAAATCCATAAAAAGGACCTCTACAACAAACAAAAACAATCAATGTCTTTTAAGTCTCGCAACACCAATGTATTGGTTTGATTGCAAAATTTGTTTGGTCGCATTACCAATTTATTTTTCCTTTAAATTTATAGTGTATACAATATAGGTTAATTGTTAGATCGCAATCACTTTGCACAAAGATGGTTTATTCTAAGTTCAGCAAATCGGACAATTTAGCAATCACATCTTCGAAGGTATAATTGCAAAATTCTAGAGCTAATTATTTTTATAGGAATAGTTTGTTTATTAATTATACTTGTATATTTATAAATAAATTATATTATGAACTTTCAAATACACAGGTATAATAAAGGCTAGCAACATGACTAGATTTAATAACACTAAGCAATTATTACATACATACACAATGAAATAATATAAAAAAAGTTAATTACAAAACTTGCTTGCGAATTTAATTTCTCAGTCGATGCTACGTAATTTCTGTTTGTTGGAAGTTCATAATAATGATAATAAAAAGAAATAACAACACGTTCCGAATAATGACTTTATTGTTGCTTTCAAAAGCTTCCGTTTGTGAAATTTAATCGTCAGTGGAAAGAGGCTTCAATATGATATGATTTTTATACCTATCATAACTTCGTGTATTTGTTTTAGAATATTCCATAATTGATAAATGGATTAATCCTGATGACCACAGCAATATTGATGCCATAATGGTGGATTAATTATGACACAATTACTGTAAAAGCAAACGAAAGCTCTTAATGGTCTTAATTCCTGTACATAATAATATTATCATATTATGCTTTCTTCATTTGAAACCTTTTAACTGATACCAGTTTAAAGTCAGCATTTTTTAATATGTACCACGTATTCGTTTCACTGAGCAATTCAATATGTGCATCATTTATAAACAAAACCTAAAAAATAACAAAAACGCATTTTCTCATACATATTACAAAATAGGGGTTTTTTCTTTGGAGGTTTGATCTTGAATCGGTCTCCCATCTCTTTCGAAAAAGTAAAGACATTTTACATCTTAAATTCATGATTGTATAGTATTTGGAATGACTTTGTGAAAGTTAGTTAATAGAATTAAACTAGATTTAAATTAAAACACTGTATTATTAAACTTTCACTATGAATAATATTTTCTCAGAGGCCTTTCGGGTAGACAGACACCCATTATCAGTTTCTAATAGCGATGTAACGAATGTGTGATTTTGGATCTTCGCGAATGCGAATAGCGAATATTGACTTGCTTAAATTTCTACAATATTGCTCAAACATTAAAATTTCTACCCCTCCCCCCGTCGCCGAATTTTCAAAATGGTATAGGAATTTCAAATATTTCAAAACTCCTCGGTTTTCTTAAAGAGTATTTTCTTGCAATTTTCCTACAATGTACCGGGTAAGTATCCGGTACTTTTACCGAATATCCGATACTTAATTACCAAAATAATATTCGCAAAACATTCGCATATTTTTTGCGAATACGAATGCGAATATTCGTTACATCACTAGTTTCTAATGAAAACTCACTGATGATGGGTGTCTACCCGAAAGGCCTCTGAGTCATATATTATTATTCATAGTTAAAGTAATACAGTGTTTTATTTTAAATCTATCTTAAATTCAGTTACAGTAAGGGGTAATAATCAGACCAAAGTCCAAGTTGTCCTCTTTGTGCCAATAAAAGTTAAGACATTCAGAATGGGTGGCATATAAAAATAAAACACAAAAAGGACATTATCAAAAAGGAACAACAGAATCAAAGGAGAGTCTCAATCCTGGCGATTAAGTCATTGTATGTTACGTTGAAAATATCGACATGAACATTCAAATCATTGAATAAATTTATAGACTTGCCGACATGAACATTCAATTCATTGAATAAATTTATAGACTTGCCGACATGAACATTCAATTCATTGAATAAATTTATGGACTTGCCGACATGAACATTCAATTCATTGAATAAATTTATAGACTTGCCGATAGAATTTGGGATTATGTTTGTTCTGCTATCCAGTGGGTAAAAAACTTTCTAAACAATCACTTAAACGTTACTTTATAAAATACCTAATTATATCGATATCGATTAGGTAGATGTAAAATACATATCGATTCAATGCTATACACTTATACTACTTATGGGTACCTACGTACACACATAATCATAATAATATTAACATTATAATTATCTCGTAATTCGATACTTTGGCAATATATCTACATACATTATGTTGGCGCCATTATCTAGGTATATTCGTATGTACATATCTAACTCTACGAGTCTACACATAATATTTACTACACTTCAACATTCTAACTGCCTGCTATAAAACTGATTCATCGTATGGATACTAAGCAAGTATGAAAATACAACTATCAGGTATTTAATTTGGCTAGGATATGTCGTGAGCATAAATGATTATGATTATATTATAAAGATATTTATCTGAAAGCTAAGGTGGCTTTTGATCTGAAAGATTGCTGCCTAAAATTCAAGTACCTTGAGAATATGGACTTTATGAGGACAGAATGACCAAGAAGATATATTTGGCTGAGAGGAATGGTGCTCGGAAACGTGGACGTCCGAGGATCAAATGGCAAGATCATTTAAATCAAATCCTACAGGACGGTCACGTGTTGAGCACATTGAACAGGAGAGCATGCATGAGGAATTGTATGACAGTGACGGAAGCGAAAGATGTATGCAAGGATAGAAGGAAGTGGCGCTCGATTCTTTCTGCCTACCCCGAGAGGGAAGCGTCGTGATGGTATGTATGTTTGAATATGATGATAACGTAATATTGGCTGAAAGGTTGTAAGTTAAATATAAGGTTAGGTGGGAAAATCATGTATAGAATTAAGCACGCCTTTTGTCATTTTTTCTGTCACTTTATTTATGAATGTAAACCACACTGACTTGAGACTAGAGGATTATTTAAAAAAAAAATAAAAGATTTATATTCGGTAATTTTACAGTGACTTTATTATAACTCGCGAGTCGGCTTTCAAGAGCTTTCGTTCTCATCGTCAGGCTAACGTAAAGTGATCTAGATTTTTCGCGCATACTGAATGTCTTACAGCACAGAAAGAGCGTTCGCAGGCAATACACTTCCCATAAAAAAATTGGTCAATTGACGCAGTTGTGATGGAATTGATCATCACCATATAACTTGTTGATTTTATACGTTAACATAACATAATTATGTATGGACAATTCACACATATAGAGATAGTCCCAAACTCAAATCTTGTTTTATGGCTTTTAAAGCAACGATAAACATAATTATATACAATGCACCAAACACAAATACATTTAACGCCCAAATCCAGAAAAATTGGACAGACTATTTTACATTTTGCCCTGGCCAGAAATCGAACACGGGACCTCGTGACTCAAACGCAAGAGTGTTGTTACCTTTACGCTAAACCAGTCATCAATACCTACTTTTAATCTTAACATTAATAACGTTGGTAATTCCTGCACGTACATATGTAATAAATTAAAAATAATTATATCACACAACAAACACAGAGGTAATTTACCATATGTGTATGATGTTATGTGATTATCTAGTATGTCTATGTTCTTCAAAGTCTTGATTTATGTCTTCATAAACATGTAATGCATATAAAATATATGTGATGATTACTTTAATTAAATATTTTTTTCCTTGATATTTTATTTTACCATGCATAATTTCGTTTTTTTTTCGAAGGTGTTCGAGTGTCCTGTAAAAGACGGGTGCACGAAAAATAAATAAATTTTACGTCTTAAATTCAGCGATGAGGTTTGCCACCCATCATGAAAGTCTTAACTTTTTGTTAGCACGGAGAGGACATCTAGTCTGCTGATTACCCCACTTGTGGGATATGCCATGATGGTATAGTAGTACTAGTAGTAGATATTTTTTTATTACGATATTTGTTTATAAAGTTTTGATTATAATAAATAATGTTGTGTTTTGATTAGTGATGTGAGAAGAGAAAATTCTCCAAAGAATTTCTCCTCTGATGGAAGAGAAATTTCTCTCCATAATTTTTCTAAGTGGTATTATGACCTTTCGCCCAGTACACTTCGCAGCCAACCTGATTGATCCAATAATTTGTGGGGCTAATTAAGGCCCAAATCAGAGTTTATTAACACTTTTTTCCATGTACGTACCTGCAATTTTATTTAACTAAAATATGGGCATGTGGGGTGTCAAACACCAAGATTTATCAGTTATTAGCACTTTTTTCTATGTAGGTACCTAACATTTTTTTGTTTCCACAATTAATTGTAGCCATACTGGTGATAAATTGTCTCAATATTCGTACATTGTTATTGATTGATTGAATAAAGTATTTATTATTATTATACTGTTAAATAAAAAATAAAAAAAATTCTCCGAAAATTCTCTACATCGAGAAATTCACCGAGAAATTTCTCGGTAAATTTCTCGAAAAATTATTTCTTGAGAATTCCACAACAGTATTTTTGATACTAGCGTGATGATGGGCAAAGCTATGGGGTGATAATAAACGGGGCTATAGTTTGTAAACTATATGCTAAAAGGATTTCGTAAAATGACAATGGATTCTACAAATCTAATTGAATTTTAACTGATATTTTAACTGATCTCTAATATTTGTCATTTTTTATATCAATTTTTATATAGACTTATGAATTTTAACAGCCTTATTACCTCTAATATTTGACATATTTTATACCACTTCGATTTCTCTTATTAATATCTTGACCAATTTTTTTTTTTATAATTTCATACCTGATTTATGTTACACTGTTTGTTCAACCCCTGTTTTTTATTATTCTAATTTATTGTTTTGTGTATTTTTGAAAACAAAAAAACATTTCTTTGAATACGTGTATTTTATGTACTTATACAGAGTTTTCACATGTAAAAGGCTTAGGCCGTAAATATCTGTAAATAATTTTATGAATTTTTTGACACAATTGGACGTCGGGAACTGGATTTTACTTACTAGAAGTGTAGATGTTAATCATATTTTGAACGGCTATCATTTAAACGATCAGCATAATATTGATGTTATGTTCAGCAGAAAAATGTATTCTGCCGACAAATATATCATGTTGATATGCTACTTATGCCCAGCAAGAATATTATATTTCTATTGCAAATAATATGATATTGTAAAACTCTAAATTTAATCGAACAGCAAAATTATTATTTGACCGGCATAATGATTATTTGTCCAGCAAAATAAATAAATGAGCAGCAAACCGTGAGCTAATTTTAATTAAACTTGTGAAAGCTAAATTTTTAATCTTGTTCAAATAATAAATCTATGTATGTAGCATAATTCGATACCTTAATTCGCAGATTGGGTAACTCCATTTTTTGACAAAATGACTTAATGATGCCATAATGTTGACTGTATTCCAACACACATGCTAGGTAAATTTGAAGAATCCAACGTTATTACAAATGCCCTAAAAAACACCTCAAGAAAATTGGGTAACTCCAATGTTAGTATTTACAACGCTGCAAATTGGGTAACTCCACCATTCTGTATGGAGACTTGCGAGAGATAGGTTGTGGATTAGGAATATTTTACAAAAAAGTGGTTTTGGATATCTTATCCTGTAAAAAAATGTTAGATAACTGTAACCATAAGTATCAGCTTTATTTTCTTAAATTTTTTAAAGTTTTTTTTTTATCATTTGCTCCTTATGTGATGTAGTTAATATGTAAGGTACTCACATTTTAAATAATGCAACTTTTGCAAGAGTTACTACGTGGAATTTAATTATTACTGGATATGTTTGCGCACAAATTTTGAAGCTGATTTACTAATATTGTATTGTTTTTTAACACATAATATGTTATTATTTTGTAGTCAAATAAAAAATCTAGGTTTTAATACTTAAATAAACGACTTTATTTTTTGATATATTAGGATTTGTTGAATCATGATTTTTTTTTAAATAAGCTCAAAATCCGAAGAACTGAACGTGTATCTACATACATTACCTACTTATCATAAGTTTAATTTCTCGACCGACGGTTCTTGGTGGAAGTTCATATTAATAATTTTTAAAATGAAACACGATATATAGTTATTCCACTATTGACATTATTTATTTTGCGAGCCGGCTTTGAAGAGCTTCCGCTCTCATCGTCAGGCAAAAGTGAAATGTTTACTCATCATTTTATAGATGAATAGCAGACTAAAGACTATGGTTAAATTAGTAACTGAAAATTGAAGGAGTGAAGAAAATCGTATGAGTGAAACAAATCCCAGAAATCATGATTTTCTACAAATTTATCAAAGACAATTCAAATTTTTATAATGGAATTGGCCCATCATATTACTTGATAGTGGTAATCTTGCAGAAATCCAAAATATAAATACCTACTGATGATAATAATTTAGATAATAATGCGACACAAGGGATATTGTTAGATGCACAGGCTAGTGCTATTGATCATAATATTGCAACAGAGAAGGGCAGCATAAGAGTCAACATCTCGTTAGTCCCATATTCAGAACATTCAGATTCTGATGAAAACTCTGAGACTTCTCTTGGAAAAAGGATGAATCATGGAGTAATAAAAATTTAAAATTCAAATTTAAAAAATCAAAAAGAGGTGTGATAAACTCGCCCTCTGTATATTATTATTATTATTTATAAGATTACGGCAACCCGTCCCTTGTGGGACGATTTGTGCCAAGTACAATATTTTTAGAATATAACACGTAATATTAAGGCATTTACTTATAAAATAATAAAAATTCTTTTGGCGGATTTTAAAATCTTGAGATATACAGAGAGGGCATCAGTGTGCAAGAGGCAAGACACTTTGATCGGATACTGGACTTCAGCTATCTCATAATACAAGTCGTAAGAGTCTCTTATTGGGCAACCGACCTCTGTATATTGATCACACCTAATTTGAATGCATTTTTTTTATTAAATTGTATACATTGTGATCAATGTACAGTAAAGAATGAATAAATAAATAAATAAATTGCCTCAAAGGAAGAAAAGCCTTGGCCCAAAAAATATTGTCTGCTTAAATAATCTAAACGAGACTGAAAATATCTTCACGAAAATGGACTCAGGACTACCACGATATCTAAAATAATGCTCCACACGAATTATTATTTTCACAATTTGTCACTCTTCATTATTTTTGTCTAGCTATCAACGAGTATATCTCTAAAGGTGCAACTTTTTTGTTCAACTATGTTCAACTCCGTGATACAGGATAGACGATGTTCCAGGCTGGGTAATATCCTGAAAAGGCTAATTGGCCAAAAAGAGCACCGGTCTTCCGTCCCCAAGGATTCGTCAGCCCGTGATTTCCCTCTTTCACAATACACCGTTCTTATAACGACAACAGCAGAGCGCAGGAAATATCGTAGAAAGAGGTGACGCAATTGGCACAGAGTCGCTCTGAATGGAGGAGGCTGGTTTCTGCCCTGTCCTCCCGAGAGGAGCGTTGATGATGATGATGATGATGTTGAAGTATTTATCCTATATATATTACTTCAATTTAATTTGATTTTCATATAAAACACTTTAAAAATATACTATACCATCACGGCATATCCCACAAGTGGGGTAGCCAGGAGACCAGCTGCATGTAAGAAACATGCAAGCTGTCCTCTTCGTGCCAATATAAAATCAAAATAACATTATTATGAGACCAAACAGTATACAATACTTATAGGCAAATTGGGTAACTCCATCAATTATAGTATTTATTTTACAAAATCTATCACAGAAAATTAGGTAACTCCAAAAAAAGGCTACAAAACCATTATAAACATAATTATGTCATGGTTATTGTGTTACGAACATGTATCTACATCATGTAGATATTTTAGAATAAGGAAAATAATAATAATAATATGCATAACAAAAATATTTAGTTTTTTGTCCGCCCTGTAAAGTAGCTATTTTGGAGTTACCCAATCTGCGAATTAAGGTATCGATATTTTTATGTGATTTAATATGTAGCGTCTTAATGAACGACACTAGCGTTTTTCGACATTTCAGTTAGATATTTCATTGATATAGCAAAGCGGAAACTGGCATTATTTTCGTAGTCATCATTAATTTGGTAAGAAATCACAAAAACTTCATGTGGATCCGAAGGTAAATCGGTGTGTGAAAAATATTGTTTATCTAATATTTTCTGCCGGTCAAATAATAATTCTGCTGCTCAAATAACAATTCTGCTGGTCAATTAATTATTTTGTTGTGCGAGTATTTATTAAGCTGTTAATTTTTTTTAATTTGCCGATATAACCAAGTTTGTTTGTAAAACAAGTGTTGCGCTTATTTTTTATTTATTGCCGATGAAAACATTGTTTGCTGTGCAAATGACTTAAATGCTGATTTTTTCTTGCCGAACGAATGGATGAATAGCCGTACAAATAATTAGTTCCCATTTTGAACTACTCTCCCAATGATTAATCTAGAGTGGTTCAAAATATGATTAATATCTGTAAATAAATAAATAAATAAACCGACGACAAATACATAATTTATTAAAGTACTATATTTCTCCTATAGTGAGTTACAAAGTTGGTACATTAGACGTTTACTATATACTCGTAATACAGACAGAAATAACTTATCGAACTTAACTACAACGTGACTGACCGACTGGTAGAAGTATGTACACAATATTATATGCTATTGGCACACGGTAATAATGGATCAAGAACATAAACTCTATTACACATATTGTGTTAAAATCAAATAAAGAAATTAAAAGTCTGTTTATTTGTATGCACGACTTCGTTAAGAGATCGACAAAACGTTTTTTATTATTTTGAAAGAATGGTTCTTACTGGAATACTGGGAATGTAAAGACTTAGAAGTAATGTAGAAATTAAATGTATAATAGGACAATATTTTGTTATTGATCATCCACATCTTATGGATATTATAAAAATCTGTTCCTATGTCATCCATAAAATATTGATCACAAATGAAGTCAGATTATGATTACATATTATTATATTTAAAATGTTACCCTGCACTGAGACCATAACAGCTTTCGGCCAAGGAGATCTCAGCAGGAAAAAACAAAGCAAAAGGGAGAAACAAAAAGTAGCATAGACACAAAAAAGAGACATCATCAAAAAGAAACAACAGAATCAACGGAGAGTCTCTACCCTGGCGATATAGTCATCGTAAATGAAGTTGAAAATATTATTATTATATATAAAATAAATTTATAGCATTACGACAGGAGAATTTAGGAATTATGCTAGTTCTGCCTGCTATTTGGTGCGTAGATTTATATGTTTGGCATAGATTGATTACGGCTTCAAATTCGGGGACGAGAGATTAATAAGTGAAAGAAATATTCTGGAAACAAACATATTCCGGTAGAAGATAGACTAGAAAATTTGCAGAAAAGAGTGGAAGATCTATTCATCGCTAGAAACACCAAGGAGTAAGAAAGTACTTACAGCACGGGTTGTCTTGAAGAAATTACGTAAGCGACAAGTCCGCCAGTTACACTGGCATCTGTGTATAGGAAAGTGTTTTTTATTTATTTATTTATATATTTATTTGTAGTATATTTCATAATTGGATAAATTTCAATAGGTTTTTCTGGTTCGTATTGGAAGGTTCGGTTCTTGGTAACTTTGCAGTTGAAATTCTGTTTGCATTCGAGTATAAGATTTAGTTACCTTCCAGGGGCACCACTTGGAGGTTCCTTCCTTGCCCCCTGTCACTTGCACTATGGAGGATATTTTTGACGCATCTCCACCTGCTGTGCGTTTTGCGCAGTACTGGAAATCAGTTTGATGGTTTTTTTTCTCTGGGTTTCGACACGATAAATAAATAATTGGATAAATTGAAACAAGCATTGATTGATAATGACTTCATAAGTCGAAAGGCGTCTGTCTCGCGTTGTTTAATCTATAGTGGAACGAATTTCAATTAATCCTACTTATACATTTTGTAAAACAAGTTTTTTATTTAAAAAAAAAACGAAAAAGTTTAGAAAAACCCGGGTATTAATTACTGTCGCAAGTCGTTACTTTACGACAATCACTTATATTATGTATGAAGGAAATACGTGAGTTAATATATACCTACATACATCTGTTAAATAAATGTGTACTAATATTATTATAACCATAGTATTCAATATCAGACCCAATACCCGGTTACTTGCATCTAAATACGTACCGAGAGTATTTGTATTTCACTTAGCCTAGAGACAGAAAACAGCTGATTTCGAAACGAACCTACTGTCAAATGTGTCCGACATATTATTTATTTATATGCATTAAAAATAATACAAGTATTATTATTATTTTCTTTACTTTATTGTGTTACAGAATAAATATAGATTATTTAGGTACAGAATAAGCACATAGGCTGTTGAATTCCGTTGTGGATTAAAATAGAGAAAAAGTTTTTCTATTTAAATAGACAATAATTTTATTAATTTTTAATCTTTGATTAACACAGTTTTGTTCCAGGTAGCCAAAATACCTATCTATCTATACTTTCATGATATCTATCACAAGAAGGGCAGTCGATAGGTTAACCATACATAATAAACTTGTTGGTTAAATAACAATAAATAAATGATAAGTATTCAGAGTGAGTGGCATACTTCATCGCTATATTCTCCAACGTGGTCATACAGATACATAATAGTACAATTATAGCATCACGGCATATCCTACAATTGATGTAGCCAGCAGGCCTGCTGCATGTAATAAATATGCAAGTTTTACTCTCCGTGCCAACATTTATTTTTATTTATTGAAAACAATCAAACACCAACAGGCACATCATATACATATACAACACAAAGAATACAACAGAAACAATATTTAATACAAAGATGTGCCCTATTACAGGCGTTATTGGTTAACTCCTGAGTCAGCCGCAGGTCCAGGCAAACCTAACACCCAACATTAATTAGACATTCAGGATAGGTGGAAAATCCCAACGCTGTATTGTTCCCAAAGATGTAAATTTTCTTTATTTACAGAAAAGAGTGGGAGACCAATTCTTTACTTTTTGATACCTAGTAGAGTTTCATAATGAAATAAAAAACAAATGTTTCCTTCTAATACATTGTCTTTATTGGGAAAGATGTCTTTCGTCTTATAAGGTTATTGCTAATCGTTTCACAATGTCCTTATAGGGCGAAAGACGTCTCTCTTAATAAAAAACATATAGCAGCAAGAAAACATTTGTTTTTTAATTTCGTTTTGTTGATCTGGTTTATATGGTTTTCGGACGATCACGTTTCCTAGGACCATTCCCTTCAGTCAAAAAAGTAAATTCCCTAAATAACTAATCGATTTCTCATTACTTTACCATAAAACATACATGACTGACCCTTTAAAAGAGATTTCCTGTAAAAATTATAATAGGTACCATTACACATGACGGAAGGAATAGAAATCTGCTTAGTATAGACACAATATTATTTCACATAAACCTAAGTATAATTAATAAGTGTAATATGTGTAACCAATCTATTTATACAACGGACTCGCTTGTTTCCCATTTACGGTAATTTCCTTGACAATACGTTAATAATTAACTGAATACATTACTTTATAAATGCGCAAGCAAAACTATTCCGTGAAGTTCCCGGTACAAAATGCGACTAATATTAAAGACTTATTAGAACACAATTAACAAAAAATAGATATCACCATCCAAATTCCGCGAAAGAAAGGTTGGTTCTGCCTAGGAGTATAGGAGGAAGAGGAATTGTTAACATTTCCTCTTTACATAATAATCAAATAGAATCCCTTAAAACATTTTTTAAAAACAAACAAAATAATTCTATACTACATAAACTTATAATACAGGCCGATAAAAATCATACACCTTTAAATTTAAATGACGAAACAGTAGGTCCGCGATTAAACTATTTAAATATTTTGTTAGAATCTTGGGGTAGGAAGGAACTTCATGCTAAACACCTCAATAATCTCAACCAATCTTATGTTGACAAATATCAAACATCAAACAGGTGGTTGACCATTGGGGAATTGTATGGGGAAACCGAGGGTTTTATGCTAGCAATTCAAGATCAGGTAATAAATACAAAAAATTATCAAAAATATATCATAAAAAATCAAAATATAATTGATGATTCGTGTAGGATTCCAAACCGGAAACAATTCAACACATAGTTTCGGGTTGTTCCACTCTCGCTCAAACTGAGTATACCAATAGACATAATCATGTCGCAAAAATAATACATCAAAATTAGATTTAGTATTGTGTTATTACTGATGATGACTACATTGTAGTTGAAAACGTTTTAATAATTAAAACAATCTCATAGTGGAATGAAACAGTGTTTGATTTAATTTAAATATTATCTTTTATATTGCATTTTCACAAAGTTAGACTTCAAAATATAGAATATTTTTTAATTTATTTATCCTGAATTTCTTAAACTTTATTAGCACGGAGAAGACAATCTGCATGTTGATAACTTGCAGTTGATCCGCTGGCTACCCCACTTACACTCTGTAACACGATTGGGAGGCCCATTGTTTACCGGAAACTTACAAACTGTGAACAATTAATTTTATTATATCAGTACTATAGACTCTAAAAGCGGAACATAAACGTACATAATATTACTATACACAATTATATTATACTTGGTCAATAGATTTATCTTTAAGTCAACAATATGAATATAATAAAATATGCGATGATTATATTCCATAAATAGAATAAAGGCGGTTTACATATAAAGGTATATTTATATGGAATATATTTAATTGTTTAATTTACATTTAGTACGTATATACATTACTTGTTACATACGGATGTAGTGTAGATACATAATGATATACGAACTTGTTATTATATTATTTTATATTTTCTACTATTACTATCTCATCACGCCATATCCCACAAGTGAAGTAGCCAGCGGACCAGCCGCAAGCAATGAACATGAAAGCTGTCCTCTCTGTGCCAGCAAAAAATTAAAACAGTCAGGATGGGTTTTAAAATGAAGAGGCAAAACGACGTTAAGGTGTAAAATGTTTTCAGTTTTTCGAACACTTGCTTTTTACAGGACACTGGAAAACTTGCAGAAATGAGTGGGAGACCAATTCTTTAAATTAAAAAAATATCTCTTATATACAAGTTAACATTATAATTTTATTATCAAATAAAATAAAATAAATATTTATTATTTTTGTTTCGTGTTACTGTTGAGTAAGACTAACGCACGACCGGTTTCGCGGACTCCGAGTTCGCATCATCAGGTGCTGATCTATACTGTATAGATCAGCACCTGATGATGCGAACTCGGAGTCCGCGAAACCGGTCGTGCGTTAGTCTTACTCAACAGTAACACGAAACAAAAATAATAAATATTTATTTTATTTTATTTGATAATTTAAAATGAAGTGTTACAAAGTAAATGCCGATACAATTAATGAAATTATAATTTTATCTTTATAAATTCATTCATAACAACATGACATTTTCTAAACGTGGGGTAGCCAGAAATGAAGACTACCTCCCAGACCCGGATATCTCAGAAGTGTGGGTACTACTATTTATCCACTTTTCTAAGCAAAACTTTTGTCCTAACGGGTGGGCCCCAATCCGCCAATCGGTTAATACCGCTTCGTGGGATTCTTTTATGCTACATTATTTTACGTCTTCGTTGCTACTCTCAGGAGGACGAAATGCAATCATAAATTAATCAAACATAGTAAACAATAAATAAACAACAATGACCAACAAAAGACCTAGAATATACACAGTGTCCAATTTTGACCACAGGCCGAAGTAAGGTGTCCAGAGACTTGATATTCGGGTAACCAGCAGACCAACTGCACGTAACACACAAGCAAGTTGTTTTCTTCGTGCCAATAAAAGTTAAGACATTCAAGATGGGTGGCATACAAACAAACAATAAATTATTTTTCATAATATATTACACCTTCTTAATATTATATTGAAATTAATATGAAACAAGTATTTAGTAATTCCACCGGTGACTTTATTGATTTGCGAGTCGGCTTTCGAAAGCATCCGCTCTTATCATCAGACAAATGCAAAATGAAAAAGTAAAGTCACCAAGACGCTTTGATCGATAAATATAACTTTTTCATATTAATATTATTATTGAAATCTTTTGATTACATTTATAATATAAATGTATATTATATTATTGCTCATATTATGTGCCCGGAAGTGCATAAGGAGTTCCGTTACTTTATGCATTATGTTTGTCTGTCTACCTGTCGCAGACTAACTCGTATTATAGTCACTTTAATATTATATTTATACATTACCTGGCTGCATAATAATAATAATATATATACAATGATAATGATTTACTCTTCATCATTATTCTGTATGTCGGAGCGAAACTACACTATGTAGAATTTTGTCCAAATTTACTTATGAACTTGAACACAGTATTGTAGTTTTTGTTATGCTCTTTTAAATGACATATTCATCTGTCTTGAAAATGTGTTCTATTTTGTAATATGCATTTATGTAATTTTTAAAAGCAAAATAACGCCATTTTGACACGATATTTTATAGATTATAAAAAAAACGTGAGAGATGTTCAAATTTACATGTTTTTTAATAATGTTATTCACACTTTATATACCTGCAATAATGTATTATTGCACACTTAATATATACCTGCATTAATGCATTAAACACAATAACACAAATATTTTATAATCGAATGAATAAATAAATAAATAACTTTATTTATTTATTTATTCATTCTTTACTGTACACTAATAACAAACAATTACATAAAAGGTACACATTCAAGTTAGATACAATCAATATAGAGAGGGCGAAATTTTACCCTCAAAATTGAGCCAAGTTCGTGCTTTGAGGGATTATAGGGCTATTTCTTTATATCTAATTGATTCAATTAATCATATTTAGTCTCATAGAATATAATATTTAATAACATCTCATACATGTATACATTTCTTTTATTATGCAAATGGGATCACAAAAAGAAGACATGAAAAAAAAGCACAGCAATCTTCAACGATACAATCAATGCAAGTCAATGATTATAAGCAATTATCCACAATCATAATTTCGTGTTAACAAACAACATGCGAAAAGCGAGTGTAATTTTATTGAAAAAAAATTGAAAGCTCACTCTGATAATAATAATGGCGACATATTGTAGTTTTGCTCCGGCATACGGATACATTAGAGTGAGAATAATATAATAATTATAAGAAAACGTTTTAATATTGTATAGATGCATCTCTTAATAGAGAACAGATATTACAGGTTCAATGAACATTGAAAAGAGATCCACCTCACACCCAGATATTTCAGGAATCGTAGACTCCTATTTGTCCGCACATTCAAAACTGATACCACAATGTTTTCATTAATACTAGATTGATTTGATTTGACTTATTTATATATTTAATTATGTTATAATTTGATTCCCGTTTTGTATTTCATTCTCCCCCAATTGTTGTTCTTGTCTTGCTCCAACTGTGTTGAGATTTGTTTTTTAATTCTATAACATATAAAAGGTTATGTGATATCTTCTAAAAATATTGTACTTGGCACAAATCGTTCCACAAGGGACGGGATGTTGAAATCTTATAAATAATAATAACATTTAAAAGGCACACGCCGTGGATATGAAATTGAAATGAAATGAAAAGTTTTTTATTTACCTTTTTACACATAATTTTTTTTTTTTTTTTTTACGCGGCGGCAGAATTGCCATGCACACTTCTCAGCATTATACAACCAGATAAGTATCCATATGATCAGTCATGATCACACAAAAACTTAACAGTCTAATGCCGGGAAAAATTCACCTATCCAGATATACAGGATATCAAAGGATTAGGCTCAAAACGCGGGATCAAAATACCAGCATTGTGCCTGAAACATCTGTGTTCAAAAACTTTTTTACGATATTACAAGTGTTTATTATAATAGATTTTTGAATTTTAATATACAAATTAGCCGGTAAATCTAATTTTTGTAAATTATTTATTAAAGATTTCGGAGTTACCCCTGTAGCTGACATGACTAAAGGTAGGTATTATATAAACGGATCTAGAATGCCAATTTTTTTTTATTTCTCCTGCTAGTTCTGTATATTTACGTATTTTTTCTGCGGCGGTTGTTTGTATATTATGTGTATTTGGGACAGCGATGTCTATTAGGTACGTTATTTTATTACGTTTATCATGTAATACTAAATCGGGTCTATTATGATGTATTTGTCTCTCTGTTATTATTGTTTTATCATAATAGAACCTGTAATTTTGATTATATAAATTTTTTAAACAATTACAGTGATCACAGTTCAATATATAATTATTATGGATACCCTATTATTATTGTCTTAATATTTTCTTATTATTAAACCCTATCATGGACTCCTGACGAGCGAGCTGGGAGTAAGTCTCACAATAATATTATTATTTATTATTATTATTATTATTATTCTCTTTAAAGCTACTTTGCACATCATTACAGCTTTTAGCCAATGCGATGTGCAAAAGGATACTATAGTTACACAATATTTACAATATTCAAAAACAACAAAACAAAAAACATAAAGCAAATAAAATACATACATATATACATACATACACATACACACATACATACACACATACATACATACATACACACACATGCATACACATAAAAAATCATATGTAAGTAAATATATAAATAAATTTGTAGTAAATATATAAGTAAATATATAAATAAATATGTAAGTAAATATATAAATAAATTTAGTTCCGACACTGATTTACGTAATGAAGTTATAAGAGTGAATAATATTTATAAATATTGATGTAACAGTATACGATATTATAAAATAATCGATAAAATTGTACTGTAATACATAGGAGAAAGCTGCTAAAGTGAAGTTATTTACCTAATATCTTATAATAATAATAATAATAACGTCATATATAACAATGGAATAGACAAATAGATATATAAAGCATAAAGTGTTTATTATTCGTATCTATGAAAATATTCTAAGTGTCTAATACACGTAGTAGGCAATATAACGGGACTATCATGATATATCACAAGTGAAATCATATCTAAAAGTAAATAAATAAAAGTTTATTGCCATCAAAATATGTAGTAGGTATAGAAGCATCGTCTCGGCTGTAATCTCCGTAGACCGTAATACAGGAGAGACGATGGTCCTGACTGGGACATGTTCTGAGAATGCCCAATGATAGTTGGCCAAAAAGAGCACTGTTCTTCCACCCGCAAGGATTCCGTCGGCCCGGGAGTCCCTCTTTCACAATACACCGTTCCTATGACAACGACATCAGAGCGCAGGGAATGTCGTGGGAAGAGGTGACGCGATTGGCGCAGAGACGCTCTGGTTTCTGGAGGAGAAGTGGCTGGTTTCTGCCCTGTGCTCCCGAGAGGATCGTTGAGGGCGATGAATAAATTAATGAATAGAAGCAAATGTTAACAGAAAAAGAACAAAGCCCGAAAAAATTAAATAAAAAAGGCACATAGATAAAAATATATAAAAATAAATACTAAATATTATGGTGAATGAAACTATGAATATAATTGAACTCTTAATAAAAAAAATACATTTTAAAAAGTGTGTATTGGGTTCATTATGTTTGATATCAAAGCATACACCTCCCAAAAGTTCTCTCTTAGATAAGGATACGTGGACATATGTGACCAAGGTGGCTACGCTGTCCCATGACTCAAATTCTCTTCCTGAAGCCAAATAGACAAGGAGGCATCGTATTTTCTAGCTACGTGTTCAAACAAGTGTGAGAAATGTTATAATTGGATAAGTTAGATAGATATTATAAATATACAAAATAAACATAACATTAATTTATCTGTATTTAAAAAAAAATACTTGTACTGTTAGGTACACCTACATATTATAAAGGTGTGAACGAACTGTGAATCAAGAGGACATTTTCCCTACAACTTGATTTAAATTAACGGTATGTAATAAATAATCTATTATGTACCTTTTTATATACATAGATAGAAGAACTAGCTGACCCGGCAAACGTTGTTTTGCCATTATACATTTGCCATATACTAATATCTATCTGCTATTTAAAAATAGGGGTTGATGGTAGAAGGGTGAAAATTTAGGGCTGTATGTATTTTTTAATACCTCACCATAAAAAAATTTAAATTTTTGTCTAAAAATAAAATGAAAAAAAAAAATCGGGATGGACCACTCTTAACTTTTAGGGGTATGAAAAATAGATGTTGGCTGATTCTCAGACCTACCCGATAAGGACAAAAAATGTCATCAAAATCGGTCCAGCCGTTACGAAGGAGTATGATAACAAACACCGTGACACGAGAATTTTTTTATTGGCAAGATATGGCAAGAGCTGATCTGCTGGCTACCCCACTTGTGGGATATGCCGTGATGGTATAGTATAGTATAGTATAAGATATGAGCATATGAGTAGCACTAATCACCAACCAGGAATGCCAAAGATTTTGTGATTTTCCTGGAAATAAATAATTAATTCTTATACTACTTTACGATAATTTGAAAATTATTCAGTATAAGATATTTTCCCACACTCTTAAAACTTTTTGAAATGTCTTAAAATAAAACGCAAAGACAGGTTAGAATATAAATAGATTTCTTTAACGGGGTCTGCATATATCATTGAGCCGTGGAGCACCCGGCAAAGAATTATTGGTCTCCCACCCTTTTTGAATGCCTTGTAAATGTTCAAAAAAATTAAGAAATATTACATCTTGAGTTCGGCAATGAGATTTGTCACCCATCCTGAATAATATCTTAATTTCTTGTTGGCACAGAGAACAGTTTGCATGTTTATTTATGCGGCTGGGTTACCCCACTTTTGGGATATGCCGTGATGGCATAGTAGTAGTAAATATCTAATAAACTCGCCTCTCAAGCGAGGGGTCGTAGATCGTTTTCCAGGACGAGAAAAAACTATTTCTGTTCAGTTTTCAGAGAATAATCTATATGAAAGAATCATTTCAAAATAATTAAAACAACTCAATAAAAAAACACCCCCATTTTCCTAGAAATTATATATTTTTTTTCCTGTTTTATAAATTTCCAGCACAAGATTTTATTTGTGATTTTTGTCGAACACTTTTTTTTTCAAAGAGGAATCTGGATTTGGAATAAAACCAAACACATCCCAGACACTCTCATAGTTAGCAATGTGCTTGTGTGGTGAAGGTGGAGTAATTCGGCAGTGGGTGGAATCGAACCCGAGTCTCCCGATTAAAAAGTCTGTAATAATATATTCGAAAACTTTTGTAAAAACTATTGTATTATTACATGGACCCCACGTTAAAATAAATGGAATAATAAAAAATGTATTTAATACACACAATAATAAAATTTATTAATACTTAAATAAAATATATACATATGCATATTTACCTAAGTAGGTACATGTAAAAACGTGCTCTGGCGCATTGTTATCTATGTCATAATATTAATTTACATTGACATAAATATATAACTTGTATGTATTCTATTGTATTTACTGTTATCAATGGTTCTACACGTATCTATACAAACCTATCCTTTATTTTGTTCGTGTTTAATAATATGTATAATAAAATCCCGTGGAGCACCCGGTAAAGAATTGGTCTCCCACTCTTCTGCGTAAGTTTTCGAGTGTCCTGTAAAAGGCAGGTGTTCGAAAAAATTAAGACATTTTACATCTTAAATTCAGCGATGAGGTTTGCCACCCATCCTGAATGTCTTGATTTTATATTGGCACGAAGAGGACAGTTTGCATGTTTCTTACATGCAGCTGGTCTGCTGGCTACCCCATTTGTGGGATATGCCGTGATGGTATAGTAGTAGTAGTAGTAGTTAATAATATGTTTATATATAACTTGTATGTATTCTATTGTATTTACTGTTATCAATGGTTCTACACGTATCTATACAAACCTATCCTTTATTTTGTTCGTGTTTAATAATATGTTTATATATAACGAGTTACAATCCATTGGATTGGTCTGCAACGAGTATGGATTATCTTCTCCATTCCTCCCTATTTTCAGCTAGTCTCTTTAGTTCTACGTATGTGCCACAGTTCATGTCCTTCTTCAGTTGGTCCATATAAGAGAAGCGTCTCTTGGTTGGCCTCGACCATTTCTGCCTACGGTCCTACCCTCCGCGATGGTGGTCCTGGGTGCCTGATGTTGAGGCCAATCCAGTTAGCTCGATATCCAGTTAATAATAATATGTAACTTATATAAATATATTTTTAGTTTTTCGCGTTGATTTGAATGAATCTTTTCTTCCGTATCTTCGGATTTCCTGCTGCGTGACATAAAAAAAATCACTTGAAGATGAACCTAGCAAGCAGATCGAAACGTCGAATCTGTACTCGAGACAAATACGTCTCGAACACGAAAATACTGAACAAAAAAATAGATGAATCAAAATAATATGTGTGATATTTTGCCACTCATCCTGATTAAATTTTAATATGACAACGAAGGCGACTTCTATATTTTTACGTGCTGTTGGTTTGGGCCACTGGCTATCTCATTTTTGGGAAATGCCTTGATGGTATTTTCGCTTGTAGATATTCTTATTTGACAAACATTACAGGAATATGAATTATTTTATCAGCTATTTTTTAATTGCAATTTAAATGTTTGATTAGCAAAATTAATGATTGTTTCCTGAAGGGAGCATAGTTTAAATCTAGTCTACACTATAATATTATATTGGAAGTGTCTAAAAAGCCGCTAGCGGTTGTTTAGTACTGGGGACTAAATTGCCGGCAATGCGCGCGCATCATTTTTCTTTCAAGTAAATCACATTTTTTACTAAATAAGGATCACACAGAATTCTATATTAAACCGTAGTGAGACTAGTTTTAAAGATGTTAACTTAGTGATAATGTAATTTTAAGTACATTAATTAATTAACAATAAGAACAGTTTTTATGTACTTAATTATAAGTGCTTAAGCACCAAATAGTACACTACATTTTTATTTGCAAACCTACTTAGGAGAATCTCATACATGATAGGGTTGCATCTGTGTAAAGAAGAATTATTGGAATCACTGAGAGAACATTAATTATATTACGTGAAACATACTTACTCCAAACTTGTTAATCTGAAAAATAAAAGGGAAACTTATTTCATCATCACAGGATGTGTTTATCATTACAGTTAGATACCTACTATAGAAAAAGAAAAATATATCACATACAATTTGAAAGACCTTTGATCACTTGCAAGGTAGGCAGAGAGAGTCGAATACCACACATTCCAATCCCTACATACACACTGTATAGGAATAATAATAGCATTTGTCCAATGAAATACATATTACAAGGATTACATTGTAAATTTAATTAATAATAGAACCATATCTAGTTCATGATATATATGAAATCCTATCTAACTACACTCGAAAGTATCTAACAAGGGATACCCATGCTAGGTATTTTATTTTATTTCATTTATTCTGTGTGGATCAAACAGTTGAAACAATAAGTATCTACAAACATTAAAAAAACAACAATGAGGAGACAAATTAAGATCCCTCTCTTACCAAAATAATAATCATAAATTTCAGGTAGTTTATTAAATAAAAGAGACAGGAAGAATTAAAATGCTAAAACACATAAAAATATCTTAGAACAATACAGGTATGGATTGGGTTAGTTGGAAAGAAATCACGCCTCTGCGATAAACTCGCCCTCTGTATATTGAGTGTACGATTGTATTTGTTTTAAATGTATTTTTGTATGAATTTGCTTGTAATCAATGTCAGTAAAGAATAAATAAATATATAAGTATATAGGTCTACAATTGAAGCTGCCATCAAGGTTCATAATAGAAAATATTGGAGCCTTTGGCGAGTCGCCCGGTAGCTAGGACAAAAATAACCTTTCACTTCACCCAAACACAACACACGCATCAACCATAGCATCAACGCGCTAATTGACAGTACCTATTGTATTGTAGCTATCTTCACAATGTTTATAATGTGGCAACTAGCGGCAAACTAGCTATATCATGCTTACGCTGCCGTCAGCGGCATTTTAGCAAATTAGACTATAGTGCCGCTAGCGGCACGCTAGACACTTCCTATTATATTTTCTGTTCTATTGTACAATACATTATAATATAATATGCCTACGTTTGTGGGTGTGTTCCTTTACTAATCTGTATGTGGAAGCGAAACTACACTATGTGAAATTTTGTCCAAACTGTCCAAATTATAAACATAATATTGTAGTCTTTATTATGTTCTTTTTGATAACATATTCACCTATGTTGAAAATGTTTTATATTTTGTGATATCCATAATTTTTTTTTTTTAGAATATTAGACAGAAACTTCACCTACAGAATCAACAGACTGCAAACTCTTTTTAGCAGGTATGAAAAATACTGTAAAATGAAAAAACTATTATTTAACTTTTTTTTTAAAGATATATCTGGGTTTTGTTATAAACCCAAATACGACCTTATACACCTTTCACAGTAAGCTAAAAGCTCGCGTCGTGAAAGGGGAGTTTACCGGTACCTGGGATCGAATCGCGGACCCTTTGTTCATGAGGCCGAGACTCTACCTCCAAGCTACCGACGAACTCTCAATTGAAGACACCCTCCCATACTCGGATATCTCAGAAGTCGGGGGACTTCAATTTATCCACTCTTGCAACAAAAAACTTTGTTTGGGCAGCCCAAACTACGTTTAACAGTTAAATTTTTGTTAAAGTAAAACAACTTCATTGTAACATGATATCGTGTAAATGTAACAAAGTGACTGAAATTTTTTGTGTGGCAAACAGCAATCAATCATTTTTGACAGTAATTTCGTGCTGAAAAACTTCGACAGGCTATATTGAAAAAAGGCGCCTCGTGACATACTGTAGTTTTGCTCCGACGTACAGTATTGTAATCATGTCTATACTATTACAGACACTTTATAACTTGTTGTACTTTACAGAATTTTTCTGTTTGTTTATAGATAAACAAAGGCATGTTACATTATATACATAATAATATGTAATATATAAGGATATAGTTTTGATTCCCTTTATTTGTAAATTATCTTTCTCATCTAAATGTCTCCCAATATTTTTTGCAAATTTATTTATGCCGTAAACTCCTCGGTAATATAAAATGTGGTCTTCCACTCTTTTTTGTAGGGTTTAGAGTGACCTGTAAAAGGCAGGTAGTCGTAAAATATCCCGAATACCACCTTTACCATCTCCAATTCAGCGGTGAGGTGTGCCACCGATTCTGAATGTTTTTAACTTTTATCGCCATGGAGACAACAACTTGCAAGCTTGTTACATGCAATTGATTCGCTAGTTACCCCACTTGTGGGAAATACCGTGGTGGTATAAACTAATGATTTTTTTAAAAGTAGAAGCTGAATTGGGAATACACCCAAACACACCTCAGACACTTTCACAATAATAAATATCGATTTTTCAAAAACTAGATTTTTTATTCCTTTCCTTATAACATGTAGAAATTGATATAATTATGTATTTTCAACTCCACAAACAAAAAAACTCCAAAATTTTAATAATTTCTATTTTAAATTGATTTGAGTTTTTGATTTTTGTTGTTTCAAAACTTTAACGTGAAATATCTTGGAATTTTAGAATTTCGAGTTGGAGCCTTATGGAACCGGTGGATCGATATATCTGTGATAAATGGATGACAATGAAATACGTGCATGATTCAAAGAAAGAATCTAGGTGGAGAGTAATGGAATGTTTGAGATAATATTTTTATGTGCATTGATTTGGATTCTACTATCACAAAAATACGTACGATAAAACAAAAGAGTGTTAAATGAGTTGTAGTGAATGCAATTGTATTTTAATTTGGGATAAATTTCTACTGTTAAAATGTATAAAAGTATACATAATATTTTTCTTGAATAAACGTTATTCATTATTAATGAAACAAAAACATTAGATACTAATTTAAAAGTTTTGGTTTTATCACTATTGAAATCCAGTTTTAATTAAATTCATAAATTTAAAATAAAATACAATAACACAGTTAGTTATATTTATTTCCACTAAATTAGATTTGTTCAAATCTGAACGTTTTCGCCTATAGGTTTGCCTTTACTTCAGTATCCCTGAAGATGTCTTCAAGTACAGGCGAAAACGTTCATATTTGATATAGGTAAATCTAACAACTTAGTAGAATAGAAATATAACTGTATTATCTTATTTTATTTTAAATTTATTTATTTGATAAATTTCAAATGCCTAGAGAATTTATACAATAGGTACATAAGAGACATAACATAGGTTGAAGATCTTCTGGCTCCTAAGTCTTAATACAAGCACTATGATGCTGTCTGAGGACAAATAATATTCCAACACACTACTGCAGCTGATTGAAATATTTATTTTGTTATGTTTTGTATAACGACTATGATGTATAAATAAATAAATATTTATCCTATATTTTCCTATATCCTATATCCTTCTTGATATCATCTAACATGAAACGTTCTTTACGTAAAAAGAAAAATAATGCGCAAATGTTAATAATAAGAAACCAAAAATAGGGTTTTGATGGTTTATTTTATAATATAAGCCTACTGGTAGGTTTTACAGGACACTAAAAATTAAGGAAAAGAGTGGAAGAAACACTCTATTTCGACGAATTCTCAGAGAATTAGAATTACACATAAATAATAGAATCCATAATAGATAGAAACCTGCATTTTATTTCTTTTATGAATCAAGAATTTACAAAACTTTAAAAAACATTCTTGAACAACCTCAAAGAACACAAATATGTTGCTTATGTCAAAATATGTCACGAGTTTATTATTTTTTGTAAATTCGTTTTTTAATTTATTTTTTAATTTTTTCTTTTATTTTACTTACTTATTGTTTTTAAGATAGATAGAATTTTATGTGTTCCGTAAAAAATCTATCCTTTTAGAAACTTTCGCCTTAAAAATTCCTATTTTTATTTGTAATAATTTTGATTAATGGCTATGAACCATATGATATTAAATAAATAAATAAATAAATATCATCGTGTCATAAAAGCGTCGGTAGCAGGATTCGAGCCTTGTATATCCAGATTGAAAGTCTTATAAATGGTTCTCAACGGAAGAAAAATATAATTTTGTGCACCTCGCATTAGGTACAATATTCGCACGTACAGTAATTACTGCTAATAATTCCTTGAATATCGTAATACATAGGTACCTACGTGTATTTGCTACATGCGTACAATATCGGTTACGTTTCATACGTACTCGCTGCCGAGAGAAGAGTTCAAGGAAACTATCTCATAAAAATAATAAGATAATAAAAAACCTTGTCACTGACATTCGACATCCGCAAAGTCTGGATAAGGCTTTACAATCGAGAGAAAGATTCTAAGAAGAATAAAATTAATAATATAAAACTGTACCTTACAACTTACAAGTTGGCAAGCAGTGCGATGATGGTAAATATAACATAAAAGACTTGTAGTAGTAGAGAGATAGCAAACAAGTAAAAAAAAAACACATAAAACATGATAAAAACATGACATACCTTTCGTTAAAACTTGTAATATACACTATAACACTTTGTAGATAAAGGAAAAACTCACAAAAAACAACTTAAAAGTTGATAAAAGAAATAAAACACTGTAAAATAAACACAAAACTATTTCTCACTGTGTAAACTTTTGCTTATTTTTGACATTTTACGACAGCAGACAAACTGCAAAATCATCCGGTATAAGGAAACAATATTATAATAAAACCTGTATTAATTATTGCACAATTACGCGATTAAACGTTTGATTAACGGTTTTTGTTTAAAACTGTTTTGAAAAAAGTGAAAGAACAAACTTTGAATTTAATTTTAGAATAGTTTTGAAGTTTCGTTCTACAAATGACGGGGTTCGCGGGCTCCGCCAACACGCACCTGTAACATGTAACTGATTTGAGACTTGAGTACCGCGAAGGCGACCCGCACACGACCGGCTTACCTGTATACGCAGTAGGGTGAACGGTAAATAATTTGAAGCACATTAAACAAAAGTTATTTATCATTTATATGCTGATGTTATATCTGCTAATTTGTTTAAAACAGTATTGTTTTTAAGTGCCATTAGACCAATGATAGGGTGACAGTTTATCGTTATCAATGAATAAAAATTGTGGGTGGAAACGAAATATCAACACCCACAATACAATTTCAATAAAAAGGGTGTTTTGCGATGTTTCTTATCACCCAAATTTAGATTTTTGATAGATAATTGTTTAGGTAATAAATAATATCCACAGTGTTGAAGAAATTTAAAAAATCTATTGCAAGCGAAGCGGTTTGTGCAGGAAATTCAGTATTATCTAATTGTTCTATTTTTTCTAACTGCATCATGAAATATAAAAAATAAAGAATACGTATGTTATTGTAAAATTATGTTAAATTATTACTACTACTGTACTGTACCATCACGGCATATCCCACAAGTGGGGTAGCCAGCAGACCAGCTGCATGTATGAAACATGCAAGCTGTCCTCTCCGTGCCAATATAAAATCAAGACATTCAGGATGGGTGGCAAACCTCATCGCTGAATTCAAGATGTAAAATGTCTTTATTTTTTCGAACACCTGCCTTTTACAGGACACTCGAAAACTTACGGAGAAGAGTGGGAGACCAATTCTTTACCGGGTGCTCCACGGGTTAAATTATTGACTTAGCAAAATAAGGGTTTCATTGAGCTTATAAAAATGAGAAGGAAAAAATATGACCCCAAGATGTTCCAATAAAAAGCATTACAAACTGATAACCTTTCAATTGTATTCGATCATTGAACAAAACACTTTCCGTTTAGATTTCTACGGTGTTTTATCAGTCGCTATTCATCTTCAGTGACCACCCGCAATTTTTTCGTTACTATCAGACCATCTAATCTGGAGTATATTAACTTAGATTTTCCCCATATCCACTGATTCATCTTTGAATTTTTAACTTGCACAATTTGTACTTAGTTTCACGGACACATGACCTCTGTTAAATGGTCACCCTATTCTTGCACTTGCAGTTACCTGTGGAGAATGACCGACCAATCTCAAAGCCTTGGATATATGGGAATTAATTCAATATCTAGTGTCACGCTTACATAAAAAGCTACAAACCAATAATATTCAACAACATAAGTGTCTCAAATTACGCAGTTTATAAGTTTTACAAAGTGCCTTTTAAATTAGGAGATAAAATTTATGAGGATCAATTAATATCTCGATAGGCTTTACGTCTGATCTTTTTGAATACAGAACTACCATTTCAATAATGTTGAATTTAATTGAACGCACAAAAAGGTTAAGAGTATTTTCTTAATATAATTTGCGCAATTTGATTTTAGTAGAGAACTTTTTGAAGGCAATGTTGTTAAATGTTTGGAACCTTATTGCCGATACTAAGTTGAACTTACATAGAAATAAATTCTTGTTTTCCTGCGAGCTGGTTTTTTCATCTTGTGCCAACATTAATGTATAATACATAATGTTGTATTATAATATTATGTACATATATCTACTTATTATAAATATATAATATGAATTATAATAATGATGTATTTATATATTATTATGTACTTACTTACAGATATAAAGTAGGTACTTAGATATATCAAAGGTGCAATATTATTCAGTGAAAACGTTTTCGCAGTGTAATTTTATGATTATTATTGGTTACACTTTTTATGACACTTTTTATTTGCAGGTTCATAATGCTTCCCCCCACACAGGGGAAAAGGCTGTATGTCTAATGAATATAGTGATAGTCGCGTTCATATTATGTCATTAATACATGAGGTATTCAGGTTTAGTTAATTAATTAAAGTCATCACTCCTGCCCCCCCCCTTACCCTCCTTACCATTTTTGTATTTTTTAAATACTTATATAATAAACTGTTGTACCCCTCATAACATCTTTTAAAAATGCTGAATGGGGAATAATTCATTTCTTTTTTTCATTTTTTATATTTTTTTCATTTTTTATACTTACAGACGGTGGCCAAATTAATACAATCACTGGAAAAAATGCAACAATTATTGTATTTTTATCTGTATACAGCAGAATCGAATAATATCGGTATTTTTTTGACTGTGACAAAACTTTTCATGGTCTTTGTTATATTTGCAACACTTTTTAAGCAAAAACGATTGGAACAAGGTATTTAGAAGGAAAATTAAGTTTTTGAGAAATTTTTTGAATAAAATGGACCAGTTAAAAATTATGATATTTATTCAGGATTGTTTTTCTGATGAATCTTCGATACAAATACTTCAGGACAAAACGTAATATGTGAGAAGAAGGCCATAAGAAAAAATTAATTAGTAATGTGTTGTCCAAAGAGTGAAACACCCTCAATCAATAATGATCTTGTCAGTGATAAGCGGAGAGGGTATGGGAAGGTTATATATAATTGTGAATGGCACGATGCGCCAGGACCAATACATAGAATTTTAAAAGGGAGACTGAAACCTCAAGTGCCCGAATGGTTTCCAGATTGTTAATTCATATTTATGCATGATTCTGCACCTTGCTGCAAGGTGAAATCCGTTACTAAATTTCTAGAAGGAGAAAAAATAAAGAAGAAAAAACTGGCCGGGAAATTCGCCGGATCTTAATCCAATTGAAAACGTTTGGGAGGCTCTGAAAAGGGCAATTGTAAAAAAAGGTGTCATCACCAACAAAAGACAACTTATTGAAAATATAATTCAGGGATGGCACAACACACCAGAATGAAAAAACATCGCAAACAATTGTATATCTAATTATCTAATATGCCCAGAAGAATATCAGCAGTAATTTAAGCTAAGAGAAGTTTTACAAAATATTGATCATTTTACCATAAAATCTTTTTTATTATCAATAAAATGTTGTATATTCATAGTAAATGCATTAAATTTTACAAAAATATATTAAATCTACCATTATATTTTAGAAAGATCTAAGGAAACTAAAAAATAATAATTTTATATCGTTCGAAGTCTAAAAACTGCTATAAATTCATTTGATTGTATTAATTTGGCCACCGTCTGTACATAACTTTAAGTTGAATGTGGAAAAAAAATTTAAGGTATATTTTCAAAGCTACCATATCAATCTACTTTGATTGTGACATAAAAATACACAGTAAGTTGATAGTGAAAATAAATTATTGTAATTTATAAGTAATGGTACCAAATATTTGGCATCGGATCTTTTGGCAATACATTATAAAGAATTTCAATGGTTTCTAAGAAAATATATATATTTATCTACCAATACAATCATTGCATCTGCCACTACTGGGGTAGCCAGCATTCTGACCGCATGTAATGAATATGCAGATTGTTATCTATGTGCCCTAAAAAATTAGGAACGGTGGCATACTCCATCTCTACTGAATGGAAGACATTTTACAAATATCTGTCTTTTACAAGGCACTTGAAAACTTACAGAAAAGAGTGGAATACCTATTTCTGATACTCCGAAGCTTAAATTTAATTTAATTACATTTATGAAAAGTTGAAACTACGTGAAATTTCTGGATTTCCTATTGATCAGAAAGTCATATAAGATTATAAGGAAATATATATTTTTTTTTATAAAATATCATTCATTCATCAAGTGGGTAGCCAGTGGACTATATGCACATAAATAACATGCAAGTCGTTTTCTCTGTGCCAATAAAAGTTTAAAACATCAGAGATGTGTGGCATAAGCTCACCGTTAAACAGAAAAAACATTTTATGGGTGGTGTTTTATTCTCCCCCCCCCCGTCCCTCTTTCACAATACACCGTTCCTATGACAACGATATCAGAGCACAAGGAATGTCGTGGAAAGAGGTGTCGCAATTGGCACAGAGACGCTCTGAATGGAGGAGGCTGGTTTCTGCCCTGTGCTCCCGAGAGGAGCGTTGAGGGCGATGATGATGTTTTATGAATATCTGGCTTTTCCATGGCAATTGAAAACTCACAGAAAAGAGTGGGAGACCAGTTTTTAGCTGAAGAATCCACGGAATTTTTTTAATATAAGATATGGAAGTAAAAGTACTTCCTATGTACATAAATGAGAGTTTACATAATAGTTTACTTTCCGCTTTCGGTTTCCAATGCTATTATTTAATTGGAAAACTAATTTACTTACATATTACATCAAAACATTCTAGGTATGTATACCTATTATTAGTAAATGTCTATGAAGACGTGTCTCGCCAATTAGTAGTTATTGAAACATTGAAATAATTAAACAATGACACATGTAACTTTATAGCTTAATATGAAAAACCCTCAATTACATACAAAATGAATTTATTAAATTTGTTTTGAGTTAAAGTTCTCGTGTAGGTTTTTGTAGGGAACAGTTTATGCTTCAATTGGTAATAGAGTATTCAATTGGTAAAACAAAATACAAATCACTCAATTCAAGAAATTCCTTTTTCGGTTCTGTCTTCAATGAGTCAAAGCCTTCCACTACCTTTACTACTACTACTAGTCAGCCATCTCTCCACTGCTGGATATAGGCCTCTTCCAAACTTTTCCAAACGTCGCGGTCCTGTGCCCTCTGTATCTATTTCCTTCCCGCAATTGGAGCAATATCGTCAGTCCATCTCTATTGTGGTCTGCCGATGCTTCTTTTGTTACTCCATTACCTTTGCATGAGTTTAATTGTTTGCCTGTTTTGATCAAAATAAAAAAAATAACTTATCAAGTATTTTACAGAAAACAAAGATATTGTGAAATATTAATTACAAAGCAATCTTGGAAGTATTAGCAATTTCTGGAGGAAGTACCTAGGCCCAATGGGCCACCAACCCAACTACATAGAATAAGGAGAAGAACTGAAAAAAAATTGTATTGTAGCTGCGTTGGTTGGAAAAACTCCCATATTTGATGAGCCCGCCTTTTCGTATTTTCTGTAAACATATAGGTACTTGTATACTACATATTTTGATGCCAATAAAGTTTTATTTATTATTTATGGAAGAGATTGATAAACTCTGTTCATAATTAAATTATATAAGGCAGTCATTTTCTGATAATAAAATATAATCAATGATATAAAAATTATTTCAAAATCCTTTTTGGTGACAAGTGATTTTTTGCAGTATTGTGATTCTTCATTATTAAATTTTAATTGGAAAGTTTACACATAAATGTTTTTGATTATATACTTACCAATTCATACCTAATACATACATGTGTTACTACTGTATTATTATTGGTAATGTTTAGTCATCTGCACCTGTCATATTTTTTTTAGTTTGAATTGAAAATCGAATGAATTTCTCAATATTGTATAATTATATATGGGTATATAATGTGCTTCGAGATTTTCTTCATAGATGGCACTGATCGTAAAATGACTGTGGCGACTAGCCATGCACCTACCCAATTTCATTTACACATCAATGACATTATTTTCAAATGCTTCTAGAACAAAACAAAAAAAGTACTACAACAGTACTACAAAAAGTCAGCTGCTAACCATCTACCATACAACTTCATTTCTTACATTTTTAACAATCACTTTTTATAATTCTTTACTTAATAAAATATTCTTTCAATATTTAAACAATGTTCATACAACACATAACCCGGACGATTTAAACTATGTTCATACAACACATAACTACATGTAGTGAGTTATTTAAATGAAGTTAATTGATAAACATTATTTAGTTTTCTGCAGGATAATACTGAATTAATTTTCTGCTGTATGTATGTCGAAATTATGTCCCATGTTGATTTGTTCTTTTGCCCAATGGATCTTTTTGGTATAGAAAATTATCTCAGTGCATGCTTTCAGTTATTCTAAGTGTATCCACTTTTTTTTTTATTTGCTAGTATAAATGTATTAGCTATATAATTCTGTAGAATAGGAAAAGGTCCAATGCTATTTACAATACACACACCTTGTTCACTTCATTTTAATATATAATATTAGATTATTGATGTTTATCAGCCCATGTAAGTTAAGCTGCTTATAAAAAAAAATAGCACTCCATAATCCGAAGAGGATGTATTTATCTGAAAGAGGGGGTGTGACGAAACGTGGCCGTCCAAGAACCACGTGAATCTAACTCTTAAGGATGGCCGAGTGTTGAGTAAGAGAAATCGGCGTGCATGTATGAGAAACTGGATGAATGTAGAGGAAATGAAAGAAGTTTGTAAGGATCGATCTATATGGCGCTCCATTCTCTCTGCCTACGCCACCGCATGAGGGTATAGCATAGTAAAATCCATCAAGCCTGATTTTCTGCAACAATGAGTCGGGAACTTGGGCATCCTTCTTATTCATTCCTTAGTTTCATCTATGATTCATAAAATATTTCTTTGAAAGATTGACTTATGACGATAAACAAGTCGTGTTTAAGGTTGTATAGAATAAAATTCACATATTAATTTATATATTGTGTTTTATTTTTTCAATTAACATAAAAACATAATGCTTTTTTTGTCGTAATACAATAATATTACTCTCGATAACCATAGAAAGTAATAGTTTTTATTAATAATAATACAATAAATACAATTATTTAACTTTGTAATACATAATAATCAATATTAAGGTTTACGGTACATAATAATATTTAGTAGTAATACAAGATATCAGCTATTATGTTTATATATTTTAGTTATTACATTAGTTTAGTAATATTTTGTTTGTTGACAACACTACTTTACTCGCCTCAAAGTGTTTTAACTATTATTTAATGATTATTTATTTACTGTAAAAAAGAAACAGTATTGTATTCTTGTGCATAATTATTATTAATTTTTCGACTATTGCACCAGTGAAATGGATAAAATGTATATTAATTAAGACACATTAAAATAAAATATACCCCTAAAACTGAAGAAGACGATAAAGTATCTTTATCAAACAATCAAGACAGATGGCAGAACTCACATTGTAGTGAAAATCATGCAGATTCATTACGACATTATCTTCACATATTTCTTGATTTTGTTTATGACTATTTTTCTCTATTTATCGAACATATTAAGTGTTTGAAGAATAAATAAAATAATGTTTTGAAAGTACCCACATTTTGATGTTACAGATTGTAATTTAATTTGCAAATTTAATAGTGATTTAATTATCTAAAATAATTCAGTTTATGTCATGTTTTTAAATCATACAGGTAATTTAATTCGGTTATGTATAATATACACTTTTCCATTTCAGTAGTGTCAAAGAACTCAGTTGGAATATGAAGGTTATATATAAGAAGTGACAAATTATAAAAATTAACAGTTATAAGATGAAAAGGATGATATTTCTGTAGAGAGGCATGTCTGACACAAAGACTGACATTGTCTGATAAACTTCTAATACTTCTGTTCATTATTTTGTTGTGAATTTTTATATTAAACTTCTAGAAAAACAAAGAGGTCCCCATATTAAATGGCCATTCGACATAAGTCATAATGATGAAATTAAAATATGTATCTTCATGATTACTTGATTATTATAAAATACTATAATAAAAGTATATCGAGTCGTCGGTAGCCTGGAGGTAGAGTCTCGGCCTTGTGAACAAGGGGTCCGGGGTTCGATCCCAGGTGCCGGCAAATTCCCCTTTCACGACACAAGCTTTTAGTTTACTGTGCAAGGTGTATAAGGTTGTATTTGGGTTTATAACAAAACCCAGATAAAAAAAAAAAAAAAAAAAACAAAATGTATGATGAATATTGAAAGTAAACCGTTTTACCAATTTCTGGGATTAACAAAATATTGTTTTCATGTATTTTAGTATTGCAAATCAAATGCTAATAATAAAAAAATGTGGTGCAAATAAAATAAACTAATTGTACTACGTCATTCAATAATGTATACAAAATAGTATTTATGTAAAAATAAAAAATAATGTAGACAAGATGACAGGAAATACAGAATGTGATTTAACAATAGTAATAATTTTATTGTCATTTTATTTGTAATTTTCGTTTGTATTTATGAATAGGGATAAAGAAATTAAACATGCAAAAATAAAGACATAAGAAATTGTATGACAATTATTGTCAAATAGCCATTTGGTCTTAAAAATGGATCTAATAATCAAATATACAGTAAGCTAAGTTTTATACAAGAAGTTTGTCTATAAAGTTACTATTAGCAAAATAGTTTTTCATGTACAAATAATTGAGGGCTTTAGATGCAAAGGTACGTTAATTAATTTATTACAAATATTTAACTATGAATGCAGAAATACTTCTATTTTCGCAGGTTTTAATGTAGTTTAATCAAAATAGTGAAAATTCACTTCTATTCTCAGGGAAATTGGTTCTATAAAACTGATTTAAAAGAGCAAACATTTGAGTCCATTTAAACCAAACAATGGTCCTTATTTAAATATTTTGAGTATGGCAGATTGCACAATTAGTTAGCAGTTTTAAGGTACTGTATCTGACCAACTTTGGTGTGGCTTGAGTGAGATGCAAAATCACTTCATTCCACAATGATTATCTCCATTGGTTCCTCAATTCTGAGGATTGTGACCATTATGCATCGTTTTATAGACAATCTGTTTGTTATAATAATATAAATAAATTTTTATTAATACAGAAAAAATATTTTCAAAGCACAATTCATGCATAATATTATAGTTAGAAATAGAAATGTGCTGTTTTTTTTTAGTTTCAACATTCTAGTACAATGTGCCTTTGCATCTAAAGTCCTCAATTAATAGTAAGGATTACCTTCATAAAGTTTTATAATTTCATTGTAAGTTACATAGTACTTGTTTTATAATAATAATCAAACACATTATTACATTAGATTTACAATTATAATAATATACTGTTAAAGGTACTCTAAGAGACTTTATCAATACTGCATACTGTGAAAAATGTTCACAACAAATACACATTGACCACTCTGGAAATAATGCAACAATTAAATTTCATATTGTTTGTAAATAATTGCGAGTTTTATTGTAAAGTATTTCGTGATCAACTCCCGTCTTTTATTCTAGCTTGACTAAATAGACAGAAATTGATTTACATTAATAAATTTTGCTTGATTTATATGGAAATATCCATGGATGGCAACACTAAGCATTAATTTTTTGACATATTTACAAACTTGTACAGGAATTCTCAATTTTTGATAAAAGATGGAGGTAATATAAATATATCAATCCCGTGGAGCACCCGGTAAAGAATTGGTCTCCCACTCTTCTCCGTAAGTTTTCGAGTGTCCTGTAAAAGGCAGGTGTTCGAAAAAATAAGACATTTTACATCTTAAATTCGGCGATGAGGTTTGCCACCCATCCTGAATGTCTTAATTTTATATTGGCACGGAGAAGTCAGCTTGCATGTTTTATATGCAGCTGGTCTGCTGGCTACCCCACTTGTGGGATATGCCGTGATGGTATAGTAGTATAGTAGTAGTAGTAGTAATATAAAATATTCAGATGCCTTTACATATTCATATATATTTCTGTTTATTAAGAAAATAAACAAAATTTAATTATCCAAAAATATACGCTCAAAAGATTCAGTTTGTTGCCCAAGTAAAATGATAAATGCAGTTATAAACAAACATACATACCAAATCACATTAACATATTAAAATATTTATGTGGACTTGTGCAGGAATTTTCCCATAGTCTGCTAATATTTGTTACCAATTTAAATGTATGCTGCAATTAGGTATATATTCAAATAACAATAATAGAGTGATGCGTAGTGTGAAATATGTTCACAGTATGACAAGTCGCTACGGGGGAAAATGAGCTCTAGTGATATTACATTATAATAATAATGAAATTCATGATATTTATGTAAAATCAATAACTGTTGTATAAAATAGATTACTTTTAATAGAATTATTTAAATCATAACTGTATGGAAAATTATTATCATTTATATATACATAATATGAAAGTGATCAAATGATCGGCGGAAAAAGAAAAAATATTCTATATATGTTCATGTGTAACTTTGTTTGTAATAATTACCACAGTCAATTCTTTTCATGGTTATATTGCTTGTCTAAAATATGAAATACAATATTAATTAATGAGTAAAATCTATAAAATATGATAGACCGTCAGTCCTATGCAAGCTGATTTATTTTTTCATTTTCAAATTGTAATGCATTGTGTCAATGTGGAAAATAAATATCTGAAAGAGAAGGTGTGAGAAAGTGCGGACATCCAAGAACTACATGGCTTAACCACGTGGATCAAATTCTCAAGGACGGTCGCGTGTTAAGTAAGAGGAATCGGCGTGCATGTATGAGAAACTGGATGAATGTAGAGGAAGCGAAAGAAGTGTAAGGATAGATTGACATGGCGTTCCGTTCTCTCTGCTTACCCCCACCTGGGACACGGCGTGAGGGTACAGTATAGTATAGAAAAATAAATAATTGTTTCGTCTGCGATAGTTTATTCATTTCTGTTAAAGATGCTTACACTTGTGGGGTAAAGAAGCAAAACTGCAACTCTTATTTTTTCGTTTTTAAGGTAAATATTGTTTGTGGTTTCTATTTCAAACCTTTTCAGGTTACAATATGTAAACATGAGCAAAACCGTTTACAAATGTGTGAAAAAATTGTTATTAAATCCATGTAAAATGCAAAATGGCCACTATAACATAAAATACTATATTCTCTTATAAAATTATGATCATATGTTAAAATTACACTGATCGAAAATCAGCCAATCTGCGGTAATTGTTTAGATTCATAATCGCTAATGTTAGTGTTGTCAAGTTCAGAACTGACACAAACACATTTTATTTCTTTAATATAGTATTTATTTCAAAGTTTTTGAAGTATATATTTTCTGTGTCAAGATGCAATCACTTCAGTGGATTTTGGGAATAAAATATATATGCATACAAAATTTTTCTTATTTTCAAAATCAGTATGTTCGTGTCAATCTTTTATTATGTAGATTTTAGCGCAGTCAATTTTATGTTATGTAAGCATAGGATATCCTTATTTACGTGAAAGTCTTGAACAATAAATTGGTATATTTTTTATCATGTTGGATGAGTTAAATAAAATCCCCAGTGCATAGTTTTGAAGTTATAATTCATATAATTCTAATAAAATATAATATTGTGTTATGAATGTAATTAAATAAAATGATGAATGATATAGAAGTAACACACATTATTACAAATAATACTATCATGTGTATATTGTATTGTAATATAATAATGCCCGAAACTCAAATGCAAAATAAATTCAGCTAAAAATCACTTATTTGATCTTTCTCAAATAATTTATAATACAAAATAGCACTGTGTTTTGGTTCACAAACACTTTTGTAAAACAAAGAAAAAAAAGTGTTATTTTATATTTTAAATTATTTAAAATGTCGTTTCACAAATTCAATTGATCTTTCTTAATATATCAACAGTTCATATGTATTACTTAAACACTATTGTTAATACATAAATATTACACATTTCCAAAAACACAAAGAACTGTTTTATTGTTCCCTGACACAAAAAGTAATATTGTTTTAAAACAAAGGTTCAAATTTAAAGTGTGTAATTTTTTAATATTTTGTTAATAGCTGTCCTTATTCAGGATGATCAAAATATGTTGGTAAATATAATATTATCTCTTAGGAGCACCTGCCAAAGAATTGGTCTTCTGCCAGTCATCCTGAATGTCTTAAAACTTTTGAGGATGATTTGCATGTTTTTTAGTTGCGGTTAGTCTGCCAGCTACCCCACTAAAATATCTTGAAGGCATAGATAGATAATGAGAATATTGCATAATCAATAATCTAAAATTTGAATTCAACTGTTTTCTATGTCATATGACACGTTAAGTCAAAATTATGACAAGAACAATAAATAAATTGTAGAACGAATAACAGCTAGGTATTACAATTAACACACTCATTCTTTTTGTCTATGGAAATGTGTAATATTTACATAAGGATTTTGGAATTGTAAAGAAAAAAACGATGGAAAGCGCCGAGCACTCATTCTCATAATGATACAATAAAAAAATACACCAAGAAGTAAAAAGGGAGTTTGTTTTGTTTACTTAGCAGGGATGTGCTTTATAAAAAACTGTCATAAGAATTAGCTAAATATTTTCAATAACTAGCAACACTAACATTTTATTAATATTACATTTATTTAGAACATTTTCGAATTATTCCTTGTACTTCATTGTGTATTGCCATGACGAAAAATAATACATTAATTATAATACACAAAGTGCCAAATAAAAATTAATATAAATTTTGCATAAAGATTTTACTAAGAAAAAAATTTTTTTTGGCAGTTATGTCTGAGTAAAATTTGCTACGTTTTTGTTGTCATAAAGAATTAACTAAATGAGCATATATATATATTTTTATACAAACAATAATCTAAAGAAAATTGGTACAATGGTTTGTTTTTTTTAAATATATAAATTCAATATTTTTGTGAATCGTTTAAACGAACCCTGTAATACTTACAGGACAAAAAATAAATAAATCTAAAAGTTTGTCGGGTTTAAAAATTATTGCTTAAGGATTTATATTCAAATAACTACTTTTTAATTTATCATGTAAATTATTGTAAACATCAAAATGAAGTTGCCGAAAACAACTTATATAATAAAAATTATTGCATTTTTTATCATTTTTAATAATTTTCAGATGTTACAACATTGGATTGGGCGTAAAATAAACAATAAAATAAAATATAAATGTTTCTATATGTACGTAATATAAATATTTATTTTGTTGATTGTTCTAGGCCTATTCAAATATTATATCATGGTGTTTTAATTTCTGTATATATTATTATTATTATTAATGATTTACTATTTTATTTATTATTTATTTATTCATGATGAATCTGAGCACATCCCTTTAGTTTGCGGCGACACGACGACTCAATAATAATAATAATATGTTCAATGTTGCCGCAACAGTGGTAAAGCTAAATACTTCTTAATATATTATTATTCTGTAATAATATTTTGGTTCTGACAACACTAATTCTATGGTTTTCTTTCATAATTTATTTTGTTTATTAATATAATATAATATATATATTGTGTGTGTATATATATAGAATATTTCTCATTATATGTAATTTCTATATAAATTGTTTATTATTATTATAATTATTATTAATTAACTTTACTAGTAATAATAATACTAAACTCTAAACTGGCCATTGAATAAGTATCCGCCATGTTTTTTCTCTAATTTTAATAGTATTTCTTATCTACTACAATTAGTTATATACAAATAATACAATTAATCTATAATAATAATAATAGGTACAGTAATAATTATATTATTTTTTTGACAACGTTTTGCAAAATAATTTAAATAGATTGTTTGCACTTTTGACATTATAAAATTTATGATTAATATTCAAACAATTTTGATAGAAAATTATCCAAGGATATGACCATCACCTCCCTCCGTGATAAAAAGCATAAAAATGGAATACTTTTTACTTTTTTCTATAGTTGACGTGAGCATCATTAATTTTGACATTCTCTACAATAATTCCTTACAATCTCATTGATCGCTCAGACAGTGAGAATATTTTAAGAATGTAAAGGAGATTAAATAAGAAAAAAATATATTATCAACCCTCCTTTACATGAGTTTTGTCTGATAATAAGGAGGATGTTAAGATTTAAGTATTTATAAAAAAGTCCATGCATTGTTATTGATTGCTGTTTTTAATAATATTATCAAAAATTGTAGAACTGAGCCTCAATTAATATCAGCACTTATTCTTTACTGACGACTGTAGAAAAAAAATCAATATATTCATGCTATCCATCACAGAAAAGTTGCGGTACCTATTATTGGATAATTTTCTGTTTGAATTGAACCAACATTCTATTACGTAATTATTATTCCATGTATCTCGCAACAGATTCAAACGGTCAACCATTACTCTCTCGTTCAATACAGCAGAGTTGCGTGGACAGTGTATATAAATATTATTCTTTCTATTCAATATTTGAAATGCAAAATCGTTAAATCAACGAGATATAAATTGTTGCAATCATATGATCCATGAAAAATAAATAAAATGAACTTTCTCCAAATACTTTCGTGGATGATTTCGAATGTCAAATGAAAATCAGTTTAATTGTTTGTTGACAAAAAGGAATGTTTTTTTAATCCGTACCAAATTAGTAATGAAGTTACTGGCCAACTAAATCTGATACTACGAAATTTCGTTATTCTCTATGATTTTTTAATTATGGCAACTTTATGTTAGGTTGATATTATTAGCATAGTTTTGATCTATGATTGAAAAATAAAAAAGATTCCCTATGATAAAATAAAAAAAAACATAGAAATACAACTGAAGCAATTTGTAGGGTTTGCGTAATATTTGATAAATAAATAAATTACGTTAGTGTTTTATGCTGAAAACTGTTAATTTCAGAAAATATTTCATATATTTAACAACAGTTTATTCTGGCAATAAAATATTGAATAAAATAATTTTAAAATTATTAAATTTGTGTTTTATTCAATTTGAAATTGTTTGCAATCAATGTACGTACAAAAAAGATTAAATAAACAATCTTTACTTTACATTGTACAGTTATTTTAAAATGTGACCTAATAATTTTGGTCATAAAGAGAAATTGAATAAAATTTGTATATTTTACGAATAAATGTGAACATATTAATTCAAGATTGCCATAAACGAAAAATAAGTAATTCAAGGATCATATTCATGCAACATTTTCGCAACTCCAACATTTTTATGAGTGTTATAGTTCTCACTGATTCAGCATAGGAACTATAAAATCCTCTAAGATATTATAATACAGGTTCAAAAAGTTACTAAATATATATAATTATATTGTACAACAATATGTATATATATGATAAAAATTAAATAATATTATATATATATATATATATATATATATATATATATATATATATAAGATGTGTGTGTCATTAAAATGTGATTCCATCGCTTAAAAACTAATATCAACAATCAAAACAAGTTTATTTAGAATGGAAATTCTAATTTAATATGTAATTATATAATTTATTATAATTATTAATATATAATACATCTATATATATATATATAATAATAATAGTTTAGTTTCAATTATTATAATTTAATCAATCGTTTTTTGTGTACAATATTATAATATTACTATAAATTAAGATAATTATATTCTATTTTGTTTTGTTTTGTTTATTTAGAATAAAAGATTTGCACACTCCGTCTTCATTCAAACACGGCGGCGCTGCATCACGCACTTAACATATTTTCATCATTTTTTCTTTCTCCTTCGCCACGTTGTAATCTATACAGGTATATGCTACTGCTGCTGCCTATAGGAACAATATAGTCCGCATGCGCTCGCGTATCTTCATTTACGCATCAGGAACTTTTTATATACGCATTACATTTACATCTTCATAATAATATATTTATAGTTTATGGCCACGAGTTATGCATCATCATCCTCCTCATCCCATTTTCTTACTTATTACACTCTCAAAGACTATTAATAAAATTTAATTTATTAGATAAACATGTAACTTCCAATTCCTTTGATATTATTCAATATTTATTTATTTATTTATATAAACAGTCAAATAAAAAAATTGCAAACTTTATTAATTTATTTTTTTGATTCGGCACATATTATTATTTTAGTAATAAAAATTATGTTTCTTTACATTTTAATTGATCCACCTTGGTTGTTGTTGTTTTTTTTTTTTTGATTTATTTATTTTATTTTTAAAACTTTGTTCAATATGATGTTTATTTATTTTATCTATGTAGTATTATAAATTATTACTATTATTATTAATTTTTCTGCAGAATTGAGAGAGCATAAGATTTAATTTATTTAAAATGGCCGTTCTAGTCCATTATTTATCACAATTGAATGCATATTATTTATATTACAAACATACATTTTTATATATATATACACATGCGTACGTCCAATGACTATAATTTTTATCTTTTGCTCAACACATAGAGTCTTACTATTCTGTTTCTCGTATTCACAATCACTCTTATTTTTTTTGATATTATTAATTTACACAACGATGACGAAAAATATCATCCATTAAAAAGTTTATTTTTTATCATTATTTGTTATAACACCAAAACAATATAAATCACAAAATGATAACAGCATAGAACACAGCAAGGCTTGATAAAAATATCTTTTTTTTTTTACATTTTTATTTATTTATTATTTTTACTTTATTTATATTTTAAAAACTTAACTTCATATTAATTTTTAAAATCACATTTTCATTAAGACAACCTCAAGGCATTGTTTTAGTTGCTTTAGTTGAATTCTTGTTTTTGCTTCCCAACAAACTCTGGATGCAGATTTCATGTGTTCACAACGTTCGTTATTTGTTTAAAACTCTCATTTTAAATGTTGAAGAATTTGCATTTAAATATCCAATATTTATCTACTCTCCATATCTCTATGTCTTTAAAAACTTCCATTATTCCATTGGCTGTCCAACACATGGGAGATGCAGTGACGGTTTAGTTACGTAGATTTACATTGGAATATTTGTGATAGTGAAGCCTTCATATCAATTTTATAGAATGCTAGTTATCGAATAGTTTAACACTTTTTATGTTTCTGAGATTCCAATACATTGTATTCAAGCACACTTTATCAGATAGATTTCATTAGCAATAGTATCTTCAACATTGATTGTATTTCACATGAACAAGGCGAGTATATCATCGCATTCTGCATCTGATATGGTTTTGGTTTTTCGCTGGTCCCTTAGACCAGGTTTGGGACTTAGTCACTCAAAGAGAGCTAGAATGTCATCGGATGAGGTCGCCCTATGCGGGTGGGAATGTGCTGAGCTGGATGATGAAGGAGGTGTGGCCAACAGCTCTCCCAGACCTCCAGGGGGATCAAGATAAGATAATAGCTCCATGGGGTCCACTACGTTATCTGGCAATAACTGCAGAAAAACAAAACAAACATGATTAACATTTAGAAATTAATTAGTCAAATCTGATTTTGTTTACCAACAAATTTTCATAAAAATTATTTACATAATTTGCAAAATGTTTGACAACTTAAATTTACTCTAAGTACTTAGATTAGTTAGTTTTAGCTTAGGTTAGGTTCCAATTTTCATGGTACTACTTTATTACATAACAAGTAAATACTTGTTTACATAACAAGTAAATACCTGCCAATCATGATGGCAGCTTTGTATAAATATACAATAATAATATAGATGTATTATAAGTAATAACTAGATGTGGAGTTCTAGGTTTTCTAATGGCTACAAGTGTATTGTCAGCCAGCATAACAAATCTATAAGGAAAAAGCTAATACTCCATATGATTTTTAAATTAAAACCTCCCGAGATTTCAATTTACTACATACTATGATACTTTGATTGGACACTGAGAGTACTCCATTGGATGTGACGTTGAATGCTTGACACCATGGTCACACACAATGGACAAGTTTGACAAATATTAAAAGATGTATAACTTACATTGAGACCCTCATTGGTTCCTTCTCCATCTATAACAGCGGCTGGATCAAAGTTGAGGTCTGAAGGAATATCTACGTCTGTAAGGTGAGGGGGCTCTGGCGCACTGGGTGGGGCTGGAGGGGGCACACTAGGAGGACCTCCGGGGGTGTGTGCTGAGCCGGGGGTGTGGGCACCTCCCCCTCCACCTCCACCCGGCGTATGTGGGGTGTGAGGGGTATGAGGCGTGTGGGGCATCTGGAAAAATCATTATAAAACATTATTTAATACCGAAACTTATTAAGGACTTTCTAGAATTCTTTTAAGGGGAAAATAATTGAGCCTATGTTTATTCTATTTTGTCCGGTATAGTTTCTTGTTTAAATATAAGTGATATCAATGTGACATCAAATTACTTGTTTTGAAGTACTGTTAAAACATGTATTCTCTACAAAAATAAACTGTTTTAAAATAATATGCATCTGAATAAACTGTTCCTATGATAACAAAATCAGCAGAGTGTTTGGAAGAGGTGATTCTAATGACCCAATAAGACTCAAAATGGAGGAGGTTGGTTTCTGCCCTGTGCTACTAGGAAAAACATTGAACGGTGAATGAATGAATAAATAAGAGTAAAAAATAATGTTTTACTTTATTACCTGTTCATTTAGACTCTTTTCCATGGCATTCAGTGGATCAAGTGAATTGACAGAATCACTCAAATGTGATAAAGGACCACCACCTCCCGAGTACTCATTACTTCCTGGACCCGTTGAGTTGACTCCATACTCGTAACTATTACTCGAACCGTTTCCGTTTCTTCCTCCATTGCCTTGTTGTTGCATTTGGTTATAGTTTGAAGACATCATGGAGCCACTTGCAATGGTATTCATGTCAGGCGGGAGGTAAGGTGAGAGGGCTTGGTTCATGTCCCAATTGTTCATTGTCGGTAGAGTCATAGAACCAGGTGAAATTGCTTTGCCTCGTTTGCTAATACATTCACTACTGTCATCCTCTTGCTGAAAGAGAAAATAAGATAATAAATACCTATATTGTTGTGTTGTCCGCCCATTTTATAGAATTAGTAGTTGCCTACCTAAGTCATGAGGTATGCCGTTACGGAATAGATAATTAGATAAAAGTACTTATATTTGCCAAAGATTTATCTCGTAAATCAGGCAAATACAGTCAACATTGTAATTTGACAGTATTCGGAAGATGTTTTTGTTGACTTCGTTTAAATAACACACTTCTGTTTAATACATCCATACAACTATAAATTAGTTTGCTCCAATCTTGTTATAGTTGACTGGAAGAAATTGCTTGTGTGATATTCCCACCCTTTTTTTATATATTGATCAGAATGATAAAACAGTTGGATTGAGACAAAATATCAAATTAATATTTTGCTGAACAAATTCATACCTTGATACCCGTCGTTGCAGGATTCTTTGCAGGTTTCCAGTTAGCACCACTGTCTATCGTCACTTCATCTACGTCCGTTGTGTTCAGCGTATTCAATATTCCCCACATGTACTGGTCCACTTCCAAGCCCTCTAACTGGGCAGGTTTACTGAAAATAAATACATTTATTGATTTATCATATTTATCATTCAATTCAGTGAAACTATTTCAATAAATAAATTTCAGACAAATTAAATTTATAGAGATATACCAGTGTTGGTTAGCACGTACAAATTAGAGTTAAAATACAGAACCAATTTATTTTTCAAAATTATTTATTTTATTCTTCACTGTACATTGGTTACTACAATATTACAAAATAAAACAGTATCATAAAAATAACAGTGATACAACTCAATGTACAGAGGCTAGATCAGATTATAGATCCATTCCTTACTTAAATCACACAACATAGCTAAATTTCTGATTCTGATGGCTTTACTTCTAAAAATATAAGTTTCTTTCATGGAAGAACTATCTTGATTAAACTGAAATATTCTATGATGCACCTACTAAATATTTTAAATCATTACTATATTTTATTCAACAAATTTAATATAGAATAACAGCTAAGTTCGGCAATAAATATTTATAATAATCTAATTTAGGGGATTACAATTTCATTTAACTTACTTGCAGACAGGACATCTCCAGGAGCCTCTTTCACAATTTAGTTGCAGGTAAGACTCGAGATCAAAACATTGTATGTGCTTACAGTCGTGACCTCGAGCTGGTAATGTTATTCTCTTAAACGTTATAGGACATTTCAATGAAACTTTCAATGCAGTCTGCTCAACTGCGTCTCGATCCCTATCCGTCATATTATGACTTGAGGGACCGTTGTTTGTAGTTGACGTCTGACTGAAATTTCTCTTGATCTTAGCGATACAATGATCAGCTGTAAGTAATCGTTTCCGTAATAAACCTTGTAATACACTCCGTACACTCGGTCGATGAACAAGTTGTAAGACGAATAGATGTGAACAGCAGCAAGCCGATACTGTGATTTGTATCGTATTTCTTCCAGGTTGACAGACATCTTTGAGGTAGAGAGGTTTGTGCGATGTTTTGTTCTCGCCGCGGTCAATCATGAGAGGTGTTGCGTTTACAGACACTTGTACACTGGCCGGCCAGTTTGTGTTCATTTGTCTGTCTTCGTGGTGGAAGCATTTTAGTTGTAATTCGAGATCCGATCTGAAAATACACAAGCAAATAAATAAGGCACGAAATAAAAAATTAAAATGTTTATTATATTATATTTACTTCAAACAATGTTAATAAGATTTCTTCTGGTTGTAAAGATTTCTATTAGCTATCTTAAGTGGCATTCACACTGTTTCACTTTGGATGATCATCCAGAGTGTCAGGGTCAAAGCTGTTCATCAAAAGTGCACACGTCTATTCACACTTTCACTGCCATGTCAATACTGAGGTCATGTTGTCTGTAGTTTGTGATGTATTTTCGTAGAAAAATAGAACAAATAAAGGTTAAATGTAAAATAACAGTTATTGAAAATTGAAACAAATTAATAAAATTTTCAACAACATGTTCATTTTGTTTATGATTCTGACATTTAATACTAATTCATACAGATTAAGACAAATAGTAGTAAAAAATTGTTTATGGTCATTTTGATGAAAGGACCTTTCATCAAAATTAAAATTATGTCGGGTAGTAATCGCATTCATCCATCATTACTAGTGATCACTATTGATGAAACGTCTATTCGCACCTTTTCAATTTGGAGGATCATCCAGAGTGATCACTAAAAGTGAACAAGTGTGAATACCCCTTTAGGTTTCCAAACATGGGAGTCTGATTCCAAGATTTAATTTAAGAAATGATTTATGTGAAACTGGTTAGGGGACTTATTATTTACTTAAATGTTAATAAGACAAAAATAGCAGATAAACATAATACAAAACAAACTTTTTTTCAACTATATTGTTGTTTATTTAGAGAGATGCTTTTCCTCTTACAAATCATTGTCAATCAAGACGGAAAACATTTCTTTAAATATAGTAGAAAAAACATTTGTTTTTTAATTTCATTATGTAATTCCATTACCTAAACAACGACACAGTGAATAGTTAATTAACAATTTTGCATTATTGTAATGAAAATAGTTTATATTTGATCCCTTTTCCACGTATTTAAAAAAAAAATTGATATAATATTATGCATGTATAGTTACCTCCACATAAGTGTTTGATGTACAGTAGGTTTTAATTGGAATACATGATTACTAACAGCCAAGTTATGTTCTAATCTAAAGGGAGGTAAAATGATGCCATCTCTGACAGGGAACGTCAAGCGAAGTTCATCATCTGAAAAAAATAAATTATAATAGTCAAATATCTACACATGGTCAGTATGTTGTTGTATGGGGTAGAAACGTGGATCCTAAAAATAAGCAGCATGAACCAAATGGAGGCATTTCAGATGTGGATACATCAAAGAATGCTTCAGATACCTTGGATGAGCAATACAAGGGCTTAAAGAGCCTGAGAGAATAGGTCGCTAATATCAAAAGTGTAAGCTAGTGCAACTGATCTTCAAGGGAAAGATCAAGAGTCGAAGAGGAGTTGGAAGAAGATGCATCACCTGGTTTAGTAAACAGAAATATGATGCGTTGAAGAGCTGTTTCGAGCTCTCCAAGAACGGGTCACATTCCTGCAAATGATAGTTAACGTCGGGAAGACCCGAAATGACAGGCGGAGAAGCGGACAAATGTCAAAGTAAATCATAGTTATTGCATCTCATTCTTCAATACATGCTGAATTTGACTATGTTACAATTACAATATAGATTTCTGTAAATAACATGTATTGCAGTGTTTTGACAAAACATGTGGAGAGATTCATATGTTTAATTATTACACAAATCAGATGACATATTGCCATATATACTGGAATATCTCTGTCAATAAAAGAGATATGTATTCAAATTTTAGACCAAAACATGCCTAAAGGATGAGACTTTGCATAGAGTGTATTAATTTATCTTTGTCTTTTCTAATTATGGTGTCCATTGATGACATATTTATAAACATATATACGAACAGACCAAAGGGTTTATGTGATAATTTAAAAAAGAACAGTATTCAACAAATGTATTAGTGTTAACCACTGTCTTTTAGAAAAATAGTAAAGCGACAACAGATAGAACAGACTAAAGTATTTATGTCTACTACTACTACTACTATTCCATCACGGCATATCCCACAAGTGGGGTAGCCAGCAGACCAGCTGCATATAAAAAATGCAAGCTGTCTTCTCCGTGCCAATATAAAATCAAGACATTCAGGATGGGTGGCAAACCTCATCGCCGAATTTAAGATGTAAAATGTCTTATTTTTTCGAACACCTGCCTTTTACAGGACACTCGAAAACTTATGGAGAAGAGTGGGAGACCAATTCTATACCGGGTGCTCCACGGGATAATTAGTATTTATGTGATGATTCAAAAAAAGAACAATATTCAACAAATGTAGTATTAGTGTTACCCACTGTCTTTTAGAAATAGTAAAGCGACAACAGATAGAACAGACTAAAGTATTTATGTGATAATTTAAAAAAAGAAAAATATTCAACAAATGTATTAGTGTTACCCACTGTCTTTTAGAAATAGTAGTAAAGCGACAACAGATAGAACAGACTAAACTATTTATGTGAAAATTTAGAAAAATTCAACAAATGTAGTATTTGTGTTACCCACTGTCTTTTAGAAATAGTAGTAAAGCGACAACAGATAGACAATGGATTAAAAAATTACAAGGCAAATAAGTACACTATGTATAACACTATTGTAACAATGATCTTGACAGTGAATATTTCCCAAGACACATACTTCATTGCAACAGTAGTAGTCATCATTACACTGAAGTCAGTCAGCCCCCGTCAAATAATAAAGAATCTATGGGAATTTTGCAACACACTCAGACACGAGTACAATGTGTAAATTAATCAGACAATTGTATCTTATATATGGGAGATACAATCAAACTTCTATTTATTATCATTTTATATTAATTAGTTTAGTGTCCATCAAGTCTGCCAACAATAAACAGGAAGACAAAATTCGATTTTTCTAAAATTTTCGATATTTTCTGTTATTTTTTGCATATTCTCCATATTGGATGAATTAAATATATAAACTTTTATAATACACACTTGTGTATTAAATGTTTCTCAAGAAGGTGGAGATATCAGCATAGAATATGAACTTAGATCCCTCAAACTGCAAGCCAGAAAGGTCACCATTAGGCTACTGACCACCACAAATGACTGTGTGCAAAATTTATCCACTTCTTTCTCCGACTCAATGTCCCCATTTCTGAGGGTCGTGATTTGTATTTCTTGCTACACTAATTCTTTCTCAAATATTTTTATATAGCAGCAAGACTTTTTGCTACATTACATAACAGGACATTATATGTATAGACAATTTACACAGATCGAGTTAGTCCCAACCTAAGATATGAATCTTGTAACGTGATGATACACATATATACAATGCACTAAACACATATAGGTACATGTAAAATCCAGACCCAGGAAGATTTGAAAAATGTTATTTTTCATTTTGCCCTGGCCGGGATTTGAACCTGGGACTTCGTGACTCAAAGGCAAGAGCGTTACCTCCGTGCCACACCGGCCGCCCATATTAAAATTGTTATACTTTTTCCAAACATTATAGTTTGCCTGTGTTCATCATATACATAAGTATTGAATGTATCTTATTCTAGTCTATTGTATGTTGTATTGTCTTTCACACTGAACTGTTCTATTATTGTCATTTCCATTTGATGGAATTTTACACAACCATTGTTGACATCTTCACAAAGCTTCTATGTAAGTACCAACTTACAGTAGCTTAAAACAGTCAAATACTTCAATTCACTGCTACAAATGTGAGAAAAACACATCTATTGAATATTTTCTAGCTCGGCGTACAATATAAAATATACAGGTTAAGAAAATATGAGTGTATCTATGTACAAATTTATCTCATTAGTTTTTTAACATGTTGTTTAACACCACCTGTCATTTTTGGGTTGTTTTCCTTATAATTCATCGTCCTAAGCATTTAAATTCAATACATAAATAATTTATTTACTCAAATTAAGAAGTTAATTCCAATTTATAAGCTTTTTTTAAATATTGCCTTATGAATTTACAGTTAATAATTATTATACACTAACCTAACAGCAGGATATCATATCATTTTGACATGTATGTATACTCTGTTATTAAACACCTTTCATTATCATAATAATGTTAGTATGCTTATTCAAAATTTCTATTATGTGTTACAATTACATTCCTTCGATTATACACGTCTACAATGAATTCTGATAGAAAGACTATGGGTATTATTGCTAGTCTAAATAAAGAGAGTACAGTGAGTTAATTAAAGTTGTACTTGAAACAAAAGTAATAGCATTGTGAGTGGGATAATACTTTGAATAACTTACTTTGCATAGGTAAAGGTGGTTTGAGTTCATTGAAGTTAGGTTTCACATCAGCGTTAGGGCTGATGTAGGGTGGTATACTCCCAGCAGGAGTCAAGGGTGGGGTAGGGTTGCCAGGTACAGGACTATGTTGGTAGCTGACATTCCGGACAGCTCCAACTTCCCCGTACTGCGCTCCGCTCACAGCTCCATACTGCCCCGTGCCTTGTGACACGTAGGCCCCGTTACTTCCTTGGTGATGACCAGCAAACTGTCCCGGACCCATTCCGTTACTGAAGTACTGGCCTTGTCCCGAGTATGGTGGCGTTCCTTGCCTCATGCCCGCTCTCATACCAGCGGGTGCAAAGTTCCCACTGGGACCGAGGGGTTGTTGAGGTGGATACTGGTTTTGGAAGTTAGGCCGTCCATTTCCGTAACCAGTGGGGTATTGTGCGGCATTGGGGTTGAACCCAGGCTGCATCGTGCCTGGTCCAGGATTGAGATAGCCTTGCTGTCTCTTCTGGTTCATATGCATGGCAGGTGAAGGGTATGGCGCTAATCTTCTAGGGTAACTTCCCATTTTGCCCATGTTGGCCATTTGTCCAGGGCCCATCTGTCCTGGCATCATGTTGGAGTGCATTCCCCCCATGCCCATATTGGCCATCTGCGCCATGGGATTCATGTTAGGGTTCATCCCATTCATGGGAGGACTGCCTCCCATTTGGCCCATCTGGCTCATGCCTCCCATACCCCCCATGGAGTTCATGGTTCCCATGTTGGGGTTATGGGTTCTTTGCTGGGCATACCCATTCATGGCATTGTACTGTGGGTTGCCCATTCCCATGTTATTTTGCATCTGAAACAAAAAAAACACATTGCATTATAGAACATTTTCACCTGGCGAAACAGTTTATATTACTGTAAAGGGAGTTGGAATATATGAAGAGTGTAAATTGGTAACTGTCGAGTATTTTTTTATATAGTATTGGTACACAAGTAGTAGAATTCCATAATTGGATAAATTAAAGCAATCGTTTCGTTTTACTATGGATTAAACAATGCGAGAGAGACGTCCTTCGCCTTGTGAGGTCATTATCAATCAAAAAGATTAAGATGTCGAAAGACGTTCCTCCCATCATAGAACCAAACTCCTGCTTCAATTTATCCAACTGTCAGGTACCAAGATTTACAGGTAATGAACATCAAGAAATTAATAAAACTGGATCGTACATCCTATTCTCGACAATCGATCACAGGCAGGAGAAGTATAGAAAGGTCACAATGTGAATGAGCTGGAAATGTAAGGATAATCATAACTGAGAAGCTCAAGAAAGAAATGAGTGGAAGATAGAGATCTTTGCCCAAAATGGAGCAGAAAGGGGCAAAGGAGAAGATGGCATATTATTTTGTACCTGCGAGAATGATTGTGTGTCCTGCATGGTGGATGGCGATGCGGAAGAGGCGGCTACCATGGCGGAGTGGCCTCCGTACTGTTGTTGTTGCTGTACTTGTACCTGCTGCTGTACTTGCTGTTGCTGAGCTTGCTGTTGTGCCTGCTGCTGTTGTTGTACTTGTTGCTGTTGAGATTGATCCCCTCCACCACCCGCCCCGCTCATGCCGGCCCCCCCTGCCATGCCGCCATAACTGCAATACAAATAAACAATACTAAATTAGTCAAGTTTGAAAAGTTAGCCAAAATAGTTAGCATCAAAGCAATATGGATGTCTTATTTTTATTATTACGATTTATAGTTACGATGATTTGGACAATATGGATGTCTTATTTTTATTATTACGATTTATAGTTACGATGATTTGGACAATATGGATGTCTTATTTTTATTATTACGATTTATAGTTACGATGATTTGGACAATATGGATGTCTTATTTTTATTATTACGATTTATAGTTACGATGATTTGGACAATATGGATGTCTTATTTTTATTATTACGATTTATAGTTACGATGATTTGGACAATATGGATGTCTTATTTTTATTATTACGATTTATAGTTACGATGATTTGGACAATATGGATGTCTTATTTTTATTATTACGATTTATAGTTACGATGATTTGGACAATATGGATGTCTTATTTTTATTATTACGATTTATAGTTACGATGATTTGGACAATATGGATGTCTTATTTTTATTATTACGATTTATAGTTACGATGATTTGGACAATATGGATGTCTTATTTTTATTATTACGATTTATAGTTACGATGATTTGGACAATATGGATGTCTTATTTTTATTATTACGATTTATAGTTACGATGATTTGGACAATATGGATGTCTTATTTTTATTATTACGATTTATAGTTACGATGATTTGGACAATATGGATGTCTTATTTTTATTATTACGATTTATAGTTACGATGATTTGGACAATATGGATGTCTTATTTTTATTATTACGATTTATAGTTACGATGATTTGGACAATATGGATGTCTTATTTTTATTATTACGATTTATAGTTACGATGATTTGGACATGTGGAGCGAATGCAAGATGAAAGAATGACTAAAAGGATGTATTTATCTGAAAGAGGAGGTGTGAGGAAGCGTGGACGGCCAAGAACCACGTGGCTTGATCACGTGGATCATATCCTCAAGGTTGGTCGCGTGTTGAGTAAAAGAAATCGGCGTGCATGTATGAGAAACTGGATGAATGTGGACGAAGCGAAACAAGTTTGTAAGGATAGATCTATATGGCGTTCCGTTCTCTCTGCCTACCCCTCCTGGGACATGGCGTGAGGGTGTAGATAGATAGATTTTTATTATTTATTATTCTCTATAAATTTACTTTGCACATCATTACAGCTTTTGGCCAATGCGATGGTTACTCCATTTGTGGAAAATGTCGTGATGGTATAGTTAGATAGATAGTTAATAATAATAATTTGATAATTTATATGTGGCGCCGATTAATGATCCGTGATCATCTCAAGAGCGCCGTGACATCTCCTGAATAGCAGCATTTTTAACTTGGTCCTAAATGTGGTGGTGGTCTGATTCTCTCTCAGGTCTGCGGGCAATCTGTTCCAGGCAATAGAAGGATTTAGACCTGAGATCATTCGATTAAGTGTCAGAGGCTCTTAATAATAACTGAAAGGTTATGTTTCGAAAATATCCAATCAGAGTTCATTCAAGAGAAACTTAAAAAAAAAACAATAGTCTTCAATAGATTCGCTGGTAACCATCATAATGAGACAGATACATAACTATAGACTACGTTAAAACGTCAAACTACGTTAAAATATTGTCACATAACATTTCGTAGAGTTATGTTTTCAGTACATAATATTACAGGTAATCTGTATACCTGTATACCTGCCCGCTGAGCAATAGATGTATAGGTAGGTATATAATCATATTTACATAACCTTGGTGATGTTAATAATAAATGTTATGGAGTACCTACACTACAACCTATGTATTATTATAATTATTGTATTATGTAGATACCTATTTACGTATTTACTTACTATATTGCACTTATCTATATAGCTATAGTTAACTAACTGCTAACTGAGTGTCTATTGTACCTATAAATATTACTTATATATAATAATTCTCGTAATAAGGCTAGCTAGTGTTGTATTATCTGCTTTGTTTAGGGAAAATTTCATTAGGTAAGTCGATTCTTGGTAAAATTGATAAATCCATTCGTTTATTCATATCATTACGGCATTTCCCACAAATGGGATAGCAGGCGTGTCGTCTTTTCTATGACAATAAAAGTTAAGACATTCAGGATTAGAGGCACACCTCATTGCTGAGTTGAAATTTATTAATTTAAAATATACGACGATTGCCTTTATAAGTATATAGGTCATTATCAAGAGATTGATGATGAGTCGAAAGACGTGTCTCTCGGAATCAATAATCTATAGTAGAAAAAGAACCACTTGTTTCAATTACATAATTATAGAATTCTACTACGTGTGCACCCACACAATTAATATATAGATAAACTTTGAAATATTACACTATCATTCAACATGTAAAAATAAATATATATACCAAAATATAAAAACACACACAACATAGCTAAACTCCAGATTAAGTCAAAGAATATAATGAAGAATTTGCATGAAGAGTATGGATGACATGGGAACTGATATTCTTGTAATATTAATGGGTGAGAGAGGGTGCAACCCTTAAGGTTAATGTGGCTGAGTTAAGATGTAAAATGCCTTATAACGTGATGTTTTATGAATACCTGTATTTTACAAGACATTCTTAAACTTGTTAAAAAGCAATTCACACAGATTGAGCTAGTTACAAACTCAAATTCTTGTGTTATGAGAAGGCAGGTACTAACGCAACGATACATGTAGCAAACACTTTCTAATTCGCAAAAAGGAGTTTCAGTGTCGCGAGGCCAACTGACTGGTAAAGATTACCAGCGGATCTAAGACAGAATCAGCCTACTATCACCTTCGGGAGCAAGTTGAAAACATTACTGTCCGGGAGAAGTCACGGCGCCCTCGAGATGGTCGCGGATCATTAAAAGTTATTTATAAAAAAATCCATATTATTAAAAAAAAAAAGTTTTACCGAAGCAGAGTATAAAGCTAGTATGTATAAATAATAATAATTTTGTCTTCAATGTCGCTATTGCGCGCTTCGTTTTGTGTAATAATAACATCATCAATGTAGTACCTAGTGGTCTGATGACATATTATTATTTTTCTTTATAATATTTTCTAATTAACTCTAGTGAAGCAAAAATAACAATATTCATAATATAAAACAAATCTTATAACCGCGTGTTCAGTAAGAGAAATCGGCGTGCACGTATGAGAAATTGAAGAGGCGACAGAAGTTTGTAAGGATAGGCCAATGGAGCTGCAAAAAGTAAATCAAAATTCTCTTCACAACACAGTTGGAGCATGACAAGAACAACAATTGGCTAAACAAAATGCAAATGCGAATTTAATCATAACATTAACAAATTTAGTCAAATCACATCATTACATTAGTATGGAAAACAAATAAAAATATTGGGGTGTCAGTATAAAACGAAAACTGGGAAAATCGAGTTCAGGATTCATATTATATTTGTAAATTATTTTATTACATCTCAAAATTAACGACGAGGTTCGTCACTCATCCTGAATGTCTTAATTTTTGCTTCGAATGTTTTTAATTTTTTTATTGTTTAATTTGGACACAACGTGCAGATGACAAAACCAATCAAGACATCTCGACTGGAGAACCATTTTTACAAGATGTAGTAACATTGTGCGAAATCTAATCGGAAGAAGTGAGAAAGGCGTCCCAACGCTTATGAATTGGCAAGTAACCTAATATTATAATTTCTTTTAAAATCTGATTAGATAGATTATCAACGTTTTTTTAGGAGTACAAAGATTGAAAATTTTATTAAGGTAGTGTTTTTATATTAAAATGTATTGTTAATTTTACGACATTAATAATACACCCAATTAAAGATTAATAATGTTTTTATGACATAGATGTGATTATGTCGGTGTTGACGCCATGAAAGTTTATTTTATAGATTGATAAAAAATGTACCCATTACATTGACAAAAAATATGTACACAAACTGTTCGCTTTAATGATATTTTTCTTTACATTAGACGGTGCTTGGAGACGTCAAATGGCAAGATCGTAATATAATATAAGCCAAATCCTACAAGACGGACGCGTGTTAATCACACTGAATTGGAGAACATGCGGACCAAGTCTCCTATCATTACCAGTATGCAATAAAACAAAGTGATGAATGCAACAACAATGCCAAACATATTGTGGATTCAAAGAAACTAAGTATTTAGTTCTCTTGATAATGTCAAGTAGTCTTGACGAAATTACTCGAGTCATATAAATTTCTTTGTGAAAAATAAGCAGTGTTGATTAATTAATTCTCTCAAACTAAGTATGAATAAAAATCAAAAAAATAAAATCAAAACAACAATAAGAACATGTGCGTTAAACGCAGTTTTCGCACTTTTCGGGTAAAAAGCACTTAACTTAGCCTAAGCCGATTCGTAAACATCTTAACACCTTTGATGATGAGGTGTCTGTTGAGTAATACTATTCTTGAGATAGTATAATGTTGCAGTAGAAACTATTCAAATTATTCGAAATATTTTTCACAAAAGGTATCGCTTGCCTGGTAAAAGCATCTAGGTATATAAAACACATAAACAAACAGACACATTTACTTATTTAAATAAAATATTTATTTATTTGCTGTTATAAATTTTTCTCTATTTTAGTTTTTTAAAGATGTATTTAGCGAGATAATCAAAGGTCGACTTGTAGTGTGCAATGGAATCGCAAAAAAGTGTGTGCAAATAGAATGAAGATTATTGCAATATTATTATACTTATCCATGACAAAAAGTTAATATTGGTACATGGGTGTAACACAAAATGTGCAAAAATTTGTTATATTTTTGTGGCATGTGATTCGATTTCATTTGCTTTTATATTTCAGTAAAAGTACGATTAAAAGTAGGTACGGCTAAAAAAGGAATTGAAGATTTAATTATAGTTTTTTTTCCTTTTCTAAATAATATAGATATATACAAATAAAGTAAGTAATTCAAAATAATAAATTTTGTAAATTTTGCGGTGTTTTACAGTTTCAGATTTTTTTTACAGAAAATGTAAGTAGGTGACCAATTTATTGTACTCCGGGACTCCTCGGGTCAAATTGATAGTACTTACACATTTATGTAATTTATATAATAAAACATTATTGTAAGTAGGTAGTTAGTGTATATAATATTATTAGGTATGTTTGTTTGCTTGTGTGTGCATTGTAGGTACCTAGTGAAGGCAGATTTGTAACAACAATATGGCGTCTGCAATGCGGACGAACAGCAATGGTGAAAAGTATGCCAAGCTACTACTATTATTACTCGTAATATCTGAAGCAGGCAGTATAGATACATACATACATACATACAAACTTACATATTATTATGTACTAATATAGTTGTACTAGTGTAATTTTAACCGATGTCTCTCAGAAAAAAAATGACAAATAATAATAAATTATATTATAAGATAACTCAAGTACTTTTTATTTATTTATTTACAATCATATTTATGTATACCAACAGGTAGGTACAGCATAAAGGTTATGACGTAAACAGTGAAGGAATTACATAATCAATGCTATGCGCCCTATTACAGACATAAATGTAGTTTTACTTGGACCACTCACCCCCCCCCCCCCAGCACCCCTGAATCATCCAATGAACCTCTAGAATCTGAGAGCTCCGGGAGGTCCCCCAGACACAACAAGATGAGCCCGATAGACAAGGTGCCAGGAAGAGGAAAGCCAAAGCACACCCAGATGTATAATATACAAAAAATATTTCACTAAGATTGACAATGTCCTCATAAGACGAAAGACGTCTCTCTCACCGATTAAATCATTAGTAGAATAAAACGCTTGTTTTATTTATTTCGATTTCACTAAGATAATAATACAATTATGGAGAGACTTATTCATAAACTGGCAACACCTTGATGCAAATAATTTTGACAAATCTATTTATATAAAGGTCGTTGGTTACAAACTCAAATATCTATTATTAATACTATATCAACACAACACATTCCTCAATTGAGGTAGCCAACAGAATATCTGCATGTAATAATCATGCAGATGGAGGCCATTCTTCACCAGACTCTAGATGGTACCTATTGGATAACCTAAATATACCTCTAAAAAAATCTCATATAAAGACACTTTACTTCTTCAATTCAATGATGAGGTTTGACACCCATTCTAAATGTCTTAGTTATTTGTGGTTGGTCTGCTGGCTACCCCACTTGTGTGATATGCCGTGATGGGGTAGTAGTAGTAGTACTAGTAACTAATATTATTTTTAATAATCTTCTCTGACATAATAACCATCCGTCCCTCAAATAATGTTGTCTTATATAATCGTGCGACGCCGTGTATGTCACGTTGTCGGAAAATAAATAATCATTTATATAACAGTTATATAATATATAAAATATTATATACATTTTATAATATGTATATAGTGGGTTAGACTTTCCTTCTAAGGGAAGAATTAGGTTAACTGTACACGACCTTTCAAAATAAGTATACGAGTATTATAATATGTACATACCTAGACCCACCTATATATTATTATTTTAGTAAGTTAAATTATAAGTGTCTTCAAGTCTAAAATGTCATCGTGTTTTTAAGCAAATATCTTCAATTTACCTATACAAGTAAAATCATTGTTAATAAATGTAACAGGAAATTTCTACTATTACTATACCATCACGGTTGATCCCATAAGTGGGATAGCCAGCAGATGTAATAAACATGCAAGCTGTCCTCTCCGTGCCAACAATAAAATAAGACATTCATGGATGGATGTTTATAATGATGATATTTGGTTGCATTTGTTGTTGTTATTATTTTAGTTATATATATTTGAATTACTTAACACCAATTTATGAATTTGTATGTTTATATATGTATATATATTGTAAATGGCTATATGAGCCGTATATTGAATAATAAATAAATAAATAAACATTCAGGTGGATGTGCAAACCTCATCTCTGAATTTTATTACACAGGAGCAAGCTCAAAGAATTGAGTTTTCGTAGAAGAAATTAGTTGCTCCGTTGCTCGTCAAATAAATCGGTTTGAACAGAATTACATTATTTTAAAACGGATTCAAATATTAAATTAATTTTATACTATGTATATTCTACCCTCACACCGTATTCTAAATGGGGTAGGGAGAGAGAACTGAACGCCATATTGATCTATCCTTACATGTCTCTTTCGCTTTCTTCATATTCATGAAATTTATCAAACATGCGTGTCGACTTGAGAATTAGAACTACGTGGTTAGGCCACGTAGTTTTCAGACGTCTAAGCTTTCTCAAACTCCTTGATTCAGTTAAATATTATAATTTATTCGTTATCCTTTTATTATCTATTCGCTCCACATGTACAAACAAACCTTAGCACATATTTACAAGTAGGTACATATTAATTAAATTTAACGAAATATTTACAATTTTTTTTTATTTAAACTCAAAATAGCAATCACGATTGTTAGTATCCGATGTGATAAAAAATTACACAGATCAGACAAGACAATAAATAGATATGTATAAGTAACATAATTTGATATTACAGAGTTATTATGCAGACTTAAAAGAAATACAAATAAGTTTATATTACATAATACTAACACACTATTACAAATTTTCAGAATTTTAGAGATACTAATTTTTACTAAAAGTTTAGATTTCTGCACTCTTTTAGATGGTTAGGTAAATTATTATAAATTTTGATAGGGGAGAGCATATTGTGCTGTTAATAATCATAATACAGTATTGTTAGAAATACAATACCACATACGATTTTCAATACAATATTGAACATTCTTAGTAACCATTGCGCATTGGTAAATAATTTATACATGCAGTTTAGAAAGTTATACATCTAATAATAATAATATGTGTATCATTTATGTACATAGATATATAAGAATGTTATCTATGTACATACGCATTATAAATTATTTATTCTTGTCTGTATCAGCTGTTCCGTCATACTTCTTTTAAAGGCTCAGTAGTCCTCGGTAAAGAACAGCTGGGCCCGAAGTCAAAACACATTTTAGCGTTACGTTCTCGTGTCGTTATTGTTCGAATATAGACGACGTTGCGCCAAAGTGACACTTTTCGTAACTATTTTGTATTTCAGCTACGAATATTGTTGACACTCCTCGCAACATCGTATATATTCGACACGAAAACGTAGAGCTAAAGAGTGTTTTGACTTCGGGCGCAGCTCTCATTCTTTCTACAAGTTTTCGAGTGTCCTGTAAAAAACAGTGTATTCGTAAAATACCACGATTAACACATTCAACATCAACAATTCAGCGATGAGGTATTACACCTATCCAGAATGTATTAATTATTATTGGCACATAGAGGATAACTTGAACGTTTATTGCATGCAGTTATTTAACTGATTGCCCCACTTGTGGTCTTTGTCGTGATGGTAGTATAGTAATAAGTTCTGTAAGTCCATTGCATTGTGCCTCCTGGAGTCTCCCTCACATGATCAAATCGTTTTTTTGGTAGGCGGATTCTGCTTCGTCTTAAGAACGGTGAGCGTCTGGCACAGCCCAGGTTGTTGCCGGACGTTACTCTAACCTAAGGAGGACAATGGACAAAATGTCTCAAATGGCAGTCGAGAACAGACAGAAAAGGTGGTAAAGCTGACAATCTAGATGTAAGAAAGATTACAGGGTGTAAAGTTTGTGACATAAATTACTGGAAATTCAAAGGAGTGGACTTTGTCCGAAAAAAGTTCTAAATTAGCTGACAAAGATGATTATAAATAAAGAACGAATAGTTGAAGGTAAAATATATGAAAAATAAAGATAATATACATTGAGTATGAATTACCAAATACAAATAATATTGTCCAAATATTTCACAAAACATATCCGTGGAGTAACAAATTGTGCAATTAAAAATTATTCCATTCGTTCGTAATATTTGTACTCATTATTTACTTATTTTAAAATATCGTAGAATAAAATAAATACAACGATACCTGCACATTGAGGATTACGAAACATTTTATAAATAAATATACATACCTATATTAAAAAAAAAAAACTTTTGACAAAGTTAATATGTTAGGCTTGTTTGACGAAAAGGTTGGCAGGTAAAATGATAAAAAAATCCAATATAATCATCATTATTAATATGTATAAAGAAAAACCGCAATATCCGCACCTACCGATTGATATGTGACATATTAATACAGCCGAATTCCCATCACTGGTTGAATTCAGATACCGATGTAATAAAAAAAAACATCTTCCCATCACTAGCACCCATAGAATGTTAGTTGTATTGAATTTACCTGACGCAAGTTTTTGAATATTATTATTCTATTAATAAAAATAGGAAGTGTCTAAAAAGCCGCTAGCGGTTGTTTAGTACTGGGGACTAAATTGCCGGCAATGCGCGCGCATCATTTTTCTGTCAAGTAAATCACATTTTTTACTAAATAAGGATCACACAGAATTCTATATTAAACCGTAGTGAGACTAGTTTTAAAGATGTTAACTTAGTGATAATGTAATTTTAAGTACATTAATTAATTAACAATAAGAACAGTTTTTATGTACTTAATTATAAGTGCTTAAGCACCAAATAGTACACTACATTTTTATTTGCAAACCTACTTAGGAGAATCTCATACATGATAGGGTTGCATCTGTGTAAAGAAGAATTATTGGAATCACTGAGAGAACATTAATTATATTACGTGAAACATACCTACTCCAAACTTGTTAATCTGAAAAATAAAAGGGAAACTTATTTCATCATCACAGGATGTGTTTATCATTACGGTTAGATACCTACTATAGAAAAAGAAAAATGTATCACATACAATTTGAAAGACCTTTGATCCCTTGCAAGGTAGGCAGAGAGAGTCGAATACCACACATTCCAATCCCTACATACACACTGTATAGGAATAATAATAGCATTTGTCCAATGAAATATTACAAGGATTACATTGTAAATTTAATTAATAATAGAACCATATCTAGTTCATGATATATATGAAATCCTATCTAACTACACTCGAAAGTATCTAACAAGGGATACCCATGCTAGGTATTTTATTTTATTTCATTTATTCTGTGTGGATCAAACAGTTGAAATAATAAGTATCTACAAACATTAAAAAAACAACAATGAGGAGACCAATTAAGATCCCTCTTTTACCAAAATAATAATAAAATAAAAATAACAAACTTTGTTTAATTCCACTTTAGTCAATACAAGAAATAACTAAAACGTTTTCGGGCTTACACCCATCTTCAGTAGTTACGTGCTTTTTATAGACTTGCGTGCTTTTTGTAGTCTACAAAAAGCACGTAACTACTGAAGATGGGTGTAAGCCCGAAAACGTTTTAGTTATTTCTTGTATTGACTAAAGTGGAATTAAACAAAGTTTGTTATTTTTATTTTATAAAATGAATTTCCACAGTGTAACTCACATAAAATTAGAAAAAAAAAAAAAAATAATAATCATAAATTTCAGGTAGTTTATTAAATAAAAGAGACAGGAAGAATTAAAATGCTAAAACACATAAAAATATCTTAGAACAATACAGGTATGGATTGGGTTAGTTGGAAAGAAATCACGCCTCTGCGATAAACTCGCCCTCTGTATATTGAGTGTACGATTGTATTTGTTTTAAATGTATTTTTGTATGAATTTGCTTGTAATCAATGTCAGTAAAGAATAAATAAATATATAAGTATATAGGTCTACAATTGAAGCTGCCATCAGGGTTCATAATAGAAAATATTGGAGCCTTTGGCGAGTCGCCCGGTAGTTAGGACAAAAATAACCTTTCACTTCACCCAAACACAACACACGCATCAACCATAGCATCAACGCTCTAATTGACAGTATTGTATTGTAGCTATCTTCACAATGTTTATAATGTGGCAACTAGCGGCAAACTAGCTATTTCATGCTTACGCTGCCGTCAGCGGCATTTTAGCAAATTAAACTATAGTGCCGCTAGCGGCACGCTAGACACTTCCATAAAAATATAGTTCGAACCACTAATGTTCTCAAACTGTTTTGATTGTGTAGGTATTAAATGTAGGTGAATATTATTCAAAGGGGGTTGCCAGTAGTCACTGTATGCAATGAACATACAGAACGTCTTCTTTGTGCATTGAAAACAATTTTTTTTTTACAAAACATGGAAAATACTAATATCTAATACTAAATGGAAAAAAAAAATATCAATAATCCCTAAATTGAAGATGTCAAATATAAAACCCATAAAAACTTATAGAAAAGAGTGGGACGCCTATCTATTTCAGAGAATTTGCATTAATTAACTGTTTAATGAACATATATTTAGTATACCCAATTTATTAATTTTTATGAGAAATTTTATATATTTTTATCTGTGTACAAATGCTCACGTATTGATTTAATTACGCGTTTTTCACTTGTTTGACAAGTAGTGCCGCGAAATGTGATCAAAGCGAAACAAATAAAATATTAATTTGCTAAATAGCGCGACAACTAGTACATATTAAATAATAATAATATCGTACTTGTGTTGAGTAGACATAAAAAAATAATGAACACTGATAATAACAAGGCAATTACAACAATGTTTATGTCTTTGAGATAAAGAAAATGTTCCGACATACAATGCTATGTTGTGTGCTAAATGGTGATAATAGTTGTTAATCTATTGTAGATAATAATATAATAGTAACATGAATGTAGGTACACATCAGTGTAAACATCACTCGTATCTCTGCATATATCATTTTCATGGAACTAAATTTGAAAGGCCGTCATTATTTGAATTTAGAATCATATTAAATTTTGAATAGAGTTCTTCCGTTTTTGAAATGGTTTTGAATTCTTAACAGAATGCGGAAGTTTATAATGAATCTGTAATATTTTTGTGATAAAAATTTACAGATATGGGTATTATATATTTATATTTAAATAAACTACTACTACTACTATACCATCATAGTACATCCCACAAGTAAAAAAAAAACAAATGAACTTTAAAATCTATTTACTTTCCAAATAATTGATTATTTTGAATTGCATGTTTCATATTACATTTATTGGCAAGAAAATAACTGCGAAAAAGAAGAAGCGAAAGAAGTATTTAAGGACGCATCTATTTATTTATTTATTTTATTTATTCATTCTTTACTGTATATTGATTAAAAACATCTACATAAAAGGTATACATTCAAATTAAATACAATCAATATACAGAGGGCGAGTTTATCGCAAAGGCTTTCAACTAACCCAAAATCTAATTGGCGTTCCGTTCTCTCTGCCTACCCCACTTGGGATACGGCGTGAGGAAATAGATAGATAAATAGATAGAAAATAACTTGCATGTTTTATATATGCACGTAGTACGCTGGTTACCTCTTATATAAATACCAAATTACTTACACTTACAAAGATTAAGAAAAAAATAATATTAAAATTCTGTAGGGTTAATCTTATGAAACGAACAAAGTAAAATAATAAATTAGTGAAAATAGTAAACAAAATGTTTGAGAATCTGTTGTGCACAGACGGACATTGTCGTAACAAAAGTAGGTAAAGTGTAACCTTGAAGAAACGTCAAATAGTATACACAATTACACACACATAGATCATAGATAAATTTAATAATATTATTAATTTGTGCGTTCCAATTTCAAAATACGAATAAAGTAGTACAGAATGTATTCGTAATATTACTGTCGGAAAGAGAGAAAAGAACGTTCGTCTATGGATCGATAACAAAAAATTGGGATGCCATCACAAAAAAATATATTTTATACCTAGGTACCCGAAATTTATACACTTTTTTTATACGGATTAAGGAGATATATGCCTTATCTGGATGACCTGTTTTATGGAATACGAGTTTTAAATACGTAGTTCACCTACGATTTGAAATTACGGATGAAATATGAGTATGTATTTACATACAGGTTGAGTTCCATGCCTCATCGCTGAATATGATTATTCGTATTCCACCTTCACTACATAAGCTTACTGTTAAGGTGTTGAGAGGAATATTTAGGTTTATTACAAAGTCTGATTTAAAAAAGGCAAGCATTGGGTTGTTTAAGGGTGTACGTCCTTCTTTTGATATTTATCTACTACAATTTCACAACATTGCAAAATTCTGATTATGAGGTAAGGGACATATCAAGGATTATAATAAATTTATCCCGTGCGGTCTCCAGTTCAGAATAGGTCTTTTAATCTTTTGAGTCTTTCCAGTCTTCTACGTGAGTTCTCGAGTGCCCTGTAAAAGGCATAGGGTTCGTGAAACTTTACATATTTTATTTATTTATTTTGTTTTATTAATACAAACAAACAGCTTTTACATATATAAGACAATTAACATCTAAAATACATCTATGAAGTATGCCACTCATTCTGAATGTGATATTTTTTTTGACACGGAGAGGGCAATCTGCATGTTCATTACAGTTGTGAGATATGCCGTAATGGTATGGTATTAGTACAAATCCAAAAATAATCCTTTTATTTATTTAATTTTATTCCTTACTGTACATTGGTTACAACATCAACCATTACAAAGTATCATATAATTATCAGTTATACATACAATTCAATGCACAGAGGGCGAGTTCATAGTTAGATTGCGATATCTTCCAACTAACCCGAACTGTGTTTATTTATAAATTATACAATCTTTCAATTATTTGTTTATTTAATGAATTATTATTTACAAATCGTGCACGAATCTCCTTAAGAATTATTTTAGAATCATCGAAGGTTGATCCCGTCAATATAATAATAATTATTACTATTTTATATATTATAATATTATTGCTAGGTCTGTTTTTTGTCAGCAATTTCTGGAATATGTGATATTGTATTATACAATATATGTAGAATATAAAACATATAATTCTATTATGCATCTACTTATGTTTGTGTATATCGTTTTAAAAGGATCATTCGGTTATCTGTTATTAGTCCAAAATTAAAATAAGGATGTTTATTTATAAAAAAAATTGTGTTGTGAAGGCGCCAACACAAATATACATTTATAAATAGATTCCTCATATTTTTGATAATTCTATTTCTATCTGTGGAGAGACGATGGTCCTGATTGAGCCATTTTTTGAGAATGTCCATTGACAGTTGGTCAATAAGATGACTGTTCTTTCGTCCACAAGGGTTCCCACGGCCAGGAAGTCCCCCTTTCGCGATGAATCATTCCTATGACAACGACATCAGAGATCTGACTTCCAGTATCACAGGATAGAAAACAACTTCCTTCATTCAAAAAATACCTGTGCTAATTGAGTCACCTATTCCTTTGACATTTCCAGCGCTCTGTTATTATTGTCATAGGAATGGTATATCGTGAAAGAGGGAAGTCCAGACGAAGGAAGTAAGATAACTCCTGTGGACGAAAGTCATTAGGTACTACAATTGATATGTGCTAAAATGATACAATTAATAAAATGTCAACACGTTAAATTTTGTGGAAATAAATAATAAAAAAGTCTACCTCCTCATATTATTAGACTTTTGTTGTTCATTTTGGAACATACAGAGAAAATTAGTACCGCATTACTATACTAGTCTACGATTTAAGTCCATGGGTATAAGTATAACTTCCCAAATACTCAATCCACAAGGACACACTTGGAACGATTATTGAAGCTACCCATTTCAAATACTTACGACATGATAGAAACCCTTGACGATATTATGAAAAAAATATGAATAAGGATTATTTTGTCTGGAGGTGTGTGTGTGTGTATATGTGCCCAAAGGTCTATCCTAGTTCTTATAAAAAAATGTTTGAGGGTCTAGTTTTTACCTGATATAGATCAGTGAATAGTAGCTAAATACAGTGGTGTTACTTCAAGTTTTAAAGTGCATCGTATCCCATGTGAGGTAGGCAAAAAAAAAAACGGATCTATCAATACATACTTCTTTCGCTTCAGACAAATGCTTGTACAATCACTCATACTTCAAAATTCACTCGTAACTTCAAACAATCTTTTGCACAATTTGTAAATGTACATTTTATTCTTCTGGTCTATTGAAAACAAACCTGAATCATTTATAAAATATTAAGTTTTGACTGATAATAAATTAATAGCTAATTGGATTGGCCACAACATCAGGCACCCAGGACTGCTCATCGCAATCGCAGAGGGCAGGACCGAAGGCACAAATGGCATAGGTCGACCGAGAGACGCCTATATGGACCAACTGAAGAGGGACATGAGCTGTGGCTCATATATGGAGTTGAAGAGACTAGCTGAGAATAGGGAGGAGTGGAGAAATAAGTCAAAACTCGTTGCAGACCAATCCAATGGATTGTAACTCATTATATATAATAATAAAAAAAAATACAAATTATTTCCATGTTTTTAGCGAATTTAGCAAATATTTTTTTGTAATTGAAGGAATCTTACCATGCCAATTAAACGGCGTTCTACTAAATTCATTGGGTTCTGTTGGGTCGAATAAAATTTGACAAATAAATAATATTACGTTCTACAAGTTGCTACAGTTAGAAAAGCATAAATTTTATACAATAATATTTATAAATTCTTACATGTATAAGTAGTACCTATTTTCAATCTCTTCTCAAAATTTCTTTTCATTAATTTTTTAATCCACAAAATAAGCTGCAACGCCAATGCTTTGCGATCCAAATAAATACGAATATGTGTGTTGGTTGGTTGGAAGATTAATGGTTTTGAGTAACTGTAAATTCGGATGTTACAGAGCTGACGATGTTCTGGATTCTTTAAAAAATGATAAACCCCAGAGTTTTTATATAAAAATGATATAAAATTAAATAACAATACATAGGTATATTTTATCAAGTCCTTCTTTTTTATGTAAACCACTTTGTTCCCTGTTAAGTAGGTATCAATGTGTTTTAGGAGGAGGCTTGATGAATCTCATTTTATTGGATTGTGTTCTGTAATAAGTTTTTTTTATACATAAAATAGTTTAGATAGATGGCGGATAGAGTCCTTAGTATTTTATATTATTATACCGCGGTATAAATAAAGTTGGAATGAGATTATTGAGAAGAATGTGTGGTAGTCTGAAAGATAGAGTGCGTAATAGTGAAATTCGTGAAGATTGTGGATTAATAGCTGGAATAATAATATGAAGAATCAAATTTCATGTAAATAAAATAGAAACTTTGTAGAGTACTTTTATTATTTTAGTGACCAGGTTTCGACATGTAATGACTTTGTCAAACTGAGTTGACATTTGAGTTTGACAAAGACATAGCAAGTCGAAACATGGTTACTAAACTTTATCTGATTACTGTAATTTTATCTTAGTAACCAGGTTGACCAAATTTCAACTCAGTTTGACAAAGACATAACATGTCGAAACCTGGTCAATAAAATAAAAGTACATTGTTTAACTCTACAAAGTTTTTGTTTTAAATTATGGAACTTCACAAAATAACAGATATAAAATACGAGAATGAAATTCATTGAACAAGCTACGGTGGTTTGGGTACGTGGAAAGAATGAATGAGGACAGAATGTTACATACAAAATTTTAGTTTTTTAAATCAATAATAATAATAATAATCTTTACTGCACAAAATTAGTATACAAAGAAAAAAACATGGTATCATATCAACAGAACACATAATTTTGTGCAATGGGCGAGTTTATCGCTGAAGCGCGATATCTTCCAACTAAATCAAGACAATTCCTTTGACTGAATACGTTTTTTCCTTCTGTGTGTGTTTGTAATTGCTAGTACGAGGGGTTGTATGAAGGTAGAGAAAATGAAAGATGTATACAAGGACAAGTTAATTTGACGTTTCGTCCTCTCTGCCTACCTTAAACGTGACAATCGTGTTCGATTACATAACTAGGCGGATATTATTAGGTATTATACCTTGAAAAGCGCCAGGTGAAATACACGGGCATATCAAAACATTTACGCACCTATATATAATTCAGAAGTAGTAGCAACTATGTATGTATAAGTACAAGTAAGTGTATTGAGGCGAGCACGTGCGAGGTGACCAACAGATGCATGTTTGTATTAGATATATAGGTTGCTTTATTAATACTGTACACACTTTATTATTATACAATATGTGTATAAGTTTAGTAATAATATTATGTCCTAGGTTAATTGAGACGTAATGTATCTTTGTAAATAACCTAGATTGTTTTCAAAACATTTTTTTACAGATTCAAGGATTTATTATAAAGATTTTAGCTTAATAAGAACAATATAAGGCGACTGGCGTAGCACGGATGTAACGTTCTTGCCATTGAATCATGCCGTTGCGGGTTCGATTCTCGGCCAGAGTTATATGAAGAATGATCTATTTAAAATTTTCCTGGGTGTTACATGTATTTGTGTTTAGTGCATTGTATATAATTATGTGTATCGTTGCGATAGTACCCTTGTTACAAGATTCATTTTTGAGTTTGGGACTAGCTCTATCTATGTAAATTGTCTATGCATACTATGTTATGTTGTAAGTCAACAAATTAGCTGCCAACTATAAAGACATAAACTGTAAGTTTTCGAGTGTTCTGAATAACGCAAGTATTCGAAAATATCACTTTTAAGACATTTAAAATCTTCAGTTCAGCGATGGCCCATCCTGAATGGCTTAAATTTTACTGGGAAGAAGAGAATAGCTTGTACGTTTATTACATTCAGTTAATTTACTGGCTACCCCACTTGAGGCAAATGCCGTGATGGTATGTATGTATTTACATTGTTTTGAGATAATTAAGTACCTATTCTAGTGTTTTTTACAAAACAACAGATTTTATGAACAAGTCTACGACATATTACCAATTTTATATAAAACTTGGGTTACTATGGTAACGAATATTTTATTAAAATTGTAATAAGAATAACAATAATAATGATTTGGACAGACAGAAACCGTCCTAGACCCTACAGCACACAGCTGCTAAATAGAGGTATGTATTGAGTATATATTTATATTTGTAGTATATAGGAGAATGGCTGTTGTCAGTACATAAAACACCTTGTGGAAGGTTCTACATATATTTATAAAAAAAATACGAATAAAAGGTTCTATCTGTTGTCTGTCTTTAAGAAATTTATAGAAATGGATCGAAACATATCTCTGGATCGAACGCATTCGAATGTTCAAAAATTCGAAAAAATAGAACAAGTAAATCATAGATAGAACAATAATCTACACACATGTTTATGGAGTGGAGTCTCCGGTAAAGAATCCGTCTCCCACTGTCTTCTGTAAGTTTACGAGTGTCATGTTAAATGGTCAGGTGTTCCTCGAACATCACGTATAAGACACCTTACTCAGTTAAGACGTCTTATTTTTTATTGGCAGGGAGAGGATAATCTGTATGTTTATTACTTGCAGTAAATGCGCTGACTACCCCACTTTTGGAATATACCGTGATGGTATGAATAGTGGTAATATGTTTACGGATGATTTAAATATTTATTACATTCCAATAGTGTAGTGACTATCCAATTTGTACACGATGTTGTGATGGTATAGATCCATATTCTATTCTATTCTTTTTTAGGTCAAACACTCGTTTGCAAAGTGATTTAGGGTATAGAGTGATAAATCTACGATTTCGTGAACTCTCAATGGGAAGATCTAAAATTGAAATCTTGCGACCAACTTCGTCTTAATGCCACAAGCATTATATTGCACGAGTACCTACTATTCAAGATTATTGAAATTTTGATTCATTTTAATGAAGAAAAAATAATTCTACAATATCCGTGTGTTCCCGAAATGAATTTTAATCGAAAATGAGAAA